>JAPDES010000048.1:0-307314 GCA_027569235.1 Aspergillus sparsus
ACACACACCTACAAATATGTAAATTTCTTTATTTTGCCTGAAAAAAAAAAACCTGGTCCATAATTAACTATTGATTTTTATCCGTTAATTTTATATTTTAAATTTAAAAATATTTATTATTTTTATTTTTATTTTTTAATTTTTTTATTATTTTTTTTTTTTTTTTTTTTTTTTTTTTTTTTTTTTTTTTTTTAACCTTTTTTGCTTCCTTCTTCCCTCGTCGTAAATAAAAAAAAGAAAAAAGCAAGTAAATATCATTTTCATTACACCTAGTTTTGTATAGATATAGTTTATTTACCAACTTCCTTATCCTCATCCTGATCATCCGTCCCAGTCCCGGTTTGATAATCAAGTTCTTTTAATTCTCGCTGATCACATCAGCATACATGGGTGTACGTGCTCAGCGTATACAAATTTATACTTTTATATGTGGGTGTGTGCGCCCGCCAGGTCCGCTTTGTCCCTTATCCATGTAATTTTTGTATGTTCCTTTTTTTTTTTTTTTTTTCTGGTTGGCTCCAGAGTATGGGTAAAGGTAAATTTCGTCATGGTGCATATTATTCCCCCGTCTTTAAATCCGGGTCAAGGATTAAGCTACGATTTACATATACTTTGTAATTGAAACATTAAGAAAAGGAAAATCACATCATATTGCATATAGGATGCAAGCAATAATTCTTGTTATTATTATTATTATTAATCTTTTAATCTTACTTTATAAGTTATTTATATATATATATTTTAATGAAAAAAAAAAAAAAAAATGGGCGGTGGTGCTGTACATAAGATGATCGTCAGGCTTAGGTGCCTACCCTACGTACTGTGATATTTCTTGGTAACTACTATAGATACCTAGGTAGGTAACGATGTGAGTATACTATAGGTATACCTACCTCCCCACCTTCCATGGAACCTAGGTACTCTACTCTGGCTAGTAGGGCACATAGGTAACTAGTTACCTGAGGCTGTGGCTGACTAGTTACCTATTTCATATTATTATCATTATTACCATTATACATCTATTTTAATTTTGAAATATTGTTAATGAAGAAGGAGTGGTTGGAGTAGTGTACTCCTAAGGAGGTAGTAGACTTGACTAACTAACTAGCTTGCTTGCTATCTAGCTAGCCCATGTAACTAGAATGTAGTGGCTAGCTAGGTAGTTACATGGGTATTTATTTATTCATGCAAGGCTGAAGGAGAAGTGGGTGTTAATTATTATTATTATTATTATTATTATTATTACTACTGGTATAGTACTAAGGTTAACTAGACACATATATAGTATAGCTAGTACAGTAGCAGTAGACATATACCCTATATAGTTACTCTGGGTAGGCTGAGTGCAGGTACTACCTCCTTATTAGTGTGTAGTTCTGTATATGTGTACCTGTGCATGCTTCCTTGTAAGCTTTACCACTAAATTAATATTAATATTATTACTATATCTTTGTTTACTGACTACAACCTACCTAGGTTCTAATAATAATGCATGTAGTTATTATTTATGAGTTTACATATGATCATCCAATAGAGGGGGTATCACTAGGTCGTTTCGGAAATTCCTGGTTGAGCCTTTTTTTTCTTCTTCTAATTCTCTAAATAAATAAATAAAAAAAATTGCTAAAAAAAATTGACAAGATGATATGTTTGACTGAAACGGAAGAGACAGAATAGGAAATTCCGGATGGTATGGATTATGGATGGGTTTGTGTGAAATGGTTGGATCGTTCAATTATATGATGCCAATAAGGAACCCTTTTTAAGGTTAGGTTGTTGAGGCCGCCTCCCCTCCACTGGGTCCAGCGTTTTTTGCTATTGGTGATGCCATCAAGCCATGTAACTACCTACGTCAGAAACGCGGGGAAGGGGAGGTTATCAAGATAATCGGGCTAGTCGGGAGGATACAGAGGAGGGAGGGGTTGATTGGATGGCGGGAACCTTTCCATCTGAGCGCGAGAATGTTTCGGGTGGACAGGGGGTGGGCCGTGAGGATGTCGACAGTTAGGAAGAGGTTATTGGTTGGGGATGAAGTTTTAGTATCGTTTTGATTCTTTTTGGATTTTGGTTCAAAGTGTAACGAAATAATCCAAGGATGATCAGTTCGGCAACAATACTGGTATGTATGAACCTATGGATGTACTTTTGGGTCTGTATGGAGGTCTAGTCCTCGTGTTTGCATATGCAAGTCGCCTTGTGCGTGATTGCCTCCAATTCGGAGTAAAAAATAATAGAGGAGGGAACAATAATACTATAACTACCCTCATAATAATACACTGAGGCTTGATTGACCACTTGCCGAGGACATCGGGATGGTGATGGTGTTATCCAGGAGCGGGGCGGGGATCCGTACTCCGTCTATTAACTAAGTGGTCCCCCCTCCTCCTTCCCTCCTCCTCCTCCTCCTCCAAGACATTCAAGGAGCCTATGAGGGAGCCGGGTGCATTCCGTGTGCTCCATTTTTGTTATCGAGGATGCATTGTTTCAGGGAAATTAGAAACTGGGGTAAGAGACTGTCTACTAGCGATAGTGCCCGATAGTGTCCACTGTCTAGTGTCCACTGTAGTTTCTCAGTCTCTCCCCAGAGCGGAGTTCCCCGCTACTCCACGTTTTAAACCGCTATCTGCTTTTTATGGTATGATATGTGGGTAAGGAGTACGTGTGACACGTATTTCCAGTATTCAATGAATACGAGAAGGGGCTTAGATCTCAAATTCACAATTGAGCCAGTGTTTGATAACAACCCGTCCTTCATCAAATTCCTCCTTCTGAATGCGGACAATAATCGCGGCGTGAGTGTGCCTGTGTTTGTGGATGTAGATCGGATACTTGCGGAAACCAACGGCGTTTAGGGACTTGATCATAGAAAACTGCTCCGTTGTGAGGGCAAGAGTGGGGAGATTTTTATCCCATCCGGTAGTCCTGACTTTGGATATATGGTCAGCTGGATGACCGTCGTCATCGATGCTTCTGTTCTGATTGAGTGTGTCTGTCGTGTCTTCTAGCGTCTTATGTCCTTGTAGTGTCTCCGATTGGGACTCCAACGCCGACGCACTTGCGATTGAGGAAGACAAATAGTCCGGATTTTGTCTTGAGGCTGCATGTTCGAACACGCCTTCCATGGCAGTTTGTACCCTCTTGACAGCAACAGGCACCCGATAGCGACTGAAGACACCTTCAGACTGACCTTCTTCGTGGATACGTATCCGCTTGCGACTGCGGAATGTTTGGATAAGAGCATAGAAGAGAAAAATAGGGATGCTGATTATGAGCAAGGTAGTAAAGAAAAGCCAGAAGGGCAAACTGTTGAAAAAGCTCTTGATACGATTCCATGCTCGTGGGACGAATGGAGGTGGTTTTTTCTTCTCCTTCGGCAGTGTGTACACACCGGGGTCAATTACAACAGGCTCATAGCCTTTCACATAATTGATGCAAAGGTTTTCAGGGTCGCGGAAGTGGTCTATGGGAGAAAAGATCGTGGTATAGAAAGCTGTAGTGCGGTCATTGAGGATATTCCCATACACGGCACGATTCTTGAATCTTGCTAGTGCCTGTATGAAGATGCTATTCGGATCGGCTAGGACACTTAGCAGGGGCTTCTGGGAGTCACGGAAAGTGTCAATCATGAACATCTGCTTTCCAGAAGTGGAGATCGTTCGGGACCCCAAGCTGTTGAAGAGAAAGTCTTGGGCTCCCCTTAGCGGTGTCCTTACGCCAAGGTGTGGTGATGCAAAGGTGGTATAATTGACTGGCTCGAGCCTGTCAAGCCATCCACGAGCGAATAACAAGCCCAAGGCATATCTGGATATCAGCCCCCCAAGGGAGTATCCTACCACACTAAGCTTCCGGATTTGGTACCCTTTCGATGCCAATGAATCTAAGGTCTCTTCAATTTCATGGGCAAGTCGTTCTCCGCAAATGTCAATTCCATCATACGTCAAATTGCCAGAGTTCCGCTCTGCAGCAAGGACATAAAGCTGGCTTTTGTCATGTCGTTCTTTCAACGCAGAGGCAATATAGTTCATGTGAGTTGGGTTTCCCCACAGCCTGTTGCCCATTCACAGGTCAGCTCCAGACAAATAAGTTCACCAATGGAGAACCATTTTTTATTTTATTTTATTTTATTTGTTTTGGCTCCTCTTACCCATGTACTAAGACACAAAGATGATCTGCTTTCAGAGCATTAGGCGGCTGATCCTGATCGGAGTCCATTGTGGTTTATAGAACACCAAGTATGGAATTAAATGTTTATGGGGAGATAAGTAGGAAATAAAGCGACTTTGCAGCTTGGAAGATTTTTATCTCCCCCTTTATAAGAAGAATTATGTTTCTGCTTACTAGACACATCATATATCTTGAAGATTCAGCTCGTCGCGTGAGATTAGGCAGCTCTTGATTGTGACGTCTCTTGGCTATTAAGGAGACTCGGACCTCTTATTCCCGTCCACTCGGCTCCCGGAGATCACTATCCCCGACTCGCCGATTGTGTGTAGCTACTTGGCAGAATGAAATTTGTGTGGCTATGCACCGTTCAAGTTAAAACAAATAATGTATAGCCACGTCTAGAGAGGCTAAAATCTATCGTAGGAATAAACTTCCAAGTGCGAAGAAATACCTTCATGGTGCAAAAAAGGGAAGAGGGACCGGCGGGGCTCGAACCCGCAACCTTTTGATAACATGGCATATGTTTAGAAGTCAAACGCGCTACCATTGCGCCACGGACCCGTGTGAGAGACCGTCGGCAATTTAAGGCACTCAAGAGAGATCATCTGATCAAGCTGCCTCCCGCCTTAAAATGGCGGCATTTAATTTGCATAGTTTGCATAGTTTGCATACAAACCTTCACAGTTATTATGAGTGGGAAACATATTCTTGATTATCATGAATAACCAACCTTCAGCCTGTTGTTGTTATCATAACGCCCTAAATTTTATATAAATCAAGAAAAAAATATTCTTTCTGTTATATGGAATTGGGCTTGAGCCTATTAAACATCACCAAGTTACCTGGCAAAAGGAGTTGACCCTACCCTTTTGCTTAATTATAATCCATACTGCCAAATATGGGATCATATGGTGAGGCGTTTTCTTGATATTGCCTCGAAAATAAGCTCTACTTTCCTCCAAAAGCATATTTTGTAGACTGCGTTCTACCCAGGCTAGCTCTGAGCTGAACCCCGGCCCAGCGGTTCTCTTCGAGGTAGAGAGCACACATACTGTTGCTGGGCTCTCACAAAAACCTCACAGCGCTGAATATGCAAATTAGCTCTGACGCATTTTTTTGATGGCAATTTGTGAAATCTGGGGACTCAGAATCAAATAATTGAATTCTGGCACTCCTTGGTCTCGCTATTAGCTCATAATGTTTGCTCCTCTTGGCTTATTCAAGGACATATCTTGTCCGCAAGGCCAACAATGCTCCCTCTTGGCCTGCATGTTCTCACATAGCGAAATCAGTCACCCACTGGAATACCAAAACATCCCCCAGCATCTGGATACAAATCAGACAGCCGAAGGGGATGTGCCCTTACCCAAGAAAACCAAGGTACAACACACAGTTGAGGTTGAGAAACACCAACCGAAAAGTCCATCACCCACGGCATCTCAAAGCAAAGATGGAAGCCAGAAATCTGCTTTGGGAAGCACAACTGCCAAAAAGCCTCATTTTTCGGGATCGGTTACAGCAAGGCACCAGCCAGCCCCTAGAGAGGGTTCTGTATCCTCAGAAAGAGTGGCCAAAAGCGCAAGCTCAGCCGTTGATAAGCCTGGTTCTCGTCTACCGCCTCGAAAAGCGCCCAATGAACGTTTGAACCCACGCATGTTGACGAAAGCACCTGCTCCCCATGGTGTGCGATTGGCTATTCTAACGAAACTTCATGCTGGCATGTCAGCTTTGAACACCAAAATGGTCCAGAGCAAAGCGAATACAGATAAGGGTTTAGTTCTAACCCCAAGTGAGCTTATAACGATGGCTCTAGACGAGGAAGAAAAGGCGGCAAAGGATAACCCGAGCATATACACTAATGTAATCAAGCTTCGAATAGTCAAACTCTCTAAATTAAGCCAAGATGACTGGGCAAAAGAAGTCACTACCCATCTCAACCAGAGATATTATAAACTAGAGACGAAAAATACGGAGGAGAAGCCGATAGCTTTCAATACCAGCCTCAGTGTGGAAGAAGAATTGGCGCTTGTGGAGAAACTTGTCACCCCTTTAGAGGGTTTGGAGCAGTATGGTTATGTGACAAAAGCACCGACAGCTGAGGCTATTGAAACGGCAAAAAAAGGTGTCACAGAATCCAAAGGCTGGGAGAAATGTGATCGCTGTGGTGGGCGATTCCAAGTCTTCCCTGGACGTCGTGAAGATGGTTCGTTAACGAGCGGAGGTTCATGTGTTTACCATCCTGGTAAATCATTTTATCCCCCTAGAAAAAAGACAGACCACATTACTGGTCCTAGGGAGGCATATTATTCATGTTGTAATGAAACATTGGGGACGTCTTCAGGATGCACGAAAGGGGAGACACATGTTTTTAAGGTGTCAGAAACCAAACGACTAGCATCAATCCTTCAGTTTGAAATGACACCGGAAAACCCAAACAAAGAGCTCAAGTCTCCCGTTTGCTTTGATTGTGAAATGGGCTTCACTACCTTGGGCCTGGAGCTTATCCGCCTGACTGCCGTGAGCTGGCCGGAAGGGAAAAAGCTTCTCGACGTACTCGTGAGACCCATGGGAGAGGTGCTAGATCTGAACTCGCGATTTTCTGGTGTCTTTCCTGAACACTATACCAAAGCTATTCCGTATGGCACTGGAAAGAGAAGGCACTCTTCATCAGACCCAGGTGACGCTGAGGCAATGCCTCTCCAAGTTGTAGACTCTCCTGCAGCAGCCCGTGCCTTGCTATTCGACCTTCTGCAACCCACCACACCACTAATTGGGCATGCCATCGACAATGATCTTAATGCTTGCCGTATAATCCACCCAACCATCATTGATACAGCTATACTCTATCCGCATCCAGGAGGTGGCCTTCCTTACCGTATGAGCCTCAAAACCTTGTCCAGGAAGTATCTGGACCGGGAAATTCAAACCGCAGGCAACAAAGGCCATGACTCCAAGGAAGACGCAATCGCCACTGGGGACCTAGTTAGAGTCAAGGCCGCAGAGACTTGGAAGAACCTGAAGCAAAAAGGGTGGACAATACAACACGGGAAGCTTATTCCACCACCAGGTCACACGGAGACTGCCGCGATACATGAAAGGAAGCTGGGGAGTGGAGCTGGACAGAAAAGACCGAGCTCAAATACTGCACATTAATAAGCGTTGTCATAGACCCTGTGGCGTTTTACATTATCCAGTACAGTTTTTGGTGCGCTAGTGACTACTAGTGACTACTAATGACTTCATGAAGATTTGGGTGATAGATTAGCTCCATTTATTCGTATCTACCATTCGTAACGTCATGAGTAGTTCAACTTTTTCAACTCCAACAATAGGCAGTAGTAATACAAGTCCGATCAGACGAGGAAGCGGAATGCCCACCTTTTCGGGTCAAGCAAGAGTTCCGAATCCCACTATTCTCGTCATTGAAAACCACAGCACTATGTCACCAGAATTCAAAGCCTAAAAATAGAGCGAGAATCCATACCCTCGACCGGGCTTCATTTGTTCCCGATTTTATGTTTTGAAACCCTCTATTCCGAGCGCACCCTTTTTTGTTTTTTCATGTCCAGTATATTTTTTCCTCATTGTGAATGAAAGAAAAAATTTACTCCTCCTCCTCATCGTCAGCCTCGTTGGCGACGTTGTAGAAGCGGAGCTCATAGACACCCTTGGAGGTGGAGACGACACGGAGCCAGTCACGGAGCTGCTGCTTCTTGAGGTACTTCTTGGTCCTGTTATGACAATCGAAGACAGTGGTTAGAATTATCATAAATATATATATATATATATATATATATTCGGGACGGGGAGAAGGAAAACCTACAGGTACTTGAGGTAACGACCAGAGAAGGGAATGTGAGCGACAACCTCGACCTTGCCGTCACCAACCTGGGAGATGGCGACCTTGTCACCGAGGTTGCCGACACGGCCCTCAACCTTGATGCGGTCGTGGAGGAACTTCTCGAAAGCGGAGACATCGAAGATCTTGTCGTTGGCGGGCTGAGAAGCATTGATGATGAACTTCTGAGTGACCTTCTGGGCCTTACGTCCACGGACCTATCTCATTCGGAAAAAAGTCGAATTAGCCTACTGTTCCATAGTGATCCTGATTGGGGGGGTACAAAGCTAGTTTCGATATGATGAATGCGATTTTTTTTTTTCATTTTTCACCGTAACATCATAGGGAAACTAGTTTCAACCCTTTCAAGGAAGAACAGCAAAGCAGTTTGTAGAATGGAAACATACAGCGGGAGCCATTGTGACTGTGAGGGGGGGAGGCTTTTTTTTTTTTAAAAAAAAAGGGAGGGTTATGGGGTGAAAGTGGTGGTCGCAAAGAGGTGATTATCCTGCGCCTGTGTGAGGAGATAGAAAAATGGCAAAGACCATCCACTTGACTCTTTGATGGGTGGAGTCCGCGTGCGAGTGACTAGGCAATTTTGGGAAGCAACTTAGGGCTCCAGTTTTCTTCCATGGATAGGGTTTAAAGTATCACATGATAGAAGCTCATTTTGTCAAGGACCACTGCTTCGCTTAAGTGGCGAAAAATGACACTAGTGACTCGACCATGCACGGACCACCAAACAACAAGTATAAATAAGTCGAGCCGCCCCCATTCTTTTAGAATTTTTTTTCTTTTCTTTTCCAGCTCTCTTTGCCTTTTGGCTTAGATCAAGTGTAGTATCTGTTCTTTTCAGTTTAATCTCTGAAAGTGTTCTAAGGAACACAACATTGATTAATCTCATTTTTGGATCTTGCAATGGGGCCTCTGTGCTTGCGCACGTCTTGTTGCACAGTGTCATCGGGCTTACACTACTCCCGATCGACGCGAATCACCTTTTTTTCATCAACTTGGCCGGCTTGTCCGACCGATTGGAGAAGAGAAGTTTGGGTGTATGTTTATATAGGAGAGAAGGTAGTTGAATTTGTTGAAAAAGAGTGTAGACCATAATCCAGAGTTCTGACTTTTCCCTGAACAATCCATAATCTCTATCCGTTATACACCAAGCATAAGTACAGAGGAACCCAAAATGACCCCTAGTTATTCAAGGATAGGCATGGTGCTATTTTCAAGCCCCGCACTCAGATTCTAGTGTAACTCAGAAAATTACTCTATATAAAAGGATCGGTTCAATTTGAAACGCATAATTAACTATTTATTGACATATGATTACCATCTTTCAATATAGAAGCATCCCGTTCGTATGATGCATATCCAGGTAGAATATTTCCTTCTAGATGAAGCATAGCATTCCCACCTTAGCTCTTTAACTTTATTGCTATAGCTAGTCGCATAACAGGCGAAAACCGCTTTGGCAGCACAAGCCTTACCAATACAAGTAATATAGTGAGTACTATATTAGTTTCTGACGTTGGAACTAGGCAGGCCTTGCAGTGCAATATTGTAATTTTTTGCAGATATCCAAGACAGAACTCTTGCTACATTTTGTAAGATAGTTAGCCTCTTCTCATGTAATATAAACTTATTTTTCATTGCAGAGAGTAAAATAAAGATGTCGATCCTTATTTTTTTGCTCTCTCCGAGGCAACAACACTTATTTTTAGTTAAGTACCTACTAGTATTTAGCTTAGTTAGAAAACTTTCTCTCCTGCCACTCCTGCGTACAACAAGAACACGCCGCAAACATAAACTAGCCACTTACAGATAAACTAGGGCTCAGGATTAGGGTTCAAAGGGGAGACTTGGATTTTATCAGGTGTGAAATGAACCGCCTGCAAACAAATTAAGTAGAGGCTGAGATTGCGAGTCTGATTCATTCCCACCCTTTGGGACACGTTTCTTTTTAAGACTAGGTACCTATTGAGTGGCCGTGAATATTGCTACTATAGGTACATACTTCATCTAAATGAGGTGGATAGAATGACAACTGAAATCCACCTAGGCCCTTTGCCTCTATTATGCCTCCACGCCGCTCTCACCAAAAGTCGCACACTGGCTGCATAACTTGCAAGCGTCGTCATGTTAAATGTGATGAAACGGGACCACCGTGCGGACGCTGCGAAACTCGAGGTACAACTTGCGAATATGCAAGCGACACCGTTCGTTCACGAGTCTCGCCGCCAATCCAGAATCAAGCCCACTCGGCTCAGAATTCAAAGACGGTGGCGGCGGCGGCTGACACCCAAACAGCCTATCCAACCTATTATCCAGAAGACAGTCGCCGGCTGGAACTCCAGTTGATGCACAAATGGTCCACCAGCACGTACAAGAGCTGCTGTACCCCTGGAACCGGGGACGATCAATTCTGGCGGGTCACTGTACCTGCCCTCGCATTAGAAACCGAATTTCTTTTGAATGGGCTGTTAGCTTTGTCGGCATTTGAGATCGCTAATTTGCTGAAGAGCAGCGATGAGGATAAGCCTAACTACGAAAGATACGTGAAAGCAGCAATTGAGTATCAGGTTCTCGCTGTGGCTAGCTTCCGCTCTCAGCTCTCTATTTCCCCGCACGAAAACCACAGGGCCATGCTTTGTTTCTCTTTGATGCTGATGGTTCTTGCATTTGCGTCCGTTCAATTCGCGCCAAACACCTCTTCCACCACGGATGAACAGGAGAGTATTGTGCAGATCGCGATTACGCATTTCGAATTGGTTCGCGGTTGTGTTCAGGTCGCCGAGAGTGAAGAGGACTATCTGAACCGGAATGAGTATGTCCAAAGACTGGCACGGTTCGAAGACTTACCCTGCGCTGTGCTTGACCCTCCGGTCGCGGAGGTCATGGCCAAGTTGGGGGCGCTTAACGATAGGAGGATCGTCTCAACTGCTGCCCTGGAGCTGCATGAGCGGCGAGTCCAGCAGATTTCCTACTGGGAGGCGTGCAAGAAGGCTTTAGCCGTGCTCCAGGAGTGTTTTCAGAAGTGTGTTGGCCAGGTGTATCGAGGATATGCTCTAGGGTGGCTGAATATGGCGGGCGAGGAGTATATTCGAGCCCTTAAAGCAAACGATCACACTGCACTGCTGATATTGATGTTATGGGGGTTTCTAGTTGAAAGTGTTGGGCATGATGTATGGTGGACAGAACAGTTTGGTATCTCACTAGTGAACGAGATCTCAAGTGGAGCTCTTAACAGTGACGGGGATCCATCTACAAGGGATATAACCCTACGGGTAAGAGAAATGATTAAGATACTTACCGATAACCGCACAAAGTTACAGTCTTAAAGGCGCAGCATTGCATGAACTATCGCACTAGACTAGGTAGTACCTCGAGGTATGTGCATGGTATTTTAGTTGGAATTCATTTAAAGCAACTGATTTACATCTATGATTGCAGTATCAGGCCGACCCATGATTGGTCAAAAATTAGTGTCATTTTTCTGATCGTGGTCGTGTTCGTATTCGTATATTACGACCACGACTTTATAGATTTGACTCATGATCGTATTTTGCAATCAAGTTTCGGAGTGGGTTCCCTTCATGCCCCCGATAAGAAAAAATGCAGAGAACGCGAGTGGATGCGAAGGCTATATATTTGGGTGATGTCGGAGCTTCATAGGGAATAGGAGCTTCGAACCAAATGACACTCCGGTACTGAGTACATGCGAAAATCGTCGAGGCCGCCTAAGTTATGAAGGGTTATACCATGTCACCACTACGATTATGCTCGTTAAGCAATAATCTACGCCCACCTCTAGCATCCGAAGAGACATCCCGCTTCCACCAAAGGCTGACTCTCAGCGATGGCCGCACACTGGGGTACGCGGAATACGGAAATCCAACCGGGTTCCCGCTCCTCTACTTTCACGGTTTCCCGTCTTCACGCCTCGAAGGTTGGGGGTTTGACAAATTTCCCCGGCGCCACGGGTTCCGCCTCATTGTCCCAGATCGCCCGGGGTTCGGTCTCTCTAGTTTCCAACCCGACCGCCGCATCATAGACTGGCCCGCGGACGTCCAAGCCCTCATGTCACATTTGGGTTTGTCGCGATTCGCGATTTTAGGCTGCTCTGGTGGCGGTCCGTATGCAGTGGTATGTGCCCATATGCTCCCCGCACATATGTTATCTACTGTGGGCGTCGTGGCGGGAGCACCTCCGTG
The DNA here is from genome assembly GCA_027569235.1 of Aspergillus sparsus. Taxonomy (NCBI): domain Eukaryota; kingdom Fungi; phylum Ascomycota; class Eurotiomycetes; order Eurotiales; family Aspergillaceae; genus Aspergillus; species Aspergillus sparsus. Next base: position 12,217 of record JAPDES010000048.1, read on the forward strand.
GATAGCGGGGTCAGAAGACGTGACCATAAGCCGAAAAATTCTCTCGTTCTCAGCGATACACTGGCCGCTAGGGGTGGAAATGGTATCAAGTTTACTCGTCACGGCACTCCGAAAAATCGCGGCGACAGGGCCAGTCACAAGGTGGCTAGATAATTGGATTGATGGAATGAAGCGCGAGAAGACGAACCAAGATGAGCCAAAAGAGGGACAAGAGGCTAGTCTATCGACGCAAGAAGCCAGGGAACGCATGATAAGCTCCTCTCTAGAAGCTTTCGCGGGAGGCACGGGTGGATTCGTCCAGGAGGCACGATTGTTATCTCAAGACTGGGGCTTCCAGTTTGAAGATGTGATGTATCCCGGGATACGGATCTGGCATGGCACAAAAGATGTTAACGCGCCGATTGGGATGATACGGTTTATGGCGGAGCGCATCCCACAATCGGTGTTGCATGAATTTGATGAAAATCATTACACCATGGGCCATCATCTTGAGGAAATCATAACTGACCTGGTCCCCAAGGTGGCGGAAGGCTCTGAGGATGAGTTGCTTTGAATGTTTTTAGTGAAATATGCGCCATATAGTCCTTTGCTTGTCATATGTTCTGATAGGCGGAGTATATTTCAGCTTATAGTTAATTCCCGAAGAACCGATTAAGTGAGAATGGGTCCACAGTTTGGCTTGTCGGTTTCGAGCATAGAAAATATCCTCAATGGTCATGCTTGCCATCACTATGAAAAGACGGGATTAACCTCACTACCTAGTTACCCATCTATCAAGTTCAACTCTATCACCTACACTTCCAACTTCACGGTCATCTCCTACCAAACTCCTGAAGTAGGTAACATACCTCCCCATGCGGCCGCTAGCAACAATTAGTGTCACATTATCATTTAATTAAGGTCAAAACCTGGAGTAGGTAGACTAAGCTCTTGGCGATGGGATAATTCTGGATCAATACTTATTCAAGGCTAACACAAATATAGCTTAGTGTATACTGACACCACTATTTTTTCCATAGTAGAGCAGGTTGAATGTTATAAAATATCATTTCACAACTGATGATGAAACTGCTCTATACCTCTGAGTTCAATATTAATTGCTTGTTTAAATATCTAGTTTAGATTAAGGCTAAAGTTTAAGGGGTCTTTATGACTTCTCTAGCAGTGCTGCACACTAATTAATAGCCAACTAGGCTCCTTAATGATATAAAGTTAGCGCTAAGATATAAGGCATTCACCCTGTGTAGAGGTATCTCGAAACCCATTCTTTCTGTCAAGCTGAGTGACAAGACGGGCGTGATATTGAACCCTCATCGAGGGGATTCAACAATCAAACAAGTAGTAAAGAGTATTTAATTCCTGTGGTACAGGTAGTTGAACAATAAATAATGAGATTGTTAGGTAATATTAGTGAATTCATAACTAACTAGTTAACTTTTAACCACTCTGACAAAGCGCTAGTGGTGGCAAACCAACTAGTGAATGACCTGCATGCAGTTAGTTAATGGATTTACGCCGGCAAAACCCCCGGCAAAAATAGGTGGGGAAGGGGAACTACAGAACTGGGTGCTGGCGTGCTGTTATGCTGATATTCTAGAGCCATTTGGAAGCAATATAATATTACTCTGGATAATAATTTTATTGATAATCTGGAGAACCCCTTACATAGAACAAGAGGCCGAAGAGATGTTCTCCCGAGGAGAATAATGAATAGAATGAGGTACATAAAGGGGAAAGCAGGGGCAGAAATAAAAAAAAAAGCCTTATTGAGGCTGACATGGGGCCAAGCCAATCTAGCAACAGCCCCACCACATGTTGGAAGCTGCACCACATTTGTATATTATTTACTTGCATCGCTAACTCTCTCCCGCTGACGAGTCATATCAACAATCGTTTGAGGAGGAAGCATAATGTAAGAAGGCTAGGCTGAGAGGATTAGGATGTGTGTCCTCTAAGAGTAAGGATCTCACCCTCCTTTATACAATCCAAGAGACTAGGCAACGCTCTGCCCTCCAATTCACTGATGGATTCTATGTGGGGAGACTTTAGTGGTGGGGCGCACTGAGCACCACTTCTTGCTTGATTTGGTTTTACACTGCGCTGTGGGATCTTCTTGAGGAGAAGGAGGATGAGGAGGAGGAGGAATTGCCAGACCTCGCTTGTTCTCCTGACAGGGTTGTGATCATTGCCCCTCATCCCATCTTCCACGTCATTGCATCCTCCTCTTTATCCTTGTGTGTATCTTGGAATTGAATCCCACTTGGTAGGTAGCCTCTGCACACCGTTCGCAAAAAATCCACCATTACCACCACTTAGAAGAAAAAAAGGAGGAAGTTCTCTAACCTGTTGGCCTTGGTAGACGTATCGTTTTTTTTTTTTTTTCGTCGCTCCCACAGAACCTGTCCACAATGTCTCTCCACCGCGATCCCCCTTTCCGCGTCGAGCACCTCGGTTCGCTCCTTCGTTCAGAAGAGCTCCTGAACACAAAGACTGCCTATGAGAAGGGAGAGGTCCCCTACTCTACTCTAGAGGCTGTCGAGAAGAAGGATATCAAGAATATCGTTGAGGTCCAGCAGAAGCTGCGGTACCCTGCGCTTTCTGATGGAGAGTACTGCAGACACAGTAAGTTAAATAAACCCAGAACCCCACCTTTGATTGAGAGCGATAAGAAAATCCTGACCGTGGAAACTTTTTGTGGGTAGTGTTCTGGGGCTCTTTCTTCCCCGGTCTAGACGGGTTTGAGGAGGTCCATGACATTGATGCGGACGTTTTCCGTACCTATGCCCCGGACGTCGCTGCTTTCCTCGAGGCTGGCCACAAGCCTGGTGAGAGTGTTATCTGTACCGGAAAGATCAAGCACGTTGGCAGCACATACGTTGATCAATTCAAGTACCTGGCTAGTCTGGTTGCCCCGGAGGAGGTTAAGAACCTGAAGCTCACTCTTGCTGCCCCTAACTGGTACCACCTGCGTTACAAGGAGGGCAAGGCCTACCCCAAGGACGTTTACAACAACGTTGATGAGTACTTTGCCGACATTGCTAAGGCCTACCAAGATGAGCTGCAGATCCTTTACGATGCTGGCTGCCGCAATGTTCAATTTGATGATCCCAACCTTGCCTGTAAGTCTATTAGCTCGCACACCCTCTTGTACAAATAATTGGAAGCTCTGACAGGGGTGATAGACTTCTGTTCCGAAAAGATGCTTGCTGGCTGGGAGGAGGACTCCTTGAACATATACTCAGCCGACGAGATGTTTGAGAAGTACATTCAGCTCTACAATGACTGCCTGTCTAAGCGCCCCGCCGATTTTCACATTGGTGTTCACCTTTGCCGTGGTAACTTCGTCGGTAGCCGTCACTTCTCCGAGGGTGGCTATGACCGCATTGCCACCAAGCTCTTCCAGGAGCTGAACGTTGACACCTACTACCTTGAGTATGATACTCCTCGTGCCGGAGGCTTCGAGCCTCTAAAGGAGCTCCCCAAGCACAAGAATGTGATCCTCGGTGTCGTCACTAGCAAGTTCCCCGAGCTTGAGGATAAGGAGGAGATGAAGAAGCGTGTATATGATGCCGCCAAGTTTATCGCAGAGGGCAACAAGATTTCCGTTGAGGAGGCACTTAACCAAGTTGGCGTGAGCCCCCAGTGCGGCTTTGCTAGTCACCGTGAGGGTAACGCTATTGACTATAATGGCATGATCAACAAGCTTCAGCTTGTTCGTGACATTGCTGATGACATCTGGCCTGGTCAGCTGTAAACAGACTAAGCAGGACTATTGACTCTTGCGTTTTCTGTTTTTAATGAATTCACATGAGCGTTCAGGTTACCTGTATTTGAACATATGAATTAGCTGTAAATAAATTAAATCAATTTGCATCACGTCAGAGATCTCATGTATTTCCGTGGCCTACTTTCGCTTCTTATTATGTACTACGTAGCCTAAGGACCTTGTGGTCACCTAGGAGGTTGGATAGCACCAAGGTACTTACTCGAATTAACATATAGTTAACTTCTAGAATATTACTCATAAAACCAAGTGGTTGCGGCAACAACAACAACAGAGAATCAAAAGTCTTGTCCACATCTGGCATCCGGCATTCTGAGGTGCTTTCACCCGTGAGGCAAACGGATATGTATGGTATGACACGGAGGGTCGTATTTGGATATAAAAGGCGTTAGATTGCTACCGATTAGGTAAATATTTTCTACTTCTGCAAGCAAGCAAGCAAGCAACCCTTAAAACATCCTCCAATCATCTCAATAGATTTATTCATTTTATATACCCCCTCCACCTCTTCGATAAGTACTGTACACCAGGAGAAGCATTCCATTCCATATTTACATAGTAACATATATAATAAAAAAAAAAAGGGAAAAAAAAAAAAAGAGGCAAACCTCATACATTCAGGCCTATGGATATTAATATTATTATTACCCTAAACTAGGCCTAACCCGTAAAATTATGCCGGGTAAAGGGGGGGAGAGAGAGAGATTTAAAGAGTTATGTAACTCGTCTATATGGAACTGACTAATATTTACATAGCACATAGGTACCTACTACTAGGAAGGTACCTAGGTAGGTAGGTAGGTAGTGAAACCTGTAGTATCCAAAGTCATTTGAAACATACATAGATACAGGAATATAACTTGGAGGTATGGGTGGGGTCACACCAGGCCGAATTAGACACGGTGCTGACACCTACCTACCCTATCTTATACGCATATTAGGAGGTACCAAGGTAAGTAATATCTTAGTTTAATTTCTGAAGACGGGACGGGATGGAATAGAATGTCTACGTAATATGTGTGTGTGTGTGTGTGTGTTTCCTTTGAAAAAATTTCAACCGAGGTTAATTTTTTCGTAGGTTGTTTTTCGAGTTGACTGCTTGACTGGAGAAAAATTTGTATTTGGATATCAAGAGACATACATATCAAAACAGACTAGCGCGCTCTTTTCATGACGGCTGCTTTTGGTAATATGTGTATAGATAGGAGCAATTTGATCCAAGGGGAAAATAAAAAGAGAAAAGGAATAGCGTGAAAACAGGAAGGCAAGATAGAAAGAAAGAAGGGGTAGCATTTCAGCTAGTTTAGGTTTCTTTCTATTCAGAATGCTTCTACATGGAAAGCGGCGAAGAAGAACAAGAGATAAAAGGTCAGAGCCAACATTGAGATAAAGATAGAGAAAAGGGGGGGGGGAGAATAATTAAAAGGGGTATTAGTAGGGAACCCGCATAGAAACAGTGGGGATATCATGATATAAAGATAAAAAGGGCAAACAAAAAGAAAAAAAAAAAAAGGCATACGCGTAAAACAAATCACAAAAAAAAATATTGATAGTTCAAATGCTGCGTCTTCTGTCGTCAAAACGGACGTGGAGCGAATGATGTTGGATGATACAAAAGAGAGTGGACGTTGTTGTACATAAGGGATTTATCGTGTCCCATAGGACTTTATTGAAGAAACTCGGCGATCATTTCTGGGATGGGGTTTTAACGTTGTTGGAAAGCCAAGCCTGTGGGACCATAGGTTAGAGACTATAAGAAAGAATATGACCACAATGAATAGGAACATACAAGGCCTTCGAAAATACCGGTGCCCTCGGTTGCAACGCTAGGCGCCACATACCACAGCTTGTCTTTTAGCGAAGTGAGCTGCAGAGCGTGGGTGACTTCTTCGGGGGACAAGTCTGTGATATGGTCAGTGGATGAAGTTTCTATGTGATTGCAACATTTCGCATTTAACGTACGTCCTTTGACATCCTGTTTGTTTGCAAAAACAAGAAGAAGAGCGTCCTTCATTTCGCGATCGTTGATAATTTTATGAAGTTCTGAACGGGCCTCTTCCATTCGGGCCGTATCACTGGAATCCACGACGAAGATCAAGCCTTGTGTACCTATAGTATTGCCCAGGAGAATTAGCATTGTACATGAAGACCGAATTGGATAGGGAGAATCAAACCTGAATAGTAATGTCTCCAAAGAGGTCGGATTTTGTCCTGGCCACCGACATCCCACACATTGAACTTAACATTCTTATAGGTGACGCTCTCGACATTGAAACCGACTGTTGGGATGGTAGTGACGTCCTGATTTGTAAGTTTTAACTTGTAAAGAATTGCTAAAAGAGCACAGTTAGTTGCTGTATACTAATGCGATTGATGGCTTTGAAACCGGATTGTTTATAGCTTACTTGTCTTTCCTGCAGCATCCAAACCGAGCATGAGAATCCGCATTTCCTTCGTCCCGAAGATCTTGCCCATAATCTTAGATACTTGGCCACCCATTTTGACTGGACTTAAACGACTGTGGAGATTGACTCGCGGTCAATCAAGAGGTCGACTGATGATACTCGTGACACTTCCCACGCGTGTTTGTGTGATTTTGCGATTGAAACGGAGGTTTCAACGGCGGATCAACGAGAGGGGGGAAATCAAATTGGAAGACAAAAGGACTAAACGGACAAGGGGAAGATCAATTAATTAGACCTGTCAAGTTTCACGTCAGACCAACGGCGTCCTCACCAAGGCGATGCGCAAAGGGACGCAAAATAAACACACGAGGACAATTGGAGCAGCAGACTCACAGTTGAAGAAGAGTGGAAGGGTAGTAATTGGTAGATAAAGTTGATTGATGGTCCGACGTGGCAGGAAGGGAAACAAATTAGCGATATTAATTATCGAGTGACATGTAATAAGCAATATTAATTTCAGGGTTTCAGACAACGATCCACACGAGGGGACGCCGTCTCGTCTCCTCATCAACTTGCTCAGCTCGAGCGACTCCGTAAAAGGGGCTGGCAATGCTGACTCATCACCCCCCCCCGCGATCGCAGCCAAGCGTCTCGGTTGTTTCATCCTCCAACGCCTCCGACGATACCAATCTATTTATCGTGGACTAGTGAGTCGCGATGTCTGCTTTTGGTTGGTGGTGGTGGGTGCAGGTTTGGGATTCCATGTTAGTTTGCTTATCGGCTAGCAACAGCAGCAACAGCAGCAACAGCCAGCAACAGCAACAGCAGTACCATTAGGAAGCATCCTGACAACTAAACCCAATTCTTGATTTGAATAAGCCTCTTCCGTCGCTTTTCTTCAACTATGAAGTGTCTCATCGATGAAAGTGCACGGATATATTCCGCAGGGATCCCAAACAAGGTTCTCTCAATTGACTCTTAGGATCCCATGGGAACAGATGAAGCGACTCCTACACCTGGGTTGGGGGATTGATTCATACGTCATGAGCTTGACTGGTGAGGTCACCCATCTGGCTTCCACACCCTCCGAGAAAGCATATATCATTGATAATAATACCCCATGCGCTCTTATCTTTCTTAATCCTTACTGGAAACGAGATGCGGCTTTGGACAATCTAGCTTTCAGTCGCCTCAATCATTTTGAGCAATAGCCCAAAATGGATGATATTATTCCTCCTATTACACGCCGAGTCTCGGTGCAGCAAAAGCGACGTCTGTCAACTCAATTCTCAAAACTTTCATGGGGTGCACCACCTTCTGGGGTAAGTGTCATAAGTGCTCTCAGTCCCGTGTTTTCCTGAAGTAAGCCTTTATAACCTAACCGCTACTTTAGACGATTTATGCCGGTATTTCGGTGCTTTTCCAAGATAATGGAGTGTTGCTCGCGATTGCGATTCGGGATTCCACCTACTTGCTGGACTTTCTGCAACGGGATTTGATTCTCAACCCGAGCAGGTCGATAGACTCGCAGATAGGGGATTTTACTGTATCACACTTACAATCCTTTAGTGAAACACATCTTGAAAAGTTTATTGGCATTGCTGTACCCCAACATTTGGCTGAGAAGTGCCCTCGCCTTTGTTCACGTCTGTGGTCTGCCCTGGACATAATTCCATTAGTCCTTGCCGATGATAGTAAAATGGACCATGCGGAACAACTGAAATACGATTTCCATAAGTCGCTTGACTGGGAGATGAGGGGGATTGACGAACAGGCAGAGTCTATGGCCCGGAAATGTGTTCGGTAGGCTCAATCCTGTCTTTTTTATAGCCCCAGGTATTGAAGGCTGAACTCCCTTGTAGATTGTTTGGCCCAGAGAACATCCCTCTGCTCCAAGTCGGGTTTCTAGGCGTAGTCCAGGTCGACACAGGCTTTCATGTGCGCTTGACCAACCTAGAAGATTTCCAGACCACTGTCGGACCCAAAACATGGCAAGCTGTTGAGCACTATGCCAACGATCTGAAGAAAAGAAAGGTTAAAATTGCATTCTTCAGTGCTACACCACAGGGCGGAGGTGTTGCCTTAATGAGACACGCACTTGTGAGATTTTCCCATTCACTGGGGACAGACATCAAGTGGTAAGATCACACCGATCAATCGCTTTTCTTTGTTTTAGGGAAGCCCAACAAGTAACATGGAGTTATAGGTATGTGCCAAAGCCACGGCCGGGTGTTTTCCGCATCACCAAAACCAACCATAATATCCTCCAGGGTGTTTCTCACCCAGAGGAACGTCTTAGTAAAGAAAGCTGGGAACATGTCACCGACTGGATTCATGAGAATGCGAAGCGGTATTGGCTTCGAGCTGGGGGCCCGCTTATTCATCCTTCAAAGGGGGGCGCAGATGTAATTATCGTTGATGACCCCCAGATGCCTGCGTTGATTCCCCTTGCAAAGGAGGTAGCCCCCGATAGACCAATCATCTACCGTTCTCATATTCAGGTTCGCAGTGATTTGGTGGCACAGGAAGGTAGCCCACAGGCCGAGGCGTGGGGCCGTCTTTGGGAGCAGATCAAGCTTGCAGATCTATTCATCAGTCATCCTGTGAAGTCGTTTGTGCCCCACACCGTGCCACTAGAGACTGTGGGCTACATGCCCGCCTCCACAGATTGGCTGGATGGGCTGAACAAGCACATGAGCGATTGGGATGCTGCCTATTATGGTCGTGTGTTTAATGCGACATGCAGAAACTCAGGAATGCCGATCATCGACTTTCCGGAAGGTGAGTAATTCTTTTAGAGGCTGTATTCATGTTATCATTCCCATACCCAAGAACTAACAATCGTGGAATGAAAGATGAGTATATTGTTCAAATTGCACGATTTGATCCATCAAAAGGCATCCCCGATGTCTTGGCCTCATACGAAAAATTCTACAAGCAAATGAAGACCTTCAATCCCATGCGAGAACCCCCCAAATTGCTAATTTGCGGTCATGGGTCCATCGACGACCCAGACGGCTCCATTATCTATAATGCGGTCGTGACTCATATTGAGGGCGCCATCCCCCACATGTCAGATAACATCTGCATTGTTCGACTCGGTCCCTCGGACCAAGTACTTAACGCCATTCTTTCCAAAGCCAAGGTGGCGCTCCAACTCTCCACCCGCGAGGGCTTCGAGGTGAAAGTTTCCGAAGCCACCCACAAGGGTATTCCCGTCATAGCGACCCGGGCTGGTGGCATCCCGCTCCAGGTTATTGACAAGAAGAATGGGTTCTTAGTTGACGTTGGGGATACGGATGCCGTGGCCCAACATCTGTATGACCTATGCACGGATGACGAGCTACACCAGCGCATGCGACAGTATGCACTTACCCACGTGTGTGACGAGGTCAGCACCGTTGGCAACGCGTTGAGCTGGCTGTACCTTTCATCGAAGCTATCTCAACATAAGAAACTTAAACCCAATGAGCGATGGATCAATGACATGGCAAGAGACGAGGCAGGACAGCCGTACGCAGAAGGGGAGTGTCGACTGAAGCGAGCAGTGGAGGTCAGTAAGATGGGATAGGCGAACAATATTTAATTTAAAGGGTACTTTTTCTAGGTTATTGGTATTAAATATTGGTGTGCACAATTTACCTTCTATATGATATGAAGATAGATCTGGGGTTTGGATTAAGATTGGGATATTATTATTATGATTTTCTGTATAATTTTCTTCCTCTTTGTCTATGTAAAATTTACCTAAGTAGTGTTACAGCTAAAAGAAATAAAAGGTTAAAAAAGTCAACATCTTAGGTTAGAAAAAAAAAAAGAGGAAGAAAAGAAAAATATTTATCTATTATCTATTAAAAAAGCAAAAGAGTGTAACAAACAAAAAGAAGGGGGTATATATCGATGATGCATGAAAACCAAATCAAAAAAAAAAAAAAAAGAGAGAAAAAGAACTGACAACAAGTAAAAAAAGCCTACCGACCAACAATCCTATACCTCTCCCTCGCCAGTCCCCCTTCAGCCCCTTCAACCCCATACCCCTCCCCAACCTCACCTACGATCCTCGCCGGTGCGCCCCCAACAACACACCAACTCGGCACCACCATCCCCGGTGCCACAACCGCCCCATCCAAAACGTACGCGAAATCCTTCAGGATCGCCATACTCCCGATTACGACGTCTTTACCGATATGGACGTGGTTCCCGATCGTCGCCGCCTCCACCACGCTCCGCTCCCCGACAAATACATGGTCACCGATCTTGAGTGGGTAGTACGAGTATATACCTCGATGGAGGCGCGACGGTGGTCGTAGGATCGCTTGTCGGGAGATGTATGTATATCGGCCAATGTTGATGGCGACTGTTGGGTTGCTGTTGGGGGCGGATTGTTGTTGTTGTTGTTTGGCTGCGCCTAGGTCGGATTGGGGATCGGATGAGGAAGAGGATGAGGAGGAAGTAAGTCGGTATAAATCACCGCGAATTACGGCTTCAGCTTGGATAACAGTCTTGCCCCCTAGGATGATATGTTGTGTCCCATGGATTTGGGATCGGCGGGAAATTTTGTTGCCCGTATCCTATGGCGGAGGGGGGTTATTTCTTTTTAGAATTTCGGAGTTGTTTCGCTAATTATCGGTCATGAGGGGGAGGAGAGGTATGCAGGCTTACAGTTTCTATGTATTCGCCTTTGGCGGCTTTAGGAGGCATTGTTATAACTGGGTTGAGATCCTCTCCTTTCTTTCTGAGGTGTTGGAGTTTGGAGGAGATATAGTAAACAAAGAGATAAAGAGGTCAAGTAGAGCTCCAGAGAGGTTACGAAGGCGGTGAAAATAGTGCAGGACTACCTTGTACTGAAGAAGTGGAGAAACATAGGCGGTGAGACAATATGATTTCATTCAGCAGATTTATGACAAATTATTTTACTTGGTATATATTACTAAGAAAAATACTTGGATATCTTAACCAATTAAGAAAAACAAAAACAAATATTCATCCAATATTACGTTTGCACGTGGCTCGCTCACTTCAAGCAGCCAGGAGAGGCTTCTTGGGTGTGGGAACCTGACCATCAAAGTGAAGTCGCAAAGCTGTAGAAGAAAAAAATGAGTGTTAACGGAATGCCCCAACTTTGTGAGAGGAAAGGAAAGTCGATGGGAGACTTACAAGTTGGGTAAGAGGCGTAACTGCCATGGTCCTCGCGCATGTACACATTATAGCCACCCTTCCGGGGGATCTTCTTCATGATGCCCCAGACTCCAGGGGCAGGTCGAAGGCCGTCCAATTTTGCAACAGCACGCAACATGGCAGTAACAGCGGTCAGCCTGGCTTCCTTACCCAGACCACTGTCTGCACCAATGCCATAGGTCAGGTAGGATTCAAGCGGCCGGTCAAGGCGCACTTCATCAGGGTTGGGGAAGACTGTGGGGTCATGGTTGGCCTCAGCCTGTATGTCGGGCGTCAGTTATGAGAAAGCTAGAAAGAGAAATGGAAATTGTAACGGGGAACATGAAGAATTGGGGGGAAACAACGTACCGAACCGATGAATATCTCATCACCGGGTTTGATGTTCACATCTCGACCAGCCTCATTCACATAGAGGTTAGTGTCGGACTTGCGGTAAGTTCCAGTATGGCCGTTTAGACGCATAGCTTCTAAGCAGTAGCGAGACAATTTCTCGTCAGATTCCTTATTATCCTGCTTTGCAAGGACTCTAATGGCAGGAAGATGCTCCTTGCCCGCATCAACGTAGTATTCAATCACTTGAGCGAACATTTGAGCTTGGTTATAAACCATCTCAACCGCAGTTGGGAGAACTTGAGACCAGGTAACCTCCGACACACCTAGACCGCTTTCCAGAAGTTTCTTGATGAGCTGGTCGCCATAATCCTTCAGGACGTCGTTGTCATCACGGAAGTTATCAATCACCCTCGCAAAGAAACTTGGGTGGTTGACCGATTTAACATGGCCCTCAACAAGTTTGCCCAGCTGTTGAGAAACAGCATTCGCAGCCTTGAGGAGAGGGAATGACTTGCTAGGCTCAACATCAAAGAAAGTAGCAGTATACAGAACCGCCAGGGCAATATACAGCTCGTACTCAGTGAACGCTCCTTTGGAGTTTTCCTTGCTCTTCAAGGGAAGGGAAAGGAGCTTGGAGGCAAAGTGCACTGGCACAAGGTTTCCAATGCTGTTTACCAAGATTAGATTAGCACAAAAATTTTTTTTCAAGGGTTTAGCGGGTAACTTACTCCTTTACAATGTCAACCTGCTGTCTTCCTGCAAGATTGCAAGACTTGTCAGCAAGTAGCTTCAGGGTCGTGCTCTCATAGAAGTCTTTGATATTATCCCTCCACTGGTCATTGTTCAAGGCCCTGCTCCAAAAGTCATGGCCACCCTTGCCGGCATGAATGGAGGTTCCGGAACCCCACATCAGAGGGAAATCCTTCTCCTGATCCAAGATCAATTTGATATTGGCATACGATGTCAGGTCGACACGAGGAGCAATGAACTTGGGACGATCATAAGAATAGTCAGCCTCTCTACCCAAGTCTTTCATGATATTTCTGTTCTCGCTGGGGATAGTCATTGGATAATGGGCGTAAATGGAATCAGGTTTGAAGTATTGTGGGAAAACCCGTGTAGCAAGCTTGTAAAACACGCAGCCCTGGTTAATGTTGAGGTCGTAGCGAACTTCGTTATAACCCCAGTTTGTTAGGTTTCGGGGATTATAATCAATCTGAAAGATAAAGTCAGCCTAGGTAATGCTTCATTGTTACTCTAAATGATATCACCAGCGGGCCTTACAGTATAATGACGATCTCCGCGCACCAGAGCAACGGCATCAGATAAAACCGCACGAGAGATGGTGTAGGTGGGGGCAATTCCCACCCCAGGAACCATAGGTTGCTTTGCTTCCTCGGAAACAATACCAGGGTAGAGCTCAACATAGTCCGGGTGACCATATAAGTTGCGCAGAGACTCCGCAACATCAGGATCAGAATTGATCTCCTCAAACGACTCATATGCCTTTAGACCGAAGAATTTACGAAACTCGTTGAGGGAACCGACGTTCCACCTGCGGCCTTGTTCAATACCCAGGACCTCAACGCTCTTCAGAACCTTGGGCACATTTCGGGCGCCAAACGAGCCTATGAATGGATAAGCATGTCGAATCACTATGCTTTTATTGCCCTAGGGATAGGAACTTACTGGCAACATCCTCAATGGCATTGGATAGGATATTCACGAGTTCCTCATCTTTGAACGTGCCGTCGGCCTGACGCTCAAGTTTGGCAAATGTACGCTGGGCAGGATCTTTTGGAAGGCTGCGCTCGTATTTACCAAGTCCTATGAGGAGTTCGGGAATTGAGATGTCCTCGCCAGGTTTTCCCATGAGCTCCTCGTACACCTGCTCGGTCCACTTCTCGTCGTTGGCACTAATGGCAGAATGCCAACGGTAAGCAAGGTTGAACTCTACTGAACACTGGTTTCCCAATCCTGAGGGGGCCGTATTTGAGCCCTCCATCTGAGCGCGTGGATCCTATACACGGTTAGTATTTCTTGTACTTTGGTTACTTCACGGATTTTGAAGGTATTTACCAAACACCAAGTGCTATTGACGCGGTTTAGATTGACAATTGTGCGTAGGTAGTCATACAAAGTGATGTTGATGTAAAGACCACAAGTGATACTGTCTGCCAGTTAAGATGCGAGGGCTATTGAACATGATAGGAAGAGAGATATACATACAGTCGTCCTGTCTGGAAGAGGTCGTTGTCATACTTGGCCCATGCTTTTTCAGCAGCCTCCTCGGAGAGGCCAGCACGGGGCTTATTGAAGCGACCATTTTCGTTAATTTCAGCCAATTGCTCAACAACATAATTATGGAAGCTTTCGATATTCATTAGTAACGTTTAGAAAAGTAAAATGATAAGGTGTCCCAGGAATAAGGGTTGCAAACCGGTTCAGCATCACCAGCAAGACACCGCAAGCAGGAGGGAAAGCCTGGAGTCGGGGCTCAGAGAAGCAGTCTGGCTTCAATTTCCCGTCTTTAAAGGTGCGGACTAGATTTTGCTCTTCCTGAATATCACCATATAGAGTGGACAGATCAAGGTAGGAGGAGGTTTTGTTCTTGTTGGAATCCCTGTAATCGGTTTGGAAGATGTCTAGAATAAAAGATTCATGTCAACTCCGCCAGCTTCGTTTTTTTTTTTTTTTTTGAACCAAAACTCTTACCGTGTATGATCAGAGAAGCCCAATCAAAGAAAAGACTAGAAACCTTGTTTGGGTGAGGAGTGAATTTCTGACGAGCGAAGAGGCAGTCGAAGACTAGACCAGCGTCGGGCAACCCACCCGGCTGAACTGTCAACGGTGCGATCGAGCGCGCATATGGCGTATTCGCAGCTCCCAGCCAGGGCAGGGTAGGATTGTTATTCGAACCATCAGCAGAGCGATAGGCAAATTCTTCTCCCATGTACCTAAGGTAATAGTTTAGCACACTTTCTCCTTCGTTTCACACCGTACCACGTTTGGGTGTACTTATGGACTTACGAGAGAGGAGGGTGGGGGAGAGAACTCCATAGCTGGTCCAAAAAAAGATTCGTGAGGTCGACACGCATCTTCGAGTTTCCAGGAAGGCTGCTAACGATCTATGAACGGACGAAAAGCGAAAGAATGTTAGAAACGGACGAGAAAAACCGACCGGGAGTAGGCGCGCATCTCACCTGGATGATTCGCTCCATAATCATCGTCTTGTCATCGATGAGTTCACCCTTGACTTGAGTCTTAATCACATCCTTGAGGGAGGCAAAATCTTTGAAACCCAAAGACCTCAAATCTGAGAAGAGGCTTGATGGGTTCTCTTTCTCAAGATAGCTCGCCTCTCCTCCCTGATGGGGTATCGGGCGGGCAGAAGCGTGAAGGACTTGGCCATACTTCTCGAAGGCTTCTGGAGAGTCATCACTGTCATCATTGCGACTACTCTCTGAAGACGACCTGCGTGTGGCGGGCAGCTTGGACTGGCGCTTGCTGCTTTTTTCAGTTGTGCCATTGGGCTTTGCCTCACGCTCACCCTTCTGTTTCTTGAACGTGGTAGAAAACCTCCGCAACATGATGACTATCTAGTGGGGTTAAGGAAGACAAGGGAAGAATGTGGGCAATAAACAATATAGGGGAAAGAAGGGGGGTTTAAAAAAGGTCGCAAAGAAAAACACAAATGCAAAATGCAAAAGCAAAACAAAACAAAAGAGGGCTAGGTATAGGCTTAGGGCGAGCTAGGTAGAAAGGATGGAAGGAGGATTATCAAAAAACAAAAAAAAAATAAAAATAAATAAAATAAAAAATAATAATTATAATGATAATGATAAATAAATAAATCAAATAAAATAAAATAAAATCAAAAATAAAAGAAAAGGGAAAAGCCTCCTCCACGTGTGCTGGGGACTGCTGGCAAAATCAATACGTACAGGATGAAGATCAGTCACACTACAAGGGTGGGTCCTTCCTATTGAATATGGTTGATGCTAATCACTCCGTCCTGATGAAGGATAATGTGATAACTTGGTATATCGAGTAGTTACTTATAATGATGTAATAAAAGGGCGTAAGAGGGAGAGGTTGGGACGTAAAAGGTTCTTGGTCTTGGTTTGCTATCGATTTATGTACGAAAACTGGTGTTTACTGAAAGGCGCCTCTACTCTCAATTATCCCTCTTCTGGGGTGTCACAATACACACCGTCTAATTATACCTCGGGGTTTAATAATTATTATCATCATCATTGTTTGCCTCAGCTTCGAGAGAAGAAAATAAGCGAGTGGGGAAGTCGAAAGAAAGGGGTATCTCGTGGCTGGAAAGGTGATTCGCTTCAGCTTTTTTTCCTTTTCTTTTTCTTCCAAGGATAATAACTTGTAGAACACTTACCGAGGAAGGTGTATTTTGATTGCTCAACCACTTCAAGTTCACCTTCAGTTCCTGATTCTACCATAATTAAGTGGGATAGAATGGGATAAACTAGTGGACAGCTCCGCATGTCAGGATGAATCGACCCAGCCGGGAGGAAAGCCAAAAGTTGCTCTTTTTGCTCAGGTGGCTTTCTGGATCCAATCAACTCATCTCAATTTGGCTGATTTGGCTCCATTACGGTGACTTCCGCCAGCCACAGACTTTATGCTACTCCACCCTCGAAGTTAATACGCCATCCACTTCAAGGATAAAACATACCTTGAAAGGAGGGGGATAAGCATGCAGACTGGAGTGTGACACCAGCACAAAGCCTGGATGTGCGCCATCGCGCGAGAGAGACATCAATTAACATTATTTTATTATTGATTTTATCTCTGGGTCCTCTAGTCTAGTCCACCTCGGTTCCATTTTACAAACCAATAAAAGTGAAAATGGCCCAAGCTTTGGGCGAGCGCGCTAAGGCAAAAAGAGCCCTTTTTGGGAGATGTGGATAAGATCATTGGGGATCGATCGGAAAAGTTCGCAAACCATTGGTTTCATGATTACCAGAGCAAAGAATTCGATTTGAATTTTTGGTTTTCCCTCCCCCCCCCCCTTTTTTTTTTTTTTTTTTCTTTTTTCACACTTGCTCCCTTGAAAATTTTTGAGTCATGAGAGTACAAAATTACAGCAAGGAATGAAAAAAGATACTCAAGGATCCGAGTAAGGTATCTTCATACCTCGGGAATGTGGGTAGGTTCGTAGTGGCACTTTGAAGCGAGAACCCTGAGATGAAAGGACCGAGCCTGACTACGGGCTGGAAGGCAGAGCTCCAGCTCCTCGGCAGAAACCCCACTTTGAAGACTCATTTAGGCAGTCTGTGGGTGGATCCTTGAACCTAATCGGTACAAACCTACCTTGACTTATTACCACTATACCCACACGTTCGCAAAACGGGATCATCGTCATTTTACTCTGTAGGTGGTTAGTGATCATCTTTAAATGAAAAAAAAGTAATAACCCCTTAAGAACCCAGAATCCACTCCAGGGCGACAGAATGAAATGATTGTAATATCAACCTATCACCATTATTCGGAGAATAAAGCAAAATCCAGGATTTCTGTGGCAAAAGAGTTTACTACCAGCAACAAGAAAGAGTTAGTTGTATGAGATGATTGGGTATTGCAGGGATGGTACCCATAGGTAGTACTAACTCAAGCTTGAACTCCTGTTCTGAAGAAAGTTTCTTTTTTTGAGGGGGAACTAGTTAGCGGGATGGCTGATAGGTTAGCAGGTATGGAAGTCTGAGGGTGAGAGGGTCGAGCGTACGGAGTAGTCATACGGTAGGTAGTAATGGTCATGGCGGGGGGGGTAGGAGGTATTGTGGCTAACTAGGTAACTAATGGGGGAGGGGGGTTTGTCATGGTTGGCCTGAGGGAAGAACAGATGGCCCCTCCATTCAGCTTTCAGCTTTCAGCTCCAAAGTTCCAGAATCCATCAATATTTTTTTTCTTCCTTTCCCGCCTTCCTTCACGTTCCTTTCCAGTAGTGTCTACATACCTTAGGTACTTACTTACATCCTTGTAATCTGTAATCTGTACCCTCCAGGAGTATTAAGTAGGAACTGACACATAAGTATGTACCCGAGATTGCCTTGCACTTCTGTCTCACCTGTGTTTTATAAGAGTGAAAAAAGAAAAGAAAAATATTTTCCCTTTTGTTATTCTCTTTCCTCTTCTAGCTCCATTTCCTCCTCCCTTATTAGTTTAGTGAACCACTTTGCCTGGAGTAGGAGCAGGTTTTTTTTTTTTTTTTTTTTCTTTCCCCTGCAGGGAGGAATCATTAGTATGTTCCACAAAAGGATGGGATTTGAGGACCGCAATTGATCTATGAGTTAATGATCGGCTCCTCCCGAGTTCATGGCGCTGGAGCCAGTCCATCTCCTGCAGACTGGCGAACACACTAGGCATGAACTACGACCTTAGGCTCGACTAAGAACTCACTAGTCAACTTCCTCGCAAGCTGGAAAGCACCCACGCGTCAAGTTCATCCTCGTTGCTTTCTAATGCTTCAGGGAAATTATGCCTAATCATAAGACGCAATCCTCCTGTCAGAGTAACGGACAACTCTGGGGGAAAAGATGTCTCAGTCATCTCGGTCTAATTCTTTAACTCACACTCCTTACTTCCCTACCTGATGCTTGATTGGCGATTCTCGTCCCACCATCTTTGTAAAGTTTATCTGTAGCATCGATGGAGCCCTCCCCTCTCCTTGTCGATATGATTCGAGTTTGATAGTGCTATCCTGACATAGGTAGGGGAAGGACGACCCACAAAGATGCAGGAAAGTGACCTCGCCCGAAGATGTTCATAGGCCCACCGCGAAAAACGACAAGACTTTTGGGGTAGGACCGGAAGATAGGTAGGTATTGATGCTGCTCCCTTGGCGAAGCACTGCGCCCCTCCCTCTGTCCGGTATGCATGATGGGATGAAATCGGTCCAGAGGCTCATCATTTGCTTCCCGTGATTATGTCGGTAAGTACCCACTTGATGAGGACTTGCAAAGATCGCCCTTTAAGTTTTTACCTATGGCCACAGCAGTATACATTGACGTTCAATGATGATGATGTGGGAATAATATTAACAATCTTGATTGTGCATTCTGGGTGGAGCATCGTTCCCAAGAACATCAGCGCTACTAAAAAAGCCTTTGTGGTCTAAAAAAAAAGGATGCAGAGAGCAAAGAAAAATAAGCCCCTCTCCCCTAAAAAAGAATCTTACCCAAGATGGTAAAGATATACAAAGCGCTTAATTTTTCCAACCTGTCCAAAATCATCTTCATATCCACTGCTTCATTGTTGAAAAAGTACAAAAAGAAGAGAAAAAAAGTAAAAAAGTAAAAAAAAGTAAAATAAAATCATGAATAATGTCATGTAGAGCGTTGACTTTTAAGCTCTAATCTAGATCCTCACCAATAGAAAATATCGGAATGAAAGCAGTCGTGCCACTTCTTTTAGTTCAATCATGCCTTTTCGGAGGAATAAACATGTGTATCCTCAAAAGTCCTGGCCGCTTTTACCGCAGCGAATGTTCATCCGACAGCCAATCTTGTCCCAAAATAAAAAGTCAAATAAATTATAGGATTTTATTTATTTTTATTTTTATTTTTTATTCTATTTTTTTTTTTTTTTTTTTTTTTTTTTCGTAATTGCTTGCCTACTTGTCTCAAGCCCCAGCCTAGGGAATGTCTATGGGGTAACCAACCATATCCCGAGAAATTTATCCAGGGGTATCCATGAGTTCAAGTGATTGCTCACTCAACTGTATCTAGCAGGGCAGCAAGAAGTCCGCCCCAAGTTGAAAAAAAGTCTGACAGCATAATACACATTCTTAACCTGAATCATAGGACGGAAGCTCTAGCTGAGGAGTGGAAGCACCCACCTTTTTGTGCATGTGCGCCGCGCCCCCCATCAATGGTGTATACGTATATACCGTAGCCTCCCCCTCCCCAACGACACGTACGTGGGTAGCCACCTCCTGCCAGCCATACCTGTCATATTGTTATCCTTCTCAATATCAACCTTAAATCATACCCTGACACCTAGTGAACAAGGCGGTCCTTGGCAAGTATGGATGGCACTTCCTTTGGGCCAGTCCCAGCCCCGAAACAATTTGTGCTCTGTTTTGACGGTACAGGCAACAAATTTTCCGGGGATGAGTCGGACAGCAATGTTCTGAAAATATTTCGCGTGAGTAATGGCTAGCTTCCTCAAATCTGCCCGTGTAGAGCTCGCTCTGACTAGAATAATTCTCAATGATAGATGCTTGACCGCAGCAAAAGCAATCAATTTCACTATTACCAGCCCGGAATCGGAACATATGTGACCACCAACTCTCTTTCAAACACAAGCCGCTTCCAGAAGATCAAGTCGGCTTACTTAAAAGCAAAGGACTCCGCAATCGGCAGCTCTTTCGATGAGCACGTCATGGGCGGGTACAAATTCCTCATGAGATTTTATAACCCCGGTGATGATATCTACTTTATCGGGTTCAGTCGCGGCGCTTATATCGCACGCTTTCTTGCAGAAATGCTAGACTATATCGGGTTGCTTGAGGCTGGAAATGAAGAACTGATCCGATTTGCGTGGAAGACGTTCGCTAAATGGCAGCAGCGACGAGGGAATAGCGAAGAGGACAAAGATGAAAGAAAAAAGCTCTTTGCATACATGAAAGCATTCCGAGAAACATTCAGCAGGCCAGTCAAGCGGATTAAATTCATGGGGCTGTTTGATACGGTCAATAGTGTGCCGAGATTTGAGTCGGCTTGGATGCAACGGAGCAAATTCCCTTATACAGCTCGAAGCTCGGCTAAAGTCATTCGACATGCTGTTGGCATTGATGAGCGGCGGGCCAAGTTCCGACAAGACTTGATCTCCGAGACGAAGCCCTGGTCTCAAAAAGGGAAGAAGCGCAGCTATGCCTGGGGACGCGAGTATTTACACCAGCTCCGCCACCCCAAAGAGCATATTGATAATGTGCCTGAAATTGTTGTGAATGACAATGGAAAAGACGGTGGTCAAAGCCAGAGTGCCCAGCCAGATCATCAAAATAGGGAAGAAGCCCCATCGGTTTACCGAAGTGCGCACGGCTCACAGGAGTGCGTAGCACCAGATCATCGATATCGCCTTTCCTCGCTGTCACCTCCGGGTAGAAAGACCAGCCTCGCCGTACCCATGTTTACAGGATCTACGGAGGATTTGACCTCGATACGAAGTGGAAACTCTGGTATTTCATTGCGAGTGCCAATGGAAGTCTCAGCTGCAGAGGATGAAAGCCCACAAGATATTCAGGAAGTGTGGTTCCCTGGTGGGCACGCAGACATTGGTGGAGGATGGAAGCTTGAGAAAGGGGAAGGCTGGCCACTCAGCCATGCCCCGTTGGTCTGGATGGTTCAAGAGGCACAACGGGCGGGGCTCGAGTTTGATCCGCCGAAGCTCAAGCAATTTGAATGCTGTGAAGAGTTCGATGGAGAATACACCCCAATTCGAGAGAACATCCCATGGCAAAAGAGTTGGTGCCAAGACACTGTGCATAGTAATCCTTCAGGGGAGCAGGCTGAACCTGCGTTTAGACCGGATGTCAACGGGGAAGGAAAGCAGCCAGGCAGTTCAAGTGAGAGGTTTCGAGCAGCCTTACATGGCTCGAGCACGGATGGCCAGATCCATGATTGCTTAGCTTTTGGCAATGGTCTGTCAACAATGTCAGTTATATCCTGGCGCCTTATGGAGTATCTCCCATTCCGTCGGATGGATCTAAAAGACGACGGGTCATGGAAGCCTATCAGATGGCCATTACCTCGTGGAGAAGTGCGTGATATCCCGCACAACGCTGAGATTCATGTGTCTGCGATTCGCCGAATGAGGGCGAATCCTGAGTATCGCCCTGGCAACTTGATTATTGGAGGAGGTGGGCGGGGAGTCCGACGAGCCCCAGATAAGTACGGAATAGGCGAGTGGGTGGCCAAAAACCACGAAGGATGCGTTGTGCGAGAAACATATGTGCGAAAAAGCGTGCTGAAGATGTGTAAAGAAGAGTGAAGCCGACGGCTCTTGTCCGAAGTTTTTTCTTTCATTTATCCTTCCCTCTCTCCCACTCATTATCTTATACCCTTTCTTTCACCTATTTGTAATCGCTTCATAGTCTTCCTTTGTCTCTCCGTCCCTCTTTTCACCTCGGGAACTTGGAGAGACAACAAAACTTCCCTCAAGTAACAAAATTTATACGTGAGCTAATATTAGAATAGTGATCTAGGATAGTTTGTTGATGAATCTTTGATTTTTGCTTGTAGTATCTATTCTATAATAGAATCAGACACCTTATGTGTCAAATGGGAGTGGAGATGGGGTGGTTTTAGGGGTGATAATAATCGGTCCGATGAAATCCTTTGCTGAAATCCGAAAGGGTACATGCACGATTATTCCTACATTAGTCTGTAAGCTTTTAGAATATTTGGATCGGGCCAGACTCCTTCATGATGCCTTGGAAGGATAGGCTTTTTTGATGCCTGCTTAATGTAAGTCATCATGCCGGTGAGACCGGTGCACATGCACATTTGTTTTTCTCCCCTTATCTTTTCTTTTTTGGCATTCTGCCTGTATTATTCGTCACTTGCTTCATTATTTATTTTTTGGGATCGTCGACCCGAGGGCAATCAGATGAAGGGAACAATAGCTGGAAAAGGAGAGATGGAGGTGGTTTCGGGGTGGCGGTGAGTTCTTTCCACGGCTCCTCCGGGTTGGCATCGGTGTCTTTGCCTTTTTGTGCGTGTCCTTGACTTCATCACCTTCTCTCAACCCCAAGAGTCTCGACGAAATCCACCCCCCTTTCCATGTGGTCTATCCAATAATATTACATTCCTTCGTCTTTTCACTCCTACTTGGCCAACCACTCCTTACCGTTTTTCGCCTCATTTGCCTTCCCTCCCTCTTGTCACCTCCACAGCTCGCTTAATTCATCTAACGACCGGGTCCTCTCTAGGGAAATCGTATTCCTAGGGGGGCAAAATTTTTTCTGTCAGGCGATTATTATCTCCCAGTTCACCGTTACTTACCTGGGTTGGGAGCGCTTGACTTCACCTTGGTTCAGTTGAAGTTGGTCATTGGGATACCTTAACACATGAGCAATGCGGCCCGCTTAGCCGGAACTCCTGTTCACAGACAGCATGGAAGCGTCTCAGTTAACTCCCGAAGGGATCATGCTCCCCCCTAGCCCCATGGGATCTGTCAAGTCACTCGACTCAACCTCCTCCGGGTCTCCCGCTATGGAAGATCCTGGAGAGCCAGATCGATCCGAGAACGTCATGATAACCTTGTCGCTCACCCCCGATCCACCTACTCCATCGAGTCGTCTTCCTTTCGCCCGCTCACACTATCGGTCGCGATCACTCGCAGAGGGCCCCAGCTCACCGGCTATGACGCGCGCCCACTCTTCCCCAGGACTGGACTCACGGGGAAGATACATCTTTATCAACGGTCGCGGAGTACCAGCCAACATTGTGGACAACTCCCCAAATCGCTACTTGCCTTTGCAGGTAGGTCCTGGGGATAACCTCGAACATAGGATGCTTCCCCTCAAGAACATTTCAGAAACAATATCAGAGCATGCAGAGCTAGATCCATCGATGATGTCGTCCTCATCTCAAGCGGATTCTCACCCGGCGTCTTCGCCCGTTCTTCCCCACGCCATGCCTCGTATTTCTCGCCGACGACCTTCGTCTCCTCTTCACTTCTACCCTCAAAACTCCTCCAGTCAGACCATAGGTAGCCCCTCTTCTGCACATTCCTCGCCCATCATCCTTAGTTCGCGTTACAACGAATCGTTTCCAAGTTACTCCGCTTCCTCGACTTCATCTATGCCTTCCACCCCAACAAGCCTTCGATCGCGTAGTCCTAGTATATCATCGCTAGAGACTATCCCGGACATTCCAGATGCCGAAGCCGCAGCTATAGAAGCGGATCGGATTGCAGCATTGAAAGCCGCAGCTGACAGAGCAGATGAGGCAGAGGCAGCGGATAATAACAATAGGCGACGTGGTGCATCGGACGTCTCTAGCCCTTCGAATCCTTTCTCAAGCATGCGCGCTGGGTCAGGGGGGTATATTATTAGGACGGACAAACGAAAGCGATGGAGTGTTTGTGGAGCTGAGCGCCGTCAGGACCTAGACCTTGAAACAATCTGGGAAGATTGAACTCCGATGGTCAGGTATTTATTTGCTGTACTATACTACGTCATTTTGCATGAGCAGGAAACGCAATGCTCCCCCCCTCTCATACTTACGGCGCTTACTATTCTACCTTATTCGGTTGTTGTTGATCTTTTTTTCTCTGGTTTTTTCTTTCCCCCCATTTTAAATCACTTTGAGAATCGCGCAGGCTCGCTGATTCTCTTTGTTCCCACCCAACTCCAGATCACAGGTTGCAGCTCATCGGTGCAGAGTCGGTCACCTAAAATCATGTGATGGAGTTTTACTCTTTTTCCCCCTTGCATTCTTCTCTTTCAATTTATATTCTCTCTCTTTCTTTGCTATTTTCTTTTCGGGCGAAATTGAACAGCATTATCTTTATGATTCCCCACAGCCATGTTTGGCCTTTGTTATTGGAACTTATGGGTTGGCTCGTTGCATTATTGTGTATCATGGAGAGAATTCATACTATATTTCTTTTTTACCTTTTTTTTTTTTTTATTGGCCTCAAAACAAATGTGTAAATACTAATGTTTCACACCTGTACAATGAATGATGCACAATCACATATTTGAACTAAGAGAACCTGGTTTGTTATACATCTGAAAATAGTAATTTTCAAGATAGTGTATTGATAAATAGGCGCCAGAATCCATATCCAAAGTAGAAGCTATATATGTATGTATATGAGATATGTTTGTTAACCAACATTTATATACCACAATACCATATGTAAAGAAAGAGGGGTCCAAAAAAAAAGAAAAAAAAAAGAGGATAAAACAAAAGGTAGAGGCAGAAAATAGTCCTAATTTTTAATAGCTGCAGAAGGCAAGGAGTCGTCCCGCTCTAAGCCCATACCAAGACTTCCTAGATTGTATAATGAGCAGATTTGTCTTGCTGCGCGTTCACCACTCCAGTAGGCACCGGTCGTGGTACCTAGTGCCACAAACGGAGCTGTATGTTCTCCCGCGAACCAGATTCCACGGTCAGGGCCGAGTCCGGCCCGCAGAATTTCTATGTCCCGATCTCCTTGCTCGAGACCCACCTGGAAGTTGCTGTATGAGCCGTTTCCTGCATACGGGTCATTTTGCCATTGCGTCGCTAAGAAGGCGACGGGAGCGCAATCAGGTGATGATTCAGAGTATCCAGGGAGACGAGAGAAAAACGGATGTAGGAAGTCATTGAGGAAGGTGTAGTATTCCTCAGAGGAGGGGTCGATGCTGGCCAGTTTGGACACAATATAAGTGGAACAGGGGCCATAGGTGTAGAAGAGAAGGGTCGGGTGTGCGCAGTGTGCCGGGAGTGCAGGTGCAGCCATAGAGATGCATTCTTGATTCCAAAGGATACCCTCTGGGTGCTCAGCATAATCCGGGTTGAGAAACTGGGCAGAGGATGTCCGATTGAGGGGATGGTTTAGTTTGCAATGACCACCAGTATGATTGTCTGTAGTTTCTGACTGCCAGAACGCCCGAGGGAAGGTAACATATACTTTTTCTAGTCGTCCATAAGAGATATTGTCGATTGCTTGACAGAATCTGGAAGGTAGCTCTGGGATAAAGGCTGCCTTATTGCGCTTTAGCCAACCCAGAGGACAAGCAACAACCACTTCGTCAAACTGGGAGCTTTCTCCTGTCTTAGTAGTTAATGTAATTTGATTTCGAGTACTGAGCCCTCCCGCTGGCGCCGACTCGACTGTGATGATTGGCTGGTTCAAGCGAATATCTGCATGCTGAAGGGCCGTGGCGGAGACGTGTTTTAGGATATCCTTGTAAGTAGAAGCCACGAAATAATTATCTAGAAATAGCAAATAGCATCGGGTTAGCGAATGAAGCAAGGATGGGATATTTATGAAAGGGACTTGCTTCCATCGATACACTCTTCCAGACAGAAGAATTTAAGACTCTGCCTTTCAATTGGATCTCCCACGTAAGCACCCCATAGCCTACTAAATTCGAGACTCAGAAACTTCTCTTCCGGACTAAAATCGGTCTTTCCTAGTTGCTCCTTTAAGAAATCAAAAAGGCTTTTGTCAGATGGGATGTTGTCTTTGTGGGCGTTACTATATTTAAAAGCGTCCTCAATAGTTGACCACAAAAACTCGCTAATCTTGGTAGCGATTTCCACATCAATTATACTCCCATCTAAGGAAAGAATGACCTGGTTGCCCTCTAAATCGTCGATAGTTGTCCCTGTTGATTCCGCAATAGTGACTATTGGATTGGTACCGGTACCGTGAATCCAATTGGGTCCCCTTCCAGCGGTCAACGATACTTTAAGTTATTAACAGGAAGGATAGGTATCAACACATACATATCTACTAGATGATTTCCGACATGGCATTGGTGGACCTGTTAACTATAATTAGTCTACTATTTTCTTTGCCTTGGACTTAGACACCCATACCCTACCACCAATTCTATTCCGCGCCTCAAAAATCGTCACCTGAGCCCCATTCTGTGAGAGGATATCCGCACATCTTAGGCCAGCGAAACCAGCGCCGATAACGGCTACACGAGGTCGCTTGCTCATTGCGATTGACAGATTCAGGATGGATGTTCTGTTCTTGGCTGCAGATAGTTCTCAGCGTCTGATAGGTAGGATTTGTCTGGATAACACAGTGGGGGTGGGAATGTCTGGTGTCGGCTTCAGCTAGTGTTTGGACTGATGCCACAGATAGGTTACAATCAGCTGACTGGATGTTGTTATGCTAGCAGTGGAATATCAATGTATATGACACTTTTTTAATGCAATAAAAGAACAAAGGATTAGATTCACTGAAATAAGCTTGTTTTATCAATCTAAGTTGCCTAGTGGTTAAGAGCAACCCCACTATCCTTTGTTTGGAATTTGAAAACCAACAAATCCAAGGGAAGAAAAAAAAAAGAAAGAAAAAGGAAATATGAAAATCTTACCCAATAGTGGAAAAAGCCTTTAGGTCTCTAGAAGCACTGCACGGAATGCACCTGAAATTTGGAAGAGGGAGGATGGGGTGCGTTCGCCTCTCAAGTACACTGATAAACTTACGCGGGTTATCAAACCAAGGAAAGTTCCCCCGCCATGGATAAGCAGCACGTGCAATAAGTCTCTCTGGTACTTGGCCGCAGACAGACATATCCCTCCTCTCGTAATTCAAAGCTAGTTCAAATTCTAAGAGAGGAGATGTAGGTAATGTTTCGATATCGTGTGTATAATGTTCTTCCCGATTTACGGAGAATTTGTTTAAATTATTGGGCCAATCAGTGATGCATTAGAAACACACCTCGGTAGGTAAGGTAGGTAAGGTAGTTCAGTCACGACGACCAATAGTCGGCTGGTTACCAGCAGGTATGGTTTTCTCTATTATCGTAAAAGCAAAGGAGTGGGGTAAAGTACAAGTCACTAAAATACCATATAGTAAGTCAAGGAGCATAAGAAACCCATTAGCAGATATTTAGCTTGTTCATCTATGGCGAGAGTGGCTAAATCGAACGGAATCGCTTCTGGGCGAATGCGGGGCATACCGACTTGAAGAATGCCTTAGGGAAGAAGCTTTGCTACCTATGTACTGTATATACCTACCTAGGTAGATAGGTAGGTATGAGGTCATACTGCCATAAATATTTAAGCAAATAAATAAATAATCTATGGTAAGGATTAAATAAGGGTTGACCCAACCCATTTCACATTTTATTCCAAATTAATTATCATCTAAACCGGGGCGCTGTGTCTAGGCCGACACCTACATTCCTCAGTACATCAAACAATAGGATACCACTAGCCATAAAAGGCTTGCACCTATAAAAAGAAAGAAAGGGTGATTTTCACACTTGAAAAGAAACACATCATCCGCTGAAAACCTCATGGTCAAAATTTTTTCAATCATCACAAACTGTGAGCATCACTCACGAATCATACAGGCCGTCATTACTTGCTGACTGGCAGCTTTCAACATGATTACAAAGGGAATGGAATAGTAACAAAGGAAAAAAAAAAAAAAAGGGCTGAACAAAGGAAAATACATATGCATGGAGATGGAGGGAGGAAACCTTTTCACTTGAAGTCTCTTACCTCCATGCACCTTGGCTCAGAGAAAGCAAGCCTTGAATACAATCAAGATCTTCCTCCTGACTTGCGCCCCCCCCGCCAGCCATGAATGCCGAGACATCCGCATCGAGGTTTGGCAACGATTTGGCGGAAGCACCACTCGTTTTTCGCTGTGATACTTGAGATAGCCGGGCCCGCCGTCCTGCCGAGCCAAGGGTTTTGTTTGTTTTTCCACCTCCGGCATTTGAGTCTTTGAGGACCGGCCGTGCGGGGTGATGGTGGGAGGCTGCTCGCCGACGAATGTGGGAGACGCGGGTACCCGGAATCCAGTTCTCCTTATCAGAATCACCACACTGCAAGTCTGCATCATCACCATCTTTCAATGTCTTAGAGGTTTTCATCGCAAGGGGCGTCATATCATTCAAGACTTTGCGATTCGATTCTAAGCGACCCAAAGATGAAACTGTCCTAGAAATTTTCCGTCTCTTTTCCCTCATCGCCTGGGGAATAGGGGTCTTCAGATGATCAGGAGAGGAGGCGGCGAGGAGAGTACTATATCTTGCCGAAATGCTCCTAGTTAATGAACGTTGGCCCGTAGAGCGAAAGATTCCAGTTGGGGTAGAGTTCGGCGCACTCTGCGAGCTCGAAGGTGTGGAGAGTGCACTCCGCGCATCTGTATCAAAGGCAGACTCCCAGTTTCGGGGATCCCTCGACCTTCCGAAAATCCCCCCCTGGTCCATAGAGCCACGAGGTGTCCCAAGAACGACAGCACTGCTACTCCTTCGAAGGGCCGGAATTCTCGGCTTTCGCGCCGAAAACATGGAAACGCGGTTTTTAGACGGAGAGGGCTCGCCGTTGGCACGGATAACTGCCTTCCCATCTGCAGACATTGATATACGAAGTGCATTTCGGCCTTGAGGGGGCGATGGGGTTAACTCGTCTTCTTTCCGGACCATGGCCTCCCCATCGAACGACAAAGAAATTCGCAACGATGGGGGCGATTTGAAGCCATGAAGATCCCCCGAACGCGAAGAATCCCGGGTAGCTATGTTCCCACCGTGAACATCTGAAGCGGATCGTTTTCTCTTGGCAGAGTTTTGAAGTGATTCATAATGCTCGGTCTCAAGCCCTTCGGTAGGTCCTGGATCTGTACAAACCCCGTCTGAAATCTGCTGACTACTATCTGGAAATTCCGAGGTCGCTACGCTTGTCTGTGAGCTTTGTCCGAGTGGGTCGGGCTCGCCATTATCGCCGTGCACGTCACTTTCCAACGACTTGGCCTCTGCCTGCTGGTGGCCATTATCTTCGCTCTGTTTCACTGCCATCAAAGAATCCGGGTTAGAAGAGTCGTTGTCATCATTGACTTCGTGCTTTGAATCGTCAGAACGCGGGGCAAGAAGTTCGTGAGGCTGCAGTGGTTTTGATTTCCGACGGTCATTCTGGCGACGATTCTGGAACCAAATCTTGTGGTTTGAAAGCAGATATTAGAGTTGCTATCGGCGAAGTAATTTTGGATTCTCTTATGCACATACCTGCACCTCCTTTTCACCCAAGGACACGCGACCGACTATGCTGGCCCTCACAATTTTATCTGGCTTTGGGTTGCGTTGATACTCTGCCTCCAAAATTGCATGATCTTCCGGACTATACCAAATTCATCTCGCGTCAGCTATATACAAAGCAATGTAACTGACTAAGTAAATCAATGGGTTAAATTAGCCGCTTATACGTACCTAGTTCGACGTCGTTTTTGGCGTGCAAGCAATTTATTGTCTACACGGGGTGGGAGGTTTTGAGTTAGAGTTTTCTGCGAGTGTACAAGGAAGGAGTAACTCTGAGCGGCAGACTCGGACGTTTGAGTCGATGGTGGAGACGAGGAGAAAACTGCAGCTGAGAACTCTGGATCAGACATGGTGGACTGCGAGTCAAGACCGAAGCATATGGAGATGGAGGAGAGGAGGGGAAGAGGAAAGGAGAAATTAAAGACAAAGAGAGAGAAACGAAAAACAATATTATAAGACACAGAAAAACATCACTATAATGTGATAAGAATTGAGAAAGAGAAAACCAGAGATTGAGAGTGGGAATGCTTTCTCCGAAGGTGAGATCGTGTAAGGAAAAAAAGACGCTTCATCTAAATCGCGTCGCGATGTCGACGCGGATGGCGCAGCGTGTGGTTTGTATGCCGTTTCCCAGTTCGGCCGGCCGATCTAGTCCGACCCACGAGGACCCTCAACCTTTTTTTTTCTCTTCCTTTTACTTCTCAACCCTCTTTTTTGTGGACAGAAACATCCTTTTTCAGGACAAAATACGTTCTCAATTTCATCTAATTACTTGGAATGCCATGTTGCATTTACTAAAAAATTAAAAACTCTCGCCCGCTTAAACCCTTCATGATGATGGGTGTATCTATTGATTTAGGTAACAATGGTATGAGGCGTAATGCATATACAGAGACAGAAAGCAGCAATGAAATTGCAAGTGGATGCCTATTTCAGTCCACATGCATAGGAGGTAGGTATATCTCAAATCCTTCTTGATATCTGCATATCTAGTCCAAGGCAACAACACCACACATCATCACTTTCGATTCCTTCGACCTCATGTGAGGAGATTAAAATCTCAAGAAGTAAGGGGCAGCCATCATCTAAGGAATAGACATACAACTCTTAAGATGAATGGCCGGAGTTGTGTGAGCAAGAGGAGAGATTCTCGAAATTCTCTCTCTCCTTTCCTTCTTCTTGTTTCCTTCACCCTGGCCAATTTTTGGTTAGAATATGAAGTAAAGGGCAAGACTTGGCGGAAATATGCATCTACTAGGGTATATACAAGGTTCCGGGCCCTCATCAGATGTCACTTTTACCCCTTGCTTGAAATACTTCAGTGTACACTGTAACCCAACTTTTGGCCACTTTTTACTTTTGCCTGCGGGTGACCTTTACTGGGAAGTATTTTGCGTTCTTGACGCGTAGAACGCGTGGTCACGTGATAAACGGTCATTAGTACTCCGTGGCTTGACCGAACTAGCGCTTTGATTGAGACTAGTGCATGTCCACATCCATTTTTTGGTGGAGGAGAGAGAGAGATATTATTATGGAGCCATTTGCCTCTAGTTCTACTTTTTCTTATTTCTTCCTCTTCTCCTTTTATTTGCCGGGGGAGATCCTTTATTGATCAACTTCATCTCAGTGTTTAAATTAATTTTGGTAGTGCGCTGGTTTCCAGGATACACAAAGGCTCTCTTCAAGTGGGCTATCAGCTAAGATTCTTGCTGGTTCAGATGAGTTGGAATATTCCAAGGGTCATAGTCCAAATGCACAAAGGCCCTTTCAACGGTGGGGACGCTCTCCACCATGTACTGGAGGCTCTCGCCCAAATCGTGGCTATCACGTAAGCTTGTTTTCCCTTCAAGGATAATGTCTACCTCAACATTCAGTAGATCTCCGGAGTAGTAGGCTCTCAAGTTTTGGATATTGAGGATTAACTTGGAAAATCTCATAGTCATGTAAAGAAGGATACTGTGGTCTACCGGAGATGCAGCAGCACCTGTAAGATGTTTGATGTGCTCGCCAGCTGTGCCACCCCAGTTCCAGATAATGTAAATCGAGAGGAACAAGCCTCCCAGAGGATCGACCCACCAAGTATTGGTAAATCCGCCGACTAGAAAATGTGTGGAGAGGGCCCAGATTAGCGCCTTTCCGGATACTAATCACATAGGGCTGAAAACTTACTTAAGGGGAAAAGAATGCTGAAAGAATTGAAGATCACATCGGTAATGGCATCTTGCGCTAAGGCTTGGACACTCGAGTTGTTGATTAATCGACACCAGAGCCAGCAAGCAAGCTTGATGACCACAGTACCAGCCATGATTATAGCTGAAGGAACAGTTAAAGCCACAACTGAATGCTCGGGAGACAGCAGCTGACTCAAGGAAGTTATAGCAACTTGCACAAAGGATGTCACCATAACAACGGCAAAAACAAGGATACTCAAGGGCTCTAATCTGCGTCGACTGATGGGGTATCTATACCGATCCTGCCTCTTGACCAGAACGGCCGTCACCCAAACGATAGTGGTACTTAAAAAGTCCAAAGCTCCGTCTACCAAGCTGGCAAGGACAGATAGAGAGCTCGTCATCGACATGACCACAATCTTTGCCGCCAGCAAAACTACATTGGCTATGAAATTGACATATATCGCAATGGTAACGATACGTGCCCCACTATCCACAAAATCGTTACCTTTCGGGGCCACATTCAGAGAAGTTGGAGCATGTTCCTCCTCTGGTTGGGGCAAAAGCAATGAGCTTTCACTTGGGATCCGGTACAGATTTCGGGGAGTCCGTTTGACCTTGGTTGACGTTCTATGTTCTGTTGAACCGTCGGGGATGCTACCATAACTGCCTCTTTCAGACTCATTCCCATTACCTATCGCCACAGGCTGGGATTTTCCAGGGTGATCGTGATGGTAATCTACGAATAAGCGCCGGGGCAGAGACGAATCAAGAAGCCGGTCAATGAAAACGTACTGCGATATCAAGTCATTGTTTCGCTCATAGAATTTACGCCTAGACGCATTTAGAACGAAATACTTTGGGTGCTACAGAAGAATCATACATACAATGGCTTCGACATAATTTTGAGTGCGCTCGGTGGCATATAATATTTTTCCCTAACGTCGTGTTGATATTAGCCGTGCAAGCATTTGATGTGATTTATTCTATCTAACTGCTATGAAGACTGCAGGTGGACATCAAAGATCAGCCAGGAAGTTCGTACCAATTATAAAATGGTCTGCTATCCCCGATCAAGGCACTAGCCCGCTCCAATGGGGGGTGATCCACGCGCTCGCGGAATGAAGCAGCGGATTCACTTGGGAATCCATTCTCATCAAGTCCCTCTGGGGTAGAAGCAGAGAACGAACGCCGTCGTATCAATGCTGGCAAATGCTGGCCACGCGTTGATAAAAGCTCCCGCTGAGGGTCCAGGCTCGGCCTTCGAGGCCGAATTGAACAAGACTCAGTGTCCGACTCTATTGATGCGATGGGGTCCGCGCTTGCCCGGCTCAAGTACGACATTTTCGCTCATTTGTCAAGGAAGAAGAAAAAAAAAAAAAAAAAAAAGACCAGCTGAAAGGATTTTGGTTAGCCACTCAGAACTCAGTCTAGATTGCGCACTAGAAATCTAAGACATTAGAAGTTGCTTACCGAGTTGTTTGACCAGGGAAAGGGGGGCATCTGAGAGTTTGCTAGTCTTCAATTCCGCTTCCATCGGGCTCAGCAGTGGCGTTGCCGTACCGGGTGGAGTCCGGATTCGGCTAGCTCTCAATGGAGATCACATGCTTTCAATTGTTAGTAGCTGTGTACTCCGTAGTAGCAGTAGCTCCTCTTAATTAGCAGCCTCGCAGCTCCTGACTGACCATGGTCACGATGGACATCCAAATAAATTGCAGCTTATGCCAGATAGTCCATTAATCTCTTTATCGTTCAATCTTAGATTGCACTCACCAGCAGAATAGCCGTCGTTTGTTAAACTCGTCGGGCCGAAAACCTCAAAATCAAGCGATAAACCGTCGAACTCGCATAAATTCTGCATTTTTCATCCACTCGGGATTCCTGAACTCTGAATTATGCTTAGTGATTGGTGCTTCTTAACCGATGCTAGGAATCCTTGTAAGAAATGGTATGCCACCGTGTTTCATCTAGGATAATAATAAATTCCTATTCTATATAAACCCCCGCCGCTACACTAGAAGAAGTCTAGTCGTCCTCGAGGGGCGCCCAAATTATTTCGACAGGGCTCGGTTGTGGAAAACTCAAATCAACTGTAAGGTTTCCGGTGATAAAACTTTAATGGAGTCCAGCACCTATGATAAGCAAAGACTACCTACCTTACTTGCAACGAAGTGGGAAAGAACTTCATCTCCTCGCAACCTCAAACCGTAAACCGATAATCAACTGGACACCTTTACATAAGATTGACGGGAATATCACCATAAAAACCGGTGGGGTGCTTTTAAATGGGGATGGGGCCGCTATTCTGAGCGATGCTTCATCCAAGCAATCCGAGCAGCACGTTATTAGGCAAGGTCAGCAATTTTCTGTGGCTCCAACTTGTTGCTCACCCTTGTTAGGCCGAGAGTCCGTTGAATGAGTAAATTAAACGGAGAAATTTCTTGTTGGTTACATTTCCGATTGAGCCTAAATGCTCAAATACAACCGGGGGTCTTCCAGTCTACTCACTCAATCGGACGGGATGATGGACTTGGCCAAGTAAATTTGTGTGGCTTCATTTTGCTCCTTCTTTTACACCAATGAGGGTCCTTGAAGCCCTTCGCGAAGGATTAAAAAGAGAAACGGCGTGGTTTTAGCGGCAGGCTAGCTAGACTCCCCGGATTGATTTACATGCCCTTCGTGATACACGGAGTATATGCCCGTTGACCCCGCCATTCTGTCTGTTTACCCACCACAGGCCCGGTCAGGGTCGCTAGAAATGGCTTCGCATTAGTTTCGAGCCGATCCTGGCCTTTGTCAGGGTAGGTTCCAGAGGTCTAATCTATATAGACGAAGCTATCTTCCCTGTTCCTTAGTAAAAAAAGAAAGTTCCCCTTGCCTTCATCCTCCCCTCACACTTAGCCTTCTGGTTGCTTTGCGCCTACCGGCTGCGAGGACTCTCAACCCCCTATAGCTCACATCGAGTGATTAGTCTTTCAATTCACTCAAGATGGGTAGATTTTATACCTTCGGTCTCATGCTGTTCGCAGCAACAGGATCGTTCCTGTTCGGCTACGACAGTGGTGTAATGACTGATGTTATCGCCTCACCCAACTTTTTGAACTTCTTTAACACCTCATCGACGACTGCTATAATCGGGGCTATTAACAGTACATTCTCCGGAGGAGGTATGTATAATATTCTTTTCATAGACTTATTCTCTTTATTACCTCTCCGCTTCTTTTTATTCTTCCCTCGCTAATTGTGTTCAAGCCTGTATTGGGGCCCTTCAGGGAGGTCTAACAATGGATCGCTTTGGACGCAAATTTACAATTCAGATGGGTGCAGTGATTTGTCTTGTTGGTGCAATCCTACAAGCTGCGGCACAAAATCTAGCTATGATACTTGTCGGTCGTATCCTAGCCGGATGGGCAGTCGGACTTATGTCGATGTCGGTTCCCGTCTACCAAGCAGAGTGCGCTCACCCCCGGACTCGTGGTATGATCATTGGTCTAGCTCAGCAAATGATTGGCGTTGGCTTCATTGTCAGCACGTAAGTGTTTTTCTCATGTGTTCAGACCAATTTACCAGTACGCTTCACGCTACAGGCTCTAATCTCCACCTCTAGATGGGTCGGATATGGCTCCTTGCATGCACCCTCAACAAGCGAGTTCCAATGGCGATTCCCATTGGCGTTCCAAGCCGTACCTGCTGTTCTTCTAGCAGTTGGAATGATCTGGGGCCCCGAAACTCCACGCTACCTCGTTGAGAAAGGACAATATGAGGAGGCAATGAGGGTTCTTCGCAAATTCCACTTCGATGGAACGAACGATGACTGGATTCAGCAAGAGTTCAATGAGATAAGGTCAACCATCGACGCTGAGAAAGCCATCACAGCTCCTGGGTGGCTCATTATGTTCAAGGTTCCTCAGTGGCGAACACGTTTGCTGTACGTATTGGCCTTCTCCCTATCCCCACCTGTATCTGCTGCGCCACCTCAAGCATTTCTAACCGTCATATAGACATGGTGTTGCTGTCCAAGTCTTCACCCAAATGACTGGTATCAACGTTATTGGTTACTACCAGACAATCATGTACGAGGCTCTTGGGATTACAGGAAATACAAATACCCTTGTTGCTGGTATTTACAACTGTCTTGGTCCTCTTGCCAACCTAATTTTCATCTTATTCTTGCTCGACAAAGTTGGACGACGCAAGCCTATGCTGTTCGGCACTATCGGTATTACACTCGCACTTGTTTGCGAAGCAGCGTTGAATTCCCAGAATGAGGAAGGCACCCGAAGAGGTTATAGTATCGGGGGTGTCTTCTTCATTTTCTGCGTCACTATTATCTTCTCCTTATCCTTCGGACCTTGCAGCTGGTATGACTCGCTTATTCTTCGCGTTCCTCCCTTACGTACCTTAAGCCACTAACCAAATAAATACAGGGTCTACATGGCTGAAGTCATGCCAATGCAAATTCGAGGTAAGGGAAATGCATTTGCTACCGGAATCGGCAACTGGCTTGTCAGCACATTGTGGAACCAAGTCTCACCCATCGCTCTGGGTAAACTCAAATGGAAATTCTACTTTGTTTTTGCTGCATGGAGTAAGTCAAGGCCCTTACCATTGCGAAACCGCATCACTATTTGGTTAAGCACATCCTTATTATGCATATTCTAACCGTTGAATTCTAATAGATGTGATCGTCACTTTCCCGGTCATTTACCTCTTCTTCAAGGAGACCAAGCAAAAGTCTTTGGAAGAGATCGATCTCCTCTTCGGTGGCCGTGCACTGGGTAGTCTTCCCGAAGATATTACAGACGTCAAGGAAGATGTTACGCTAGAGGAGACTGCTGGAGAGCATAAGGTCTGAAGGTGGGGGTTTTTATAAGAGACATGAATGTTGTCCATGTGCTCATGATACATTTTTCCCCATTTCGATTGAGTATGGAGTAACGGCCTACGAGGAATAATAGTGACCTACCAAGTTTAATGGATATATATAAGTTTATATGCCTAGATGTATTTGAAACGGATTATATTTTAACTTGGTGCTTTAACTTTTTTTCTTACATATATATATTTATTTATTTTTTTTTTTTTTATCTTGAGGCGTTGGCCTTCTACATAGGCAGGTAAAATTAGTCGCGTTCATTGGACGTGAGGTAGCCATCTCCCTACCTAGGGACCTATGATAAGGGCTAAATCTTAATATCCGTACATATAGAAAGAAAGAACAATTATTCGAAAGACTCTCGATACCAATCCTCAGATATATATAGCACCTTTAATATTCATTCAGAGAGGAAAGCAAGATAAAACACCCGGTATTGCTAAGTAATGATCTTATTTATTATTAGCCCCTTGTTAACCACTAAAATCAGTTATGATTAGTTTCTAGCATTCTAGAAGGACTACCTAGGCAGAGAACATCTATTTTACTTTTCTTCTTTTCTTGAAATATATATATATATATATATATATATTGTACTCTGTACCTTCACATAAACCTTATAGGCTCCCCGGTAAGCACTAATCTATTAGCCGTTTTGGTTGGATTAAGATAAATATCTTTCCTTTATATATAGATACATATAATTACTTTTTCTTTTTAAAGTAAATACATCTATAGTATATAGTACAGTGTACTCTGGACTCCATCTAAGCAGATGCGAAGCAGCTGTAAGCTGTATGTATGTAAGATAGGTTGCAGAAAACTGCCTGCTATGTATGTATGGATGGATGTACGTAGGTACCTTATGGAGTGGGTAGTGGGTACGGAATGCCCCAGACAAGTAACCCCGTAACCCCACTCACTCAGGAGTGCTCAACCATGGAAGGAAACAGTGTCTAGATTGTGTATAATGGTGTAGATAGTGATGATAATGGTAATGGTAATAATAATAATAATAATAATAATAACAATAATCATTAGATATAGGCACACCTAAGTACCTGGTAATAAATACACTGTAGTAAGAGTTAGTAAGATGATAACAATAACTAATGTCCAAAATCCCAGATTCCAGAGCAGAAACAGTGAAACTAAACCAGAATAGGGGAGAGGATTTGCAGGCAGGTCCGTACATTCCCGCTTTGTACTGTACCTACCCTAGGTATGTACCAGGTATTGGAAGGTAATAAACAGATAAATAGGTAGGTAGGTATGTACTACTCCGTAATTACGTACCTTTCAGCTGTAATGCGGGGAAGCTGGGCGCTTTTCTCCTTTCTTTCCTTTTGTTGATTATTCTTTTTCTTTTTTTGGGATGATGATGATGATTTAATTGAGGACTTTTCTTGCGTACTCTGTAACTCTCTTCTATTATTTTGTTTTTCTTTCTTATTAATTGATTGAATTTTATAATTCTTAAAATAAAATAAAATAAAAAAAAAATCCAAAATAATATGCTGATATGGTTAATATTAGACTTTTCTCCTAGAGAAGACAGGAGAGAGAATGGCACCACTTTCCACATGAGCTGTCATGAGAATGTCCACGAGATCAAACCCGACCTTCATAGTACCAGCCGTTTAGTAGGTAGGTAGGTAGGTAGGTAGTTATCTCCTCACTCATCCATTTTCTTAACTTTGGTGGAGGCAAAAAAAAAAAAAAAAATACGCCAACCCGCATAAGAGCCCGCCCCCTCATCACGCCAAGTACAGTTTAACTATTCCTACTGGTTGGGTGGTGGCTTGCAAAAGATAGGTTGGTATGTTGCCAGATAGGTAGTAAGGTAACTAGAGTTAACTAGTAGGTACTCTAGGTAGGTCTTTTGATCGCTCAGTTGCTTTGCTCTGTATCATAGAGTAATCATGTTTATTTTGTTTTATCTCTTTTTCTTTTGAATCGGTAGGTACTGTAAGTTAATAAACCCAGGAGTCAAGAGCAGAACTTGTCTGGTCCGGACACACTTTCCAACGCTACTAAGTTAAGTTCACGCGCGGCCGAAAAAAAAAAAGAGAGTTGCCTCGGGGCGGCATATCTTCCCTACTAACTAACTAACTTAACTACGTAACTAACTTGAGGCAAAGTGTGGCACGCACCACCACCACCACCACAACCACCAACTGAAAAACTGGAAAGATGGGGAGGTTGGAGCGATCACTCATGAATGGATGAGTGGTTTGAACATCCACTCAGTGACTTTGGGTTTGAGAGAAAACAAAAAGATTGCTGGATTAGTGGTTATTAGCTTTTTTTAATTAATTTCTATTTTATTTTAATTTTTTTTTGGTGTCTCTCTCGCACTCTTTCTCTCTCTCCCTCTCTGTCTCTCTCTGTCTCTCTCTGTCTCTCTCTCTCTGTCGCTAAATCTCTCCTTTTGCTCCTCGTTTCTTATCTCTCCTGGAGTTCTTTTCTTTTTTCTCACAAGTAGGAAAGCAAGAAAGGGCTGGAAAGCCCCTCCCCTCTCATCTCCTCTCCTCTCGATCGATCGATCGCCCAAGCAACAAGATAGGTACCAAGTGATAGTGATAACCTCCTACCGATTTGTCTGCCTACGACATTCATCACCTCTCGTTGTCGCTAAAATTACCTGTTGATGGCTTGGTGATGGCCTGATTGAAGTATGGTTGGATGTACCCCACTAAGTCAAGACAAAGAAAAGGAACCCGATCGATAGATCTTGTTTAAACGGCTCGTCTCGTTCCTATATCTTTAGAAGTAAACAGGCGGGATCGCGATTTTTTGATTTTTTTTTTTTTCTCCCTCTTCCGTGGCACATTGATTGAATTATTAGAAGGGGGACCAGGGTGGGGGATTATATACAGATAGGAAGAGGGGCGTGTGTTTGTGGAAGAAAAGTACCCGCGATCGTAATCGCAAACTCCCAACCGCAAACCGCGCGCTGAGTGTGTAACACTTGGAAATGGGTTCTTCAGATTCCGAGAAAGTTGGTAAAAACACTCGACATATGAGTATTGTTCTAGGTGTTGGGCTCGGGATCGTCGCCTTGATTATCATGTGTTTGCTGTGAGTTATTTCTTTATCCCCCCCTTCCTTTAACTTCCAAATAAATCAACTATCATCCCATGGGACTCGTTTCTAATCACAAGGTGACTTGATTTACCATCAAGCTTCACTCTCTTCCTCAACCGCCGCCAACGCCGCGAGCCTATGAAGCCTGGGAAACAATCAAACGACAAACTGCGCAAATTAGACGCTGTTTCTCCCACTCGAACATTGGAAGAATGGTGGGCAAAGGCCCATGGACCCGTCCTGCCTTCTAAAGACCTTGACGATCAATTTATGTGGTATGTTGAAAAAAGCGCCCCCGCAAACCACCATGTTTCGTTTTTCTCCCCGCGCTAATATTCTCTTTCCCTAGTGTTGTTTGCCTTGAATCTGTCCTGCGTACCCAAGAAATCCGAGAGTTGAAATGTCTGCACGTGTTCCACCGAGAATGTCTGGAGAAGTGGTATCTACAAGATCACTTCAATTGTCCCCTTTGTCATAGAGCATATTTTATTCAAGAGACACGCCCCACTAACGACTTTGTATGGATGGTATGATTTATATTTATTTATTTATGGGAGAGTTAGGCTTTGATATCCATGTCGCTGTTGCTTCTTTGTTTGTTCCTCAACTCTGGTTCCTGGGCGGTGTTGGGTGTGTTCTTAGCGTTTGTCTTCTTTAACCGTGAGGGCTCTGCGGTTATTATTATAGCGGGGAGGCTGCAGCTCCTTAGTTCCTAATTCACCTTGAATTAGCTCTTTTATCCAATGACCTAGCACGAAACATGCACCATAAAAGATTGCCCACCGTGATAAAAGTTGACATCGCACAGGGCGATTTCAGAAAGGGAACCCATCTCTTGATGGGAAATAAGAAGTATTGAAGTTCCAATTATCAGGATTATACCACTCCAGCAAACTATACAAACTAGAGGCATCAACGTCAAGAATATCTTTCTGAGCCGCTGGTTGTGGATCGAGGATTTGGTCTAAGATTTCCGAGAGTTTCTTCTCAACAACTTTACACGTCTTATAGTTACCGTGGCCAGGGCGTGCTACCCATGATAGACAAGATACGAATACACTCAGGTTTCGGATCAGTTCTGCCCGTGGCAGGGTAACCGAAGGTATATTAGCTTCCTGGGACTGTCGTAAGAGTTCCAATGTTAAAACACTAGCACTGGGAAGTCCATAGTAGAGCACCTAGATAAGGTTATGTCTTAAAATTAGACCAATAACAAGGGAAGAGAGAACATACGATCCAAGAGTAATGCCGACTTAAGTCTAGGCCTGGATCTCGCTCAGCATTTATCTCAACAATAATGGATAGCGTCCGTCTAGATGTATCGAAGAGGGCTTCATGGCCGGTGTTTGTATTTTTGACAATAGTTTTCTGGATCAAAAAGAGAGAATATAAATAATCCAAGTAACTATGGCGTATAGTGAATATTGTGGTCAGAGGTTCTGCCTCAAACTTGTCGTATATATCATACCGTAGCCTGGCTGGACATGCCTCCCACATCTGCCGGGCTTTTCCTATGACCTCACTAGCCATCATTTAGCATATCTAATCGTTCAAATAGCATATCCCAGTTATTAGAAATTTTGACCACTCACTTGGACTTTTGCATTAAATTCCGGTCAAAAGAAGTTCCTAGTGCTATTTCAAGGGCTTGCTCGCGGAAAATTGCCAGCAAGAAGCGGAGGCGTATGATACTCTCTCGCGAATATGCTCCATGTCTATACCAACCTGCTGGGTCTAACTCGGATATCGCTTGGTCAAGGCGATCGCCCCCCGCGACGAAGAGTTCTTCGCTCAAGTCTAGTGGAGGCTCCAGGTTACAATATCGATGATTGATGTAAGGAGGTCGACCTACAAAAGTAGAAAGACATTTGTCTGCAAAGAAGGCAGAGGCAAAGCAGGTTCTTCTCCACTGACGAAGAAAATGGGGGCAGTCATTTAGTTGTTTTGTATCTTCTTGGTGTAAGCCGGCTGCATATATTGTTGCCGTTAGATCGCTTAGCCTACGCCAGGCTTGGAAACCTATTCAATAGTCAATAAATTAAAAGAATGGTGGCTGACTTTTCGGGGGAAATTATAAAACATACTAGAGTCGCCATAGTGCTGAGTCCGCAGCATCAAATCATTATATTGGTAAAGACCCAGAAGCTCATTGACGGATGCTGCTTGGTCACAGAAGCCAAGACAAACGCCGCTCGCTTTTAGGGTTTGAACATGGAGTACGTCTCTAGCCTGACTATCAGCTGCAACTTGGGCGAGATCTGGGTCGCTATCTGGCGTGCACATGAGTGCCACCCCAGCGCTGGCGAAGACAATACCCAGGGCTTCCCAGCGTAGATTCGCGTCGGTGAAGGTGGCACAATACTCCTCAACCGACATCAACCCGTGCGTTGCCAATCGCTGGGATGAACTACGAAATATTTGACTAACTAAATCCCGTAGTTGATTTTCAAATCCATTGTGAGCGTCAAGGGTATCAAAGATTCTTTGTGTGGACTTCAGAATCGAATCGACTATACTTATTGCTACCGGGGCCGTCAAAGAGCTAAAATAATATTTTCGGATGAGTGTATCAAAAATCCGGTGACGATAAAGAAATCCTAGGATCTCCTGTCCTGCGTCTAAGCGTATGGGGTCAGTTGACTTAGTAGTGGCTTCACCAGCTGTGCTACTATCGGCGTCAAGTGATAGCAGAATTTCCGTGGGGTGCTCAGTAAGAATGGCTGAGAAATTAGTCGAGCTCAATGCGCTCTGTGGAATCAAGACTGATTCTAAAGTTGTCTGAAACCCAGAATATGGTTGGGAGCTTGAACTAAGTTCGACGAGTCAGGTCCATCATATACCATTCTCCTACTAGCCCAATAGATGTAAACCTACGCTGATGATAAATAGGGCGACGGTTTTTTCTGGTTTTTGACAACACGATTCTGGCCTGGACTGTCTCCCTTCGTCATAGGGGCTGGATGGTAGAAACATCGGGAAGTAATATTCTTCGAGGTACATCTGCCACATACGGGACGTCCATGATCACACCTTAGTTTCGACTTGCGACAAGGCTCACAGGACTGT
Source organism: Aspergillus sparsus (assembly GCA_027569235.1). Classification (NCBI taxonomy): domain Eukaryota; kingdom Fungi; phylum Ascomycota; class Eurotiomycetes; order Eurotiales; family Aspergillaceae; genus Aspergillus; species Aspergillus sparsus. The sequence continues at coordinate 54,863 of JAPDES010000048.1, forward strand.
AGAAGTCCATTGCGACGGACTGCAGGTAGTGATTCCGCCATTCTTGGATGTCATCATCTCATGACATGACAAAAAACAAGGTATGGCTCAACAATCTTTGAGTGAAGCCACTTAAATTGAGATCATATTTGGTCTGGTTTGATGAATAACTTATAGCTGTCCAAAGATAAAGTTCACGATAAGGTTTGGCAAAATAATGGAGAGAAAGATGGAATGGTCGAAGAGAGATACTTAAGTGGAATGACTGTTGACTGTTAGTCAAGAGTCTAACCGAAAGAAGCAAAGTGCATCCTAGGCAGCTTTAGTGAAGCCTCGTGGATGAAAGACCAGATTCTCTTTTTTTCCCATCATCACCGTCATCTTCCCCCAGCATCATCAGGAATATCATCATTGTAAATCATTAAAAAGGGAGAGAACAAAAAAAATCAAACCTAGTGCTAAGTAAACTGTCAGCTTTTCTAATCGTCTCTTAAATTGGGGCTATAACTTGGATCAACATTTTGGTTCTCATTACACTCCCATGAGTCCCATCTGATACCAATGGACCTTCTTAAGCTTCAAACTTATAACTGGAGGGTAATACTTTCTCTATTTTATCTTAGTCAAATGGCTCTAATACAATATTCTTCGTAGTGGAATATTTGAAGAGACGAACTCGGCGGCCTATCTAGGAGCACACGAGGGATTTATTATTATTACGACTCTACCAAGATAAGAAAAGTAGTTGGAGAGGGAGGGTACAGTACCATTCTTACCAACCCAAGCATTGGCCAAAGTTGCAATTTGTGTTTATTTAAATTGAGCCTTGGCTTGTCAGCCCTCTTTTTTTTTTTATTTTTTCCACCCTGTCCATTCAGAATCTGTTTCTCCCGGCCCTAAGACTTCGGAATCCTAGCGACGCCCCAAGCAATTATTCGGTACCCTGGATGATGATCGACTTAAAGGAGGGGTTAGCGAGCTTATGAACCAAAAGACCTCGAAGGAATAAATTATTTAGAATTCGCCCCCATGAAAAAGCTGATCGAATGCCATCGTTTATTTTTAGCTATTCTTCGACCTGGGTATCTCGGCGCTGGAGAACAGTCATTTTTCACGCAAGTCCTTATCATTGAAATGGGAGACTTAACTCCAAAAACCAGCCCAGTATCTATATAACCAATGATTATACAAACACAAACGCAAGAGCAAACCACACTGACTACCTGCAAATCTCGTTATGGTTGGTGTCCCACGAAGCCGTGGATGCCAAATGTGCATTCAGCGACGCATAAAGGTTCGCTTACTCTCAGCAGCCCCCACCTTTATTAGAAAACAAAAAAGAGAAAAAAAAAAATCGAGTTTCTAATTGCATATCTTCCAAGGAAAAGTGCGATACATTACGGCCAGAATGTTCTCAGTGTTTAAAGAAAGAGTTGAAGTGTCCTGGATATGTTAAACCTCCAAAGTTCATGGACCAACGCCCATTTTTAGAAAAACGATATGGGAAACGAAGCACTGAGTCCATTGACGAGCAGGTTGTACCAGCGCTGGTATCAAAGTCAATGTCCCGACAACAACCAATCGTCTTTCGTGACTTTGTCCTCACGGCTTTCCCCCGATTCTTCGGGCTCAATAAGAACCGTGTCCATGTTCCTTGGATAGATTATGTGGCTGGCCATTTAGGAAAGAACTCTGCCCTCGATGGAGCGATTTATTGCATAAACTCCGTGTTCATGGGTGGCATCTACGGCGACAGTCGACTCAAAGATTCCAGTCAGGAAATTTATGGCAAGACTCTTGTTTCCTTCCAACGCTTGATGAAAAACGAAGACTCGCTAAGATCGCGGGAAACACTGAGTAGCTCTATGCTTCTCTGCATGTTCGAAGCCTACGCCCAGACAAGTCGGGACTCCTGGACTCGACATGCAGCTGGTGCTTCAGTACTCATGTCGATGCGCGGTCCTACAGCTCACCTAACGGATTTTGACCGTTGTCTATACCTCTCGTTCCGAAGCTTTATAGTCGCGCATTCCTTTATACAGGGAACTCCTTGTCTCTTTGAGCGGCCTGAATGGCAGGATCTCATCAACACCATCCGCAAACAAGACATGGTTGATCTACGGGTAGACGCTTCCCTTGCCCTCATTATCGAATTTTCAGACCTTCTTTTCATGGAGGTCGTCAAAATACCTGGTTTCATAAGCCAGACGCGTCGAGTTCTAGCAGAATCAGCATTGGGGAAATCGCCCAATGTCATGAGGGTCAAGCAATTAAAGTCCCAAGTCATCAACTGCAGAGAGTGCATTTCTACGCTAACCGCCCGATTACAACTTGCCCTTGCAACGGAGAAATACCCAGGTCCAGAAGGCAAAGTACGGCTCGTGGGTCCTAGTCCTTTGAATTTCCCCCGATCATTCGCAGGCAGCCTCTTTCGGGGCACAGCCAACTGCTTCAAAATTATAGACCTGTTACTGGATATTCTATCATCTTGTGAAGATAATAAGGATTCACGAATTGCGCGTATGTGCAATAAGTTAGGGAAGGGGAGGCCCGCTCCCCAGGTTGAGGTTGATGTCCTACCCTTTCGCATCACTTCCCGAATATTTAATATTGATGACGATAGTGATGACCTCCTTTTTCCGATGCCGGAAAAAATGGGACCCACCGAGAGGTGGCTAGATCAAGTTGCCTCCTCCCTTGGAATCGGGACACTTGACATCATCATACTGGATAACACGTTCGATCCTTCGAGGGCAAGAAGAATACTAGAAGCTTCGGACACGCCCCTTACTCCTGGCCCCCAAGGGCAAGATATGCACAGCAGGGACTTAGCCCTGATAACCAAAATGTAACCAATCCGGGCTACACGATTACGGTATTTATAAATAGAAGCGAGAAGGGAGGTTTGTGAACAGGACATCAAACATATTTGTCATGTCAGCGTAGATCGTAAGCGAACAGAGACGATACACATATCCCCCCGTTAAATCCAAAAGGCATCACTACCTCAATCCCACCCTTCAACGCGACAACAACTCGATCGCTTCCACGTGCTAGTCACAAAATCCGATATATTCGATCCAACTCTTAGAATCATTGGAACGTTAACAGTGCAGCCATACGCCGTAAGACACCTGAGCCCATCAATCTCAACCCAAAAAAAAAAACCAAAGGAACACCACATCTGAAGAGTAATCAGAAAGAGGGATTTCAAAGCCATCAAAAAGAAATGCACGCCTAGGTAATATAGTGGCGATGATAAGGGCTATGCAAGATTATATCCCAACGAAAATAACAGAAGGGGTAGTAAAATAGGGTAACAGCATGATGAAAAAAAATAATAACAGAAGAAGGTTAAACAGCTTTGGGGGTAGAGCGCCTATTTCACCCTAGTGGGACTTCCAGAGCTCCCAATTCGGCCACTAGCTTTGCGGATTCCTTTAGAATCGCTCCTGTCACCGGTAACACGTCTAGGGCTTGACCTGACCTTGGTCATAGGAATAGTACCGCTGCCTGACTTGCTGCTCACGGGGGTCTTTGGTACAGGGCGTGAAGCATCGCCCCAATTCTCCCTATCCTCATGGATATCATCATTTAGTGTATAACTAGCCGTGAGGGTCGCAGAGTAGCTAACAGATCGTGAACTAGGAGATGCCACGGGGGACTTCGATGAGCGCTTCGCAAGCATGCGAAGTTGGGTTTCTTCATCACTCTCACTACTATCGTTACTTAACCGGTGACCCTTATGCTCACTGGTTTTGACACCTTCCTTTTCAACAACGAGGTTGCCAGATGTGGTGCGTGCATAAGGATGATGACGAGAATCTTTCCTGTGGGATTTCCGAGGCTGCCCCGGTGTAGGCGCTGGTAGGTTTTCTTCATTTTGAACTCCAGCTCCCTCATTGTGATCGATCTCTCCGAGCGCAGATCGCCTCGAGTGACTATTGTTCGGTGGTGTGGCAGTAGTCCCATTAGTTCCACGGTGCTTGACAGAATTTCGGCTAGGCGTGATAGGAACCGGTTGCATTTGGGCCAATTTCTCCTTCATACTATCCTCAAACCACCACTCTCGAAACGCTCCTTGGTTGAGGTGCAGCCAGTGTTGTTGTGGACCAACCACCATCCCAGGTCGCATGAATCTCATGAAAGCTATCACTTCATTTGCCGTGAACCCATGTCGATAAATAAGATAAGCACCGATTAGGCATCCAGTACGCCCTAGACCAGCCTTACAATGGACCGCAATGCCTTTGTGCTTCACCGTAATCATCTCATGGGCCATTTTGATAAATTTGCGAACCAAGGGTAATGGCGGACAAGTGCCATCCTCGAAGATCATATCAACATGATTAATACCCAGGGCCGTAAAATAAGATGGGGAGTATAATTCCGAGTTCAGCCGCACAACCAATCCCACATTACGTGATGAAAAGTGAGCTAGGACATTCTTGAAAGGAAGGGGTAGTCTAGAAGCGTAAACCTCAGATACTGTAGATGGCAGGGCAGCGTATTCTGGCGTGTTTGAAGGAATCGGTGCTATTGGTTGATGCTGCGGTGATGCGAAAGCGAGGAACTGAGGAGTTATCCAGTTGAAATCTCCCATGTCGACACGTTCATATTTTTCATACCTACAAAACAAATAAGCTCACAACTCAAGTTAAGCAAGGGGTGATATACGAACTCTTCCAAACTAAAGTCCCTCAAGCCACACAATGCCTGCTCTTTCGCCTTCCACACACCATAAACCACGTCTTGAATGTTCAAAACGAAGTCAGCCTGGCTATACCCGGCATCGCGAAAAGGCATGTAAGGTGGATCTGCCTGCGCAATTGGAGCCAAAGCCAAATGTGGGGGCCACGATTGAATCAGAACCATGTAGCAAGCAACAAGACAAGCCGCATTTGCACGACTGCGCGCATCTGTTTTGGAATAAAAGACTACCGCCCGATCATTGTTTGCGGGATCCCCGAGAAGATCATGAAATTGCACCGCAAATCGGTACAAGTGGCCAATATGTAGGGGACCAAAGTCGGCATGGAAAGAGTTGTAGAGAAGAGTATCATCCACAGTGAAGTATACTGGGCTTTTCTTCTTACTGCTGGGAGTGGTGGGTTGAGCTCGGGCAGAGCGCTTGCTGGGCGACTTGGTTTGCTCAATTGGATATGGGAAAGGGGTTTTCGCATCCGGTGCCTTGTCATAGGAAGCCAGGTAGAGGCGATCTAAGGTTGTCGGGTCATCAGTCAATTATCACCCCCGCGCGTGAAACGCAGATTTTGGTGGACACGCAAAGCCACGCTAAAGAGAGATCCAATACAAATAGAGACAAACTAACCTTGAATATACTCAATAACCTGGCCATAGCCAGCTGTGTATCCGGTCATTTTTGGGGTGGGAATTGGTGGTCCAAAACAAGAGCAGGAAGCAACAATAGAGACAATAACCAAACAAAAGGCGGGGGGGCAAGAATAGAGGGTATCTCGATGGTAAAATATCCCACCGCGATCCCACAATTGTTATAATAGACCTAGTAGCACTGGGAAAAGAGTAGAGTAAATCCAGGCAAACTAAACAGTCATGGTCTGGTGGATAAATTGTCCAGATAGCAAATAGACAGGATCTCTAGTGATGATGCGCAGGCTCAGCACTGAGGATACCTAGCTGTAAGGATAGCGGGAATGGACCCTAAGGAAGATGGGATGAGATGGAATATATGTTGAAGGAAGTCTGATGGGGAGAATGAAAAGTGAGGGGAGAAAGCAAGACAGGCTGGAGTAAAGAAAAAAGATGACCACAGAGCGAGGTTCTCAAGGCCGATGAGACCGTTTGGGGCAGGAACGAAGCACGCTAAGTGGCTACTGTTATGTTGTTGTGGCCCCAAAAGGGATTAGTGGCCGTCGTTGACAGGACAACGACTTTTGCCTCAGGCACAAATAGCAGTTCGTCAACAAATATCACATGATGTTGTGCCGCTCTCCACATCCAAACAAAACAAATCATCTCCATCAATACAATACCTGCCTATGATTTGCATCCATATGCGCTTCTACCCCGACCAGACATGATGCGCCTAAATTCCTCTCCGAAACCTGGAATTATAAGTTTCATTTTGTTTTTGTTTTGATGTTATCCCTAACCCCAATTCGTGAATTTAGCATGTGAAGATTGCCTACCCAACTGCATCCGCCTTCGTTAATTTAACATGGGGAAGGGGTGGGGACTTGGGCAATATATTCATGATCCCTGTACCTATTTCTCGAGCATCTCCATGACAATTTCAAAAAAGCTGCTGACCGGAAGGCGGAAAGTCCGACTCGATGTAATACTATAGAAAGCTCTTTGGTCCTTTATCACATATAATGTAATTAGATTTTTAACGCTCGATTTCATGCTCTGGGTACGGTAATCGTTCAAAAACTCCATGCCATTAAAAGCATCTTGTGGATCTCTTGCACAGGCTGAGATTACTTTGTGAATAAGCCTTGTACGTACAAGAGCCCCGAATAAGAGCTATTCCTTTAGGTACAAGGGCTGTTCATGAGGGCCGCGGGTAGGCACCTTATTGGATAGTTTCTCTTAACAACCCATTCTTCTCTCATTGCTTGTTCCATATGAACGAGAAAGTAGTAGAGTCTATGAGCGAAATCTAGCATTGAAACCTTTTTATTCGAATATTCTTGCAATAACTAACCTCAGAAATTAGCTGTTGAAAATTGGCGGAACGATCATGTAATAGTGGGATGTCGGCTGGAATGAAGGATAATAGACTGGGAACAATGTCTCGAAAGCAGGGGAACTGATAAGTCTTTTCACCGAATATTTGCAGTATTCTCAACTCCTATGCTCTAGTCAGCTCGGTTATACAGTTATTATGATGCCGTTATGAGAAATAAGAAATGAAATTGCCTCGCAGCGGAGATGAGAAGGGTACTAGGCATGTTCCCTACCGTTTTAGCACGCATGACCCGTGTACATAGTCGTGCTCTAAGATGTCGATCATGGAAGCAGAAGCAACGCAGACATATTATTGTTCGTCGGTGTTTACCTTCCTTTAGATGTTCTGTTGCAGTTTGCGACTCGCTCCTCTTAGCTTGATATGTCAGAGTCACAATTAGTTTGATTGGGTAGGTGAACGGTAATATAAATTAAATAAGAAGCATATCCGTTGGACTTTATTGTGGCTAGAAATCAGAGCGGGAATGATTTGTGATAGAAGACAAACTGAGATCAGACTGCAATCGAAAAGTGGGGTAGTTTTCTTCTCTCATTGTTGAACTATCTCCACCACATCTCATGTGTTTGTGTGTTGAATAAAAATCGGCGGTACTCATAAGTTTCTGACAAAATCTCCTTCAGGCAAGGGTATTTTCCAACACCTCGTGGCAAGGAAGACACCTTGCATACAAACCTACACCTGATTTCTTTCCTGGCATGTTGCAAAAAGGAAAGGATGTTCTTTGAAAATCTTACTGTGAAATAATTTTAATATAACTAGCCATGGAATATAAGGATTATTCTTTCCCACTTTGCTACAAGTCTTTTTCTCTTTCACATTTTGTTTCTATGCCTCTTTCCATTGTGATGGATTGGTTTCATATTTTGTTCTTCTCTTGACATAGGTAGGTAGTGACTAAATTCTTCCCCATTCAGGGGTCAGTGTCTTATGATCTGCAACAAACAATGGATTGTAAAACCTACATCTCCTCTTGTCCTTAAATAAGCAGAGAAGTGGCATTTTAATTTCCAATGGGTTCCTCATGTTTTCACAGATTCTCATGAGCTGAAAGCTCTTGTCCAGTATATACCTATGGGTTATCTCAACAACACACAGCCAACATAGCAAAAGTTGAGTTTGGTGCTATACTTGGTAGTTACTCTCGAACGGTCCCAAAAATATACTCAGTGTCGATCATACTTCAAAGAAAGGGTACTTTTTGAGCTAGTAATTAACTAACTACAAGTCAATATTCCACAATTTATATTCATGGTAAGCTCGAAGGAAGATTAGCGTTGGTGAGCTGAATAAATAAACATCACTATTGCTATCTTAGGTGGAGTCGCAAGCCACAATCTCTTATCCTAATTACCACGTCTTTCCACCCCGTGCTCACCACCTACCGTTAAAAACACAAAGCTCCACTGAATATTTCGAGGGTTGGTATTAAATTGATGGATCGAGGGCAGGTAGCATTTCTAACTTTGTTGTGACCTATTTCTTTATGGTCCAAAAACTAGATGATCAGCGGGGATTAAAATAAAAAAGCAATTCAAACTCCATAACGACTTTTTTTTTTTTTTCTAATTGTGGGCACTCTCATTCGTCATTCAAAGCGTTTATTATGGAGATGTATTCTCCAGTAGGTAATGAGTGATTTTTAAAAGGTGGAGATCGGCAGGGGAACTCTTTCATTCTGTCGAGCTGGGGAGTTAACCGTCCGACCAACAAACTCCTTCATCCTTGTAAGTCAAGGGCAAATATTTTCTAGACACAGTGAGGTTAAATATTGTTTCTGTGTCGATGTAGTACCGGAAGATCTAAGCATATTTACTTTTAATTGGTGACGCCGACCAAATACCGCCATCAATTATCGATCAAGCCTCTCTCCGATAAAAAGGAACAATAAGCTAGGAAACTCACACTCGACGATCCCCCCCCACTTTTCCCGACCTCAAGAAATTAAATATTGGGCTTAAGGTTTGACCCATGGCGGTGTTTGTGACAAGAGGACTTGTGCATGGCTCTTTTTTTCCCTTCCCCCTCCACTCATAGTTCCCCGCGGAGTCTTTGTCCAAGAATAAGGTATTTTGCTGTATTGTGATATGCCAAATTATCTACTACCTAGGCATAGTGTATACTTTAGTTCCTTTTGCTTTATTGTATTTTGGGGCCCAGATAGACTGATAAAGTAATTAGGAACAATTTTGTCCCTCATCCGGCTCTGATGGCAAAGAGACTCCCAAAGGTATAGGTCATCCGTCTAGAAAATGCTGAGAGCTCCCGAAAGAAAGAGTTGGCAGAGAGGATAGATGTGCTTATGTACTGTATGAAGCATCTTCAAGAGGTATGTGATGTGCTCCATCCGATACGGAAGCCTCCAATATAAACCTTCTTTTATTTTCTTTTCCCCTCGGGTCAAGCCACGCTATTCATCTTTCAAGTGGAGTTCGGGATCTTGAATAGATCAATAAAAGTCCCAGGCTTATTGGATTTGGAAAGCTGCTTGTCCTATGTCGATCTCTATGGCTACCTTCCTACGGCACCCACCACTAACAGATTCTGAGTATCATCCCAGGGCCAACGTAATTTCCTTGTCACCCCTGATCTGCACAGGAACAATCAGGTGAGGAAGGTGAGGGACAGGGAATTACAATTAATGAGAGAGACAGTTTTTGGATTTAAAGGCGAGCTGGTCCGTCTCGAGAACACATCCTTTTTCTTTCACCAGCTTAAACATCCAAAGCCCTATTTCGGTCCTTATTTCTTTTCTTCATTCTAACCCAAAATCAAGTCACTCTTTTATACTTTCGTTTTGACCTTAATCATTTAATATTTTACATCATCACAATGAAGTTCACTGGAATTGTTGCTTCTCTTGCTATCGCCAGCACTGCCTCGGCGCTTGCTATCCCAAATATTCAGGATGCCAATATCAGCCGTGTTCTTCGCCGCGTGGAAGGCGTCGTTGATAACGTTGCGGAGGTCCTCACAAGTCTCGTCGGCGAATCCGGCCAACTTACCACTGGTGTTGTTGGTAATGCTGTTGACACCACTGAACAAGCTACTGACGTTGCTACTGATGTTGCGGGCTCTGCCGCTACTACCGTGGTCTCCACTGTCTTCCAAGAGCTGACGGTGGTCAGGGCAGGTACGTTTGGCCACATATCCTCCATGAGGGACTACTCTCAAAATTCTAACTCGTAATAGAACTTACCTCCGTTAGTGGTGAACTGACCAACCTGGTCAACGGCGAGGTCTGCCAAACTGTTGGTGGAGCTGTTGCCTCTGTCAGTTCTTTCTCCACTACTACCGTCTCCAGCGTTGCTTCCGGTATGACCATACCCCTTTTTGAGAATCCCATTTGATTCCAGAATCGAGCTAACAATGTCGGGGTCTTAGTCGTTGGTGGTGTTCAGGAAGTCTCTTCCCTGAGGGACCTTGCCGGTAACCTTGTTAGCAGAATCCAAGGTGGTGAGGTTGATGCTGACGGTCTTGCTGCTCTCATGACTGTCATCGGTGCTAACCGTAAGTGAGCCAATGCTCAATGGGCAAAAAAAAAAAAAAAGGAAAACAGAAGTTTGCTAATATGTATTATATAGGTGGTCTCGAGAATCTCAACACTGTCCTCTCTAACACCCAGTAAAAAAAAAAAAAAGGCATTTGAAGCACCTTTGCCCCTCTTACGACTGTCTCCTCGTCTAGAAGGCTCATGAGGAGATCTTGTGTTGTGCAAGGCAATAGAGTGTGTGAGGAGATACAGAGCAGTCAGGGGCCCCAAATATTGACAAAAAAAAAAGGCCTGCTAGGTTTTTCATTTGGATACTGGTATAATTGTCCGTGAATTTCTTTTCCCCCTTTTGAAAGACTATTTTTTATTTCTAGTACATAAATGCTTGGGTATTATTATGAATGTCTATAGGACAATATAGCTCACATGAATTGCGGGCAAATTATTACATACATTAATTTAAATTTGTAGAATATATACATACTTGAATAAAATGATATTGATGATCATCTCATCAAATCAAGAATTAATACTTTTAGCATAAAAAAAATTTAACTTGCCAAAATTTGCTATGGGAAAGAGGAGAGCAAGAGGAGTGAGGGACTAACTTCATTTCTCCGCTGACTCATCAAACAAGCTCCCCCCACCTTCACCCAAATCAAATCAAATCACATCGAGTCGAACAATTTATCGACTCATTCGTGTGCTGCTGCTGTATAGATTGGATTCAAGAATTGGAGACCCTCCTTTGTCATACCTAAATTATAAGCAATAAAACCGAGTCTATCATTTTGTTTTTGAGAGCAAAACAAGAAGATCAAAAAAATGGCACTCCCGGAATTCCCTTACACATTGTAAGTCAGAACTTTTTTTTTTTTTTTTTCAATTTTGGCCAATATTGTTTAGAATACATTGAATTTTTTTTTTTTTTTTAACGTGCATGCTTTACTTATACGCAATTACCTAAAGAACCATCTCCCTCCCTCTACCTACCAATCGACTCGCCTCCTCCGCACTTCAAGCCCTAGAAGTCGACACTGAGCTATCCCCGCTCGTTAGACGCAGTTTCGCGCTCCGAAGCCCCAACCCGGACGACGATACCGCTGGAAATGATACAGAGCAGAAGACAATCCTCGAGACTACGTATAGAGCGACGACGAACCGGATGCTGCGGGTTGCTGTTAATGGATTCATGGAGAGCTTGGGGGTTGTTCTTGGGGTGATGGAAGAGTTGGATGTCGATGTGTTGAAGGAGGAGAGTGAGGCTTGATGCGATATGACTGAAATAGAAGAAAGAGAGAGATGAGAAAAGGAGAGGGGAGAATAGACATGGCTCTCTTTCCTTTTTTTTCCCCTCTTTTTCGTCGCCTTTTTGTTGATTATACCAACTTGATGAGGTTCTTACCGGAGACGACATTCTGCACGGAATGGCCACTGAATCAAGGGATTTTACAGCTGTTTCAGTCTATGCGGATGTCCTCCACACCTACTCTCTCCGCACGAGAGCGGTTTAGTGCAGAGGGGATGAAAGAAGACAGCATATCGACCCATTTGCTGCGGCTCAAATTGTTTATAAACCATGACCGGCATAGAAGTGGCTTGGTGTATATGGGGCAGTTGAAGAGTACATATCGCTCTTTGCGACAAGATCAATTCGGTTCGTTTGAACCCTTAGTTGTCTTTGGTTAACCCCCTAGCTATGTGAGAGGAAGGGGAGTTGGAGGTGGAGTTACATTTTCCAAACTAAGAAAAAAAAAAGAGAAGAAAAGAAAAAACTATGGCCTGAATATCATGATACCCTTATACAATACCTATTTAGGCTGTACCGAATTTTATAGAATTAATTTTGAGGTTCATTGATGTATTCTATTGTCCTTCATTCTCCTTACATATGGTAGCAATTTTAAGTAAGAAAAAAAAAGAAATGTTTCTATGGCCTGGAAAGGTCCGATTCTGTCTTACAGTATAGTATATTGGCTCAATTTTTAACAAGGAAAAATCTTTCATGCATGATGTCAGATATTGGGGGGGAAGAAAAAGGAAAGAGTAATAGATTTACTACCTAGTTGTCTTTTATGACATTGTTGCACCCATGGCTGTCAGAGTAGGACAAGGCATCGGTACTAGGTATCCCCTACACGAGTAGATACAGACAACTAAGCCCTAGGGCTCCAAGGTAGGTAGGTACATACCTGCATGCATGCATGGGATTCTGCGCGAAGGAACAAATCCTAGTAGCGATATAGTTGATGTCCCGATGGCTGGTACTTAGGAAACTACCATCTACCGAGTAAGTTGTTGAATGCCGTTTTTAATTGTTACTCGGTGACTAACTGGTTTTTGGTGTACCTTCCTACCCATAGGGGGAAAGGGGAAACACACGCTGACCGATTGACATTCACCTCTTGACGATTATTCGTGAGATGGAATCGATCGTAAAGTAAGATTGATGGTCTACCGGAGGAATTGCGCAATTTGGAAATTATTATTATTATACTATTTCTTTTTATGGGATGTAACTAGTGGTAGTACGTACGGTGGTGGTCAAATTGCCAAGGAAACCGTCTGACTACTTATTGAATTATTAAGATAAATGATCGATGGGGAGTCCAGGCCGGAATCAAATGGTTCCAAGCAGATGCTAATGCTATTATACAAAGCTTCACAAGATGTGGATTTCATAAAATAAAACCCTCCGTGTGGCTTGTGAAAGTCTAGTTAAGGTGTTTCGATTATCTAAAAATGAGGTCATTTTATGGAATCTGGAAACTTCTTCAGTGTACCTTAAAGGTCTTAAGCACCGAATAAAAAATAAAAGACTGGGTCTGGACTGGTGGCTGACAAAACCCACCGTTGCTAATTAGTTAGTGAGGTAGAGGAATTCCAAATCAGAGCGAGACAAGAGAGGAGGGAGAGACCTAATGATGACATACATCGGCTCGGCTGCGAGTCTATCCGCGCCGCCCCTCACGAGCTGCTTCGTCGTCTAATCAGAGTCAGGAAATTCCTCCTTGATTTTCTATGCTATCCCTTTCCTCCCGCGAACCTCGGCGGCACTAATGAGAAAAAGGTGAGACCATGCCGTTATTATTCCTCTCCTTGGATTATTATTCTTCTGTAATCTATCGTGGCTTATCACTTCGAAGATCTCCACTTCTCCCGACGTTAAACCTACAAAAGGCCCTTCATCCCATCATTATTACTAGGGTGGTACGAACTACTGATCATCATCGTTCTGCTTCGACTCTCCGCACTACTTCTACCAAGTTACCCCTCTTTTCCCAAAGACCCTCACCATCAACGATTAGACACAACAACACCATCCCTTCTACTGGATTATTTCGTGCCAAAACAACCATGTCTTCCGCCACAAGCTTCTACGACTTTGAGCCCGTCGACAGTAAGCTTCCCCTCACCCACTTACTCGCATTTTTTGTTTGATTTTTTTTTTTTTTTTTCGCCTCGGGATCCTTGGGATATCTCAACTAACTTACCACCTTTTCCCTTCCTATAGAAAAGGGCGAACCCTTCCCCCTCACCTCCGTACAAGGCAAAGTCGTCCTTGTCGTCAACACCGCCTCCAAATGCGGTTTCACCCCCCAATTCAAGGGCCTCGAGCAACTCTACCAGTCCGTTAAAGCCAAGCACCCCGAAGACTTCGTCATCCTCGGATTCCCTTGCAACCAATTCGGCGGCCAGGACCCCGGCACCAATAGCCAGATTCAATCTTTCTGCCAGCTCAACTATGGTGTCACCTTCCCCATGCTCGGCAAGTCTGACGTCAATGGCGACAAGGCCGCGCCAGTGTGGACTTGGATGAAAGAGTCTATGCCTGGTCTCCTCGGCATGAAGCGCGTCAAGTGGAATTTTGAGAAGTTCTTGATTTCTGCTGATGGTCATGTGGTCGGTCGTTGGGCGAGCACCACTAAGCCCGAGTCGCTGGAGTCTACAATCTTGAAGGAGATCGAGAAGGCTAGCAAGGCTGGAAAGTTGGCTTCCATGCAGGTAAAGCCTGCCCCGGCAGAGGAGGAGGCTAAAACCGAGGCCCCTGCGACTGAAACTGAGGCCGCAAAGGTGGAGACACCTGCCCCTGAGGCTGAAACTGCGAAGTTGACGTAATCTTTTTTTTCTCTTTTATCTCGTCTTATCCTCTTTATCATCTAGTTTTGGGGATTTCTTCGCGGTGGTTGGTTGGTCTCTGTTTTGAGAATGTTCGATGTACTATTCGATGATACCATGATTTACTTGTTTATGACATTTATTTCTTATATTCTCTCTTTCTCTTCGTTGGAAAAAAGGTTATTGTGATCGACAGCTAAATTGACTATGGGCTTTGTAAAGTAGAAGGTCAATTAATCCTTTATCTCTCAATATATCCATGCATACTCCTCAGTACAACCCTATGGTTGATATTACTTAAAAGTTTTCTCCCACGCCTGTCGATTCAAAGGTAAGGATGAGATACTGTAGTACAATTCCACTAGGCCGTCGCACCAGCCCCAGTCCCCTTAGGAATCAAATTCCGTAGAGAAAGATCATAAACAACATCCTCAACTTTCTTGACCTATTCCCCCTATACATATTAGCCAACACTTTTCACCCAGCCCCCGCGACGAAAAAAAGGTAGATAGATAGAAGAAACAAAGAAAGAACATACACTATACTTGATTCCATCACTTCGCTTCCTCAAAATGTCATTCTTCAAATTCAACAACTGGAATCCGGAGAATAGATCTTTGATGAAGTTTCCAATCTGTAGTGGACGGTCGTAATCACCAAGCGTGACCGAGTTAACGGCAAGACGGGACTAGTGGGGAGGGAGTTAGATAGCCAGAATTTTCGCACTTGGTTAGGTTGCATGTGTCTATGTGTGTATCGCCCATATAGTAAAAAGCAACACATCAAAGAAATTAGGAGTGAAAGATAGGAATACGAACCAATTCCTCAACCATGGAAATCAATGCAAGTAAATACTCCTCGATAGTAAGGTGGAAGGCATCCTGTTCCTTCAAGTTTACCGGGACTGGAAAAAAATATTCATCAGTATCAAGGAAACATAAAAGAAAAAAAGACCTAGAAATGAAGAAGAGAGGAGGTGGGAAGAGGGTAGGTAAATATCAACGTACTGTCAAGAAACTTCCCCACTTCTTCAATGGTGAGAAACGAAGCGGTGCTAGAACTCTTGTATTCCTCGAAACCGCCTAACCAGGCACAGAGCTCGATGGATGAGATCTGCAGTTTGGGTGTGTATACATTAGACTTTTTTTTGCATTTTCTTTCTTTGGGGGGAAGAAGGGATGTGAGGTGATAGATGATTGGATCGAGAAAATCAGCCATGTAATATAGGTACCTACCAAGTTTTGTAGCTCACGAGTCCAAAGTCCATTGTATTTGTAGAATGGATGTCTATCTGCTACAGTCTTGAGACGGGAGACTTCATCTCGCTGAGCGAGGATTTCTTTGGTGGCGTCTTCGAGGACGGGTTTCACTGGCTTCCCATATTAGTGAGGGTCTAGGAGTTGACGTAGTAGGCCTATATAAATACGGGGAGTGGGAATATTAATTAATACATACAGTGCTCTGCTGGTGTAGAATGGGCTCGAGAGAGTGTAGCCGTCGTGGATCTTCCTGTAACGATATAAGTAGTTAGGTGGAGAGTTGAGTCTAAATAATTGTAGCGCGAGGGGGAAAAAAATATCAAACCTTTTCTTGCTAAGGTCTGCACAATATCATGCAGCTCCTATGAACCTCCAGTTAGTATCTTCTACAGTGCTTAACAGCTTCTTCCCTTCTAGGTTTGACAAGCTTCGCTAGATTTGAAGCCTTTTTGAGAGAGGGGTCTGTACATCTCGGACAGCCGCTTCCTCGTCAATCTTCGCCTGAAGACTTTCAAATATTTCACGATCGATCATTTTTTGATGATGATTCTATTTGTGGAGTAAACTTCTTTTTTTTTCACTTTCCTGTTTGGGAGGCTCGTTCGTGAGGATGGACTTAGGCAAGCTGAGATGGAGTTTTGTGAGTGGTGTTGATTGGGTGTTAGCTACGTCAGGAAGATCGGGAAGAAATTGTGGGGCATGATTTTCAAATACCATTCCGAGTCAAAAGCAAGCAGCAGTACCTAGTAACCGATGAGGCATACTAAAAGTAATTCTTTGAAAATATTTTTACTAGATATTTTCTGTTTAGTATTTAGGGACGGACTAGAGTGGGCCGCACGTGTCTAAACAGGATTTTCTTCTTTCCTGCTAGCACCAACCCGCATATTTTTCGACACCGAGATATTTCTAGAACTGTACATACTTTGGATTTTCAACAGCTCCAGAGGGGGGGTATTTGAATTTTTCATTTTAATTTTTAAGACAGAGATATATCTTATCTAGCTCTTATAGTTTCATAGAATCATTAAACTAAAGCAAAAAAGAGAAACCAACGCCACAACGAGGCGTAAACCACGCAAGACTCTGTCCGACAGTGACCCAGCCAACAAGATGTTAGTTTGGGGATATTAATATCGATACCTAGTCGAGTAATCTAAACATTCTATTAGATGACGGCTGTATATTAAAGTAGACTAAAGAAAGTTTACTCACCTTTCGGGCTAACGACGAGACCTCGTCCCTTTCTAGCACCCTTGTAGATGGTTTCGATGATATCAATCAACTCTTGTTTATCTTCAAGGACCCAGTTCAACTTATTGTTGTTTCCGGTACCGAAATCACACATGATGTGTTTATTTCTGAAGAAAAACATGATTGTCATCGGATCAAATAATTCATACATTGTGTTGAATTCTGGTACCTCGTCGATATCACAGAGGTATATCACGGCAAAGTCTAGATGTGTTAAATCAGTGTGTTTCTTTTTTCCTCTCTTTAGCTACTACCAAAAATCGAACAAAACAAATGAAAGAAAAGGGAAAGGGGAAAAAAAAATCCATTATAAGTTCTGATCATAGAGTAGGAGAGCAAAGCAAGTGATTTAGAACGTGGATTCTTCCCAAAACTTACTTTTTACGCGTTCAGCGATCTTAAAAAGAACCTCATCTTGGCGCATGCCTGGTAAGGAAAATTAGCATCTAGCAGCTTCAAGGGGGATTTATATTTACACTCAACATCATGATCACGACCGAATCGAATGACCTATTGATCCCCCCATAATATCAGTACGGATTGCGTAACCACAGATGAGCCATCAGAAAAACTTACCACAAGCCTATCTTCTTCTGAGAGGATGGCCTGGTCTACGTGCCACGCGGTGCGCAAATGAGGCAATACCACTGAGCCCATTATGATAAGATTATGTTATGGCTGATAAACTGGATGTGCGGTGTTGAAGTCATTTTCTGGTGGTTGGTGTTGGAAAGGAAGATTGCCGATCACGTGGACACTCAAGACCCGTTTTTGTCTTTTGAGTATATCGGCTGTCTAATTAGCGTTCTAGATTCTATAGATCTAATTGGATAATTTCTCATAATTTCAAAACTAGGTACCTTTTAAGCTAATAGTCTGTTGTACTACCTATCTTCATTTTTGGTGTGTCCGAGTGATTTATCCCTTCTGATTCTATTTGATTTTATTCAGCATCAATCAACCAACCAACCATCTTGCTTAGTTCGTATCTTGACTACCCAGTAAAGGCCTCCTCTTCTAGTCAGTGCGCTTCTCACCTAAATGAATAGATACACTCCCTGTCAAAGAATAGCTGGACCACTACCGTATGTGACAATCATGTAGCTGCGATATATGCGAGGACGAAGAAGGATGCTGATTGTTATCAACTATCTAAATGGTGGGAAACACTAAACAATATCATCTGCAACTAAGCTAACTGAGCTCATATGGTAATGTAAGGCTATCAAGCATCCCAATATTGTGTCCATATTAAGCAGCCCGGGAGAGTTGTGTCCAGCCATATAGATTATCTCTTGGTTCAAGATCAGCACCCCTATCAAGGAGCAGCTGGACCACTACCTCTTGTCCATGTCGAGCAGCCCAGGAGAGTGGTGTCCAGCAATATAGACTATCTCTTGATTTGATATCAGCACCCCTATCAAGGAGCAGCTGGACCACTGCCTCATGTCCATGTTGAGCAGCCAAGGAGAGTGGTGTCCGGCCATCATTATCTCTTAATTCAAGATTAGCACCCCTATCAAGGAGCAGCTGGACCACTGCCTCATGTCCATGTTGAGCAGCAAAGGAGAGTGGTGTCCAGCCATATAGACTATCTCTTGATTCAAGATCAGCACCCCTATCAAGGAGCAGCTGGACCACTACCTCTTGTCCATGTTGAGCAGCCCAGGAGAGTGGCGTCCGGCCATTATTATCTCTTAATTCAAGATCAGCACCCCTATCAAGGAGCAGCTGGACCATTGCCTCATGTCCATGTTGAGCAGCCCAGGAGAGTGGTGTCCAGCCATTTTTATCTCTTAATTTGATATCGGCACCCCTATCAAGGAGCAGCTGGACCATTGCCTCATGTCCATGTCGAGCAGCCCAGGAGAGTGGTGTCCAGCCATCATTATCTCTTGATTTAATATCAGCACCCCTATCAAGGAGCAGCTGGACCATTGCCTCATGTCCATGTTGAGCAGCCCAGGAGAGTGGTGTCCAGCCATTTTTATCTCTTAATTTGATATCGGCACCCCTATCAAGGAGCAGCCGGACCACTGCCTCTTGTCCATGTTGAGCAGCCAAGTAGAGTGGCGTCCGGCCATTATTATCTCTTAATTCAAGATCAGCACCCCTATCAAGGAGCAACCGGACCACTGCCTTATGTCCATGTTGAGCAGCCCAACAAAGTGGTGTCCAGGCATCTATATCATTTCTTGATTCAAGATTGGCACCCCTATCAAGGAGCAGCTGGACCACTGCCTTATGTCCATGTCGAGCAGCCCAGCAAAGTGGTGTCCAGCCATTATTATCTCTTAATTTGATATCGGCACCCCTATCAAGGAGCAGCTGGACCACTGCCTCATGTCCACGTTGAGCAGCCAAGGAGAGTGGTGTCCAGCCATTTTTATCTCTTGGTTTGATATCAGCACCCCTATCAAGGAGCAGCTGGGCCACTGCCTCATGTCCATGTTGAGCAGCCAAGGAGAGTGGTGTCCAGCCATTATTATCTCTTGATTCAAGATCAACACCCCTATCAAGGAGCAGCTGGACCACTGCCTCATGTCCATGTTGAACAGCCAAGGAGAGTGGTGTCCAGCTATATGGATTATCTCTTGATTTGATATCAGCACCTCTATCAAGGAGCAGCTGGACCACTGCCTCATGTCCACGTTGAGCAGCCAAGGAGAGTGGTGTCCTGCCACTATTATCTCTTGATTCAAAATCAGCACCCTTATCAAGGAGCAGCTGGACCACTGTACCATCTCCATTCTTAACTGCTGACGTCAAGAGCTTTTGAATCATTTCATTCCTAGATTCAATCCGGGAATTTTTTCCAAGTAACAGACCAACTACTGCATCGTGCCCACTGCAAATAGCATATGACAGCGCTGTTCCGCTATTTATGTCCTTCAGGCTTACTTCAGCACCTTTCCTCAAAAGCAGCTTAACAGTTTTAATGTGTCCACTCCAAGCCGCGTATGACAGTGGTGTTCGGTTATCTTTGTCCCTTGAGTTGATTTCTGCTCCTTTTTGAAATGGTATGGGGATATTCCCTTTCACAGAAAACATCTTTCCCCTAATCAGTCGCTTGGCAATCTGGTAGAATCCATTACCTGAGGCCCAAGATAGTGCTGACCGCCCGTATGTATTATCCTGAGCATCAATATCGACATCGAGCTTGAGTAAATTCTCCACCACTATCTTAATCCCAAAATAAGATGCAATTATTAAAGAGGTAAACCCTGTGATAGGTATTGTATGTGTGCTAGCCCAATAGGCTCTGGCCCAAACCTGACAGCGGCTCGAACTTGCGTCGCATAATTTTGTGAGTGATTGTATCTCTTTTTTAGGGTCAAAGGGCGATTTATGAAAATGAGCTGTCCAAAATGTAGAAGCGTAACCAAGGAATATATGATTTTTGACGTAGTCTGAAATGGCAGATTCGGTGTCAAAGAAAACGTTTTCAAAATCTGAGAGAAAAAGGTACCATATACAAATCTCTCTTAGAATTGAATGAGATTCATGTGGTATTAAAGACCCTTTCCATTGTAAGTTATCTTGGATTCTTGACTCTCTATCGTTTTGAACCAAAAATTCCTTTGCCGTTTGATGAAGCAGGTATACCTTTGAATCCACAACCAT
Source organism: Aspergillus sparsus (assembly GCA_027569235.1). Lineage (NCBI taxonomy): Eukaryota > Fungi > Ascomycota > Eurotiomycetes > Eurotiales > Aspergillaceae > Aspergillus > Aspergillus sparsus. The sequence goes on from JAPDES010000048.1 coordinate 75,321, forward strand.
AACAAAGAGGCCACATAGATCTCTAATAATTTTGCCAAAGCGGCCCCTTTGCTTGATATCGAGGTCTTTGTATGACTGATGACTCTCCGTGATCAGCAATGCCACATTCATCTCTTTTAAAGTCAATGGGCGTTCAGCTGCAACTATTATGTGGAGAAGTCTTTTGGCCTTCTCAATATTGCTGCTCCTTGATAGAATCCGCTCATACGCTTCATCGACTGTCCTTGGAAGGCGAGACGTTATATCAACGATTGCAGCCTCGTCAATATCGATATTGTTTTCAATCACACTTATAGTGAGATGAACCCATAAATATGTTCTGTTTGGGACCCGCATGAGCTCCTGCAGAAGGAGATCTTGCTCATCATGTCTGAGGCCCATCTTTGACCCAATTAGCTCGACCTTAGCCTTAACGTATATGTCAATCTCATGGGTGATTTTCTTCATTTCAGCCTCACTTTCTCCACTCAGGTGAATGACTGGCAATGTTATCTCTAAAGGGTGAAACTGCTGTTGAATTTTAGGATATGGTCGACTAGTAAGAAGAAACTTTAATTTGCATTTTAAGCTCCTCTCACTACCATATAGTCTGCACAGTTCCTGTATAAGCTGAGATCCTCCTTTGTCATCACACTCATCAAGTGCATCAAGGATACATAAAATTTCACCAGCTTCTTCATCTTGCGCTACATTGATGAGAGCCCGCCATAGAGCACTAAATGAGTTGGTAAAATCTACTTTGATTCGGAAATCATCAAAGACCTCTTGAGAAAACAAGGTAGGCTTCTGTTGAAAGATTTGATGTAGGATACAGCATAATGCATGGGTGATATTTTTCTGGTCCTCAAAGTCATCCTTGAAGAAGAAATAAACAGTTGTTCGGTGTTCAGATGTTTGAAGCACATCGTCAATCAGGTACTTTGCGAGAACCGACTTTCCACACCCGGGATCGGCAGACACCCAGAGCATTCTGGATGATTTGCTTTGATCCCAATCCCGAAATAAGCTATGAGTTGTAAACCATTCACACGTCCCAGGTATGCGGTCTGGATTTCGATCTTTCCGATCCTCGTATGGTGATTTATATAGCTTTTGAAGGATCTCTGTCTCATCGTTGCTCCACACTCTCCCTCGTTTCAAGTTGTCAATCAAGTGGCTCGTTGAACCTCTTGGGTAATCTGTTATTAATCGGTTATTTCTATATTTCTGATACATATTTCTGCATAGTTTGAGGATACAAACCTGTTTTCCAGTTCTCAAGAAAGCTCTTCGTAACAGCAGCCGCGGTAGCTGCGGCATAGCCCTGCCATTTCTTACTCTTATGACTATCTGCATAGTCACAGACTCCCTTTATGATCATAGATGCATTGAATGCTTCCCACATCCCTGCACCCTCCATTTCAAATGCGATAACATTATCCCGTGCAGTAATCACATCTCTCTCTTCGCCAGACTTCATGACAGTATCACCGGAGGCTATCAAACCAAAATGGATATCTGGCTTGAATGGCTCTGAGACCCGAGAGCGACAAATCATCTCCTTTATACTGCATTTAAGCTCTTCACAGGCCATTTCAACAGCCTCTTCACATGCATCATTCATGTCACACATGCCGCACTCCTTGATGCTGTGGTGCTTATGTTGGTAATTTGATTTATAGAGTCTTTCGTTTGTTTCTCCGGGATATATTATGGAAGTCTTCAGCTCGTTTCGTAGCACCTCAAGGTTTTCCATTGCCTTTTTGTGAAATTCAAGTCGGCTCTGCTCAGTCTGTAGTTTTGCCAAAACTGCACGAAGCTCTGGGCTCGGCCGAGGTAGGTTATCTCGAGGAGTATCCTTCCGTATAAATTGATTATTGGGGTATTGTCGCCCAAAATCATATTGAATGAGACCTTCACTAAGAACAACGTCACCAAGAAGTATTTCCTTTTTCTCTTTCTCATTATATGGTGCTCCGCCACAAATTCCAACCACCAGGGCAAGCCGAACTCCTGGAAAGCTGGAAAGAACGTGGGCTGCTGCAGTCGCAGCAGCAACTTTCCCCATGCCTGACATGTGTACCAACACTACATTGTGGCACCCTATAACACCAGTGGAGTATGCGTTCGGGTCGTTGGGGCTTTTAGTATATATTGCATCATCGAAGTATTTGTCAAATAATCCTCTGATCGCAGTGGCTTCGAGAGGAAGGGCACACATAATAGCGATCTCAAAATCTTTGTAGTCCGGCGGGGATGGTGTCCTTCGGTGAGGAATTTGGGGGCTTTTTTGGCTATCACCCTCAACGAAGGCTCGCTCCCCGTCTCCATCCATCTTCAATATCTATTTAATCATCCCATATGAACCCAGAGCAAGGAAGGAGTGTTTTGGCATGGATATTCAGTTGTTGTGACGGCTTGGAGAAGTGAGAAGATTCACAAGGCTTTTTTTAAAAAATTATTTTTGCGGAGGGTTTGCTTATTTTTAGGAGTGGTTAAAGTACAGCCTTTCGCGCATAACTGTGTTGAAGCGGGGTTTCATAATTCTGCAGTTCTTCTTGCTAAATAGAAAGACTCTGCTACAAAATAATTCATAATACAATTGTTTTATATATGACTTACCACGTGTAGTTAGATATCTATTCAGTTTATGAGACCACAAGCTAGTCCCAACAATCATGTAGATGTTCCTGCTGCTTCCCCGGTGTAGCTGGATGGTAAATTGAAGCCTTAGCCACTTCCTCATTACACCGCCACAGCGGGCCAAGTACCCACCGTGGTGATATCATTCTTAGACCTCAAAAAAGCGCTCTTCATCTATCCCAGATACTTACTACAAACATCCCACGCGTGGGATCCAGTTTATAATGTAATAGCTACTAAAACTGATCTCTATAGGTCCTTCTACGATGCCTTTACAATCATCCCCGTTTGAGTCGCTACCAAATGAGCTCATTGACGAGATCATTTCCCTTCTTTCCACATGCCCTCCTTCGTTGACTAAACTACACCAGACGCCTAGTTTCCAGATCACCAGGTCCGAAACACGAGATTTAAAAAACCTTTCACGAACCTGTTGTCGTTTCCTCGACCTTGTCCGACCTTGGCTTTTCTCCCACAGTAGCCTCAACTTGAAAGATGTCGACGAATTTCTTTCGCTCATATCCAGACTAAACCTGAGTCATTATGTAACATCAATTGTTGTGAAATGGAGTACTACTTCAGGTTCTCAGGATGATATATGGTGGTGGCGTCGCGTTCTTCGAGAAATAAATCCACTACATATCACGATCGTTGCTCCGCCTTCCTTCATAGGCTCTATGCTGGACACGCAGATTATGGATGGACATAGCTGGGCATTTGAGATTCCCCTTCAGGTCTTACGCTTAGAATGTAACCGACAAGCCTATCGCGGAGCAGTGCGCTCCACATTGGATGAGCTGTCTAGCATTCTAGCCGCCCGACCGTGGTCATCCTTACAATTCCATGAATCCTCTTCTCTCAAAGCCTATAATCATTACGAGTACTTTTTATTCCAGGTTCCTTCCTTGTTCAATCGATGGGGCTCGCTAGCATCTAGCAAGTTCCAATCCGAACGAGCACAATTATCTCTCACTCTCAAAAACCTCACATCCTTTGGGTACACGGCTGTATTTCCATTCTATAATCACGTAAAACTGGTTCTCGATACTGTGGAGCTGATGACAAATCTTCAGTCTCTAAGTATACAACTGGGCCCTTGCAGAAATGATAGAATCACAGAGATAGAGCAGCGGGGCTCCATGGACCCTAGCGATCCTTGGATGGAGCTCGCTACAGGATATTCTCTTATTGCTCACTCTGTTAGGGACCTAGGGGTCAAAGGACGCTTGGTGAAATTTACCACATATGACTATGCTTCCGATGCCCTTCGAGCAGAACTTTCTTCTATACTAGGAGACATCCTGGAAAATGAATGGACCCACGCTGGTGAGGGTACTTGGGTAAAAAAGACAAGTTAACTTAACCACTGGATCTGTAATATAGCTTAGCTTATTGAAGGCCTAAAACATAATTTCAATCTTTTTGTGCCAATAGGTAAAACTTTGACATGCAGAGGTATCTTTCCCAGGTGGATTCCATTTATGACAATTTTTGTCCAAAACGTCCAAATTATCTCACAAAACACTGCTTTTGTGCTGCACAGCAACTATTTCAACTTTCCATTATCAATTAGTGCCTTAATCCTCAGGCAACAATTACTAAAACCACCAATCGTAGGTCTCCCTCCACCTGCATTCAATTTAAGCCTCCTCGAAGAATCGTAATACTTTATGTAAAAGTTAGACCTTTATGCTTTCTATCATTAATTCTTTGCCAGAGTGGAAATACTACTAAATTTCAGTCTCGCTAATAGGTGTAGTACAAGAATAAATCCGGAGATGTAAGCATTTATCACTATGCCCCCAAATACCCACTTATTAACCATTACAAAGGACCTCCGCTTGAATCTACTTGCCTTCCTCTGGTATTCTCAGGATGTCTCTCGCTACCAACTCACATCTATCCGAACCAGCGACCCCTGTTCTTGCTCGCTCTCTTCTGTCATCCCGGGCACCCTTGTCGGGGAGCCAACCCCATGGAAAGGAATCGGAGCCCGGGCCCAGCAGGGTAGACGAGTCAAGCTCTCCAGATTCCTGGAACTTGAGAACCGATATCGAAAATGGCTTTCAATATACCCCTGGTAGTATTTTTACCTATGGGAAAGTAATTGGGTTCTCGAAGCTACGTAGCAGAAGTATAGAAGGCGATGATGATGATGATGAATATATTGGCGAGGTAGGTTGTCTCCTCTCATTTCTATCCAGATCATTCATTGCCCACCCAGTATTGAAAGAACGAGAGTAATGCTATAAGCATTAGAGAAAAAAAAAAAAAAAAGACAATTAGATCCCTAAATAATTCATTATTCCTCCCCCTCTCCAACCTTAGAGAAACTAGCTAACAAATAATCCCTTCCACTCGGACCAAAAAAAAAAGCTCCCACGATACCTACTCACAAAATGGCTATATCAAAACCCCCCAACACAACCAACCTCCAATACGAAAACAAGAGCATTCATAATCCACCCTATCAATTTCGACGCTTTCTCTCCACAGAATCTCCTCACATCATTACTTACAACCACCACTACTACTACTACTACTACTACTACTGCTACTACTACCACCCAACAAACCCCTCTCTCCTACGCAGAAGCAATATCACACCTCGACACCGTAAGTCTCTTCCCTATATTCGATTTCGCCGCCGCTGTACAAGCCATTAACCAAATCTCCGACTCACTACACACGATCTGGAAAGCACAACAACAAGAAGACCCGGCGGAGCCATCTAACCAGACAGAAAAAACAGAGGCAAAAGCAGACATAATACACGACAAAGACCCAGTCATGCTTATCATTGCCGGTCTGGATACTCTCACAGAAGCAGTCATCAGGACTTCAAACGCAGTCAGAGGCGCAGCTGTCCTAAACAGTGCGTTGCGTACCCTGACTCAACTATCACGAATGCACGGCTCCTATATTTCGGTGATGCTGGTGAATACCAGTGGGATTGGATCGATGGAGTTTGGGAACACCGCGTCTCTTCAAAGCCTAAGAGGTGGGGGAGGTTACTACGGCAGCACACAGGGTGTGGGTGGTAGTGGCAGTGGCAGTGGTAGTAATCAAAATGATGGTAGTATTCATTCCATGTTTCGTACGGCAGAGACTTCGCTGTTTCCGAGTCTCTTGATGAGAACGTTGGAGCAGGGCATTGATGTTCATCTCTTGTTGTCAAGAACAAGAGGATACCCTGTGGTTGAAGTGATTAAAGATCGGGTTGGGAATAATGTAGGGAAATGGTGCAGATGCGACGGGAACACATGATTTTTTTTTTATTGAAGGGTCCAATGTTAATAGCCTTAAGCTAAAAGGCAGGTATTGTAATAAAGGGAAAGGCACTCTCATAATTTATCTTAGTTGTCATTCAAGACATGTGTCTTGGCACTATCTTACAAGTTATCTAATATGCAAAAAAAAAACCCTAGCTCTCTTCTTTTTTTTTGTCTTCCATATCTCGTGCCGGGGGAAGAAAAACGCCAGCTATATGCAACTTATTAACACGTGAGCCACCAAGTAGAAAAAACTCCAATGTGAAATCCGTTTCTGTTTCCGAAAGGCGGAACAAAAAGGCCGGGGGGTATCAGTCAAGCAAGTCGATCCCGGTGGTGTACAAATACGTCCCCGATGTAAAAGAAAGATGATTCGGGGGGAAAGCGATAGAAATTATAGTTGTTGACGGCAGACAAGAGTAACAAGACGTAAGCTCACTGATTACCGATTTGAGCATTGTCTTTTTCGGCCCACATTCGAAGAACAGCCCTTTCCACAACATTTTGGGCTTCTTTCTCACACTTCGCAAGATCTTGCAGGAGGGTATTCTCCTCGAATATAGCATCTTGTTGTTGAACTTTGAGCCATTGTTTATGCCTTTCGCAACGCTTTTTGGTGCAAACTCCTCGGGATAATCTCGTAAGGTCATCCTCTTCAGCCTTGACGCCATCCATTGTCGTATCACCGTCTGCGTCAGTGGGATCAGGATAGCTTGAAGCAAGTGCTTCAGCTGTACCTTCTTGAAATGCACTCTTTCCTAAGTCCGATAATCTCCATTCATCAAATTCCTCGTCCGACCAGGCTAATCTCATGTCGAACCCGCAGATATCCTTCCATCCTCCCTTCGGCTCCTTCTTTTTTAATAACTCAAGTATGCTCTTAGATCTTTGGCGAATAAGGGTGAGGAAGGTATTCCGTGCATTCAGAATTTCTTTCCGATGAATTAGCTCATCGCGCTGTTTGCGTAGCTTTTCTATTTTTTTTGCCTCGTCGGGTGAGTAAGTAAGACCATCAACATCAATATCCAATCCAAGCTTTTTGCCGTTCGCTACGTTTGTTCCGTTTTCTGTATTCTTGTCTTCAGGTGGGGGCGAAACAATATGGGCGCCGAGTTTGCGGAACTCCTCCGCCGAAATGACACCCATAACCACAGCCGCAAGGTCGCCCGAAGTAAGAACGCCGCCTCTGCTTCCAAGATCTTCAAAAATGTCATCTCTGTCACCGCTTGCGGACCCAGGTCCATCGTCAACGTGAGACCCATCAAATTCACTGTCATCGTCTCTTGAATTGCTAGCTCCGTTGATTGTTGATATTCGAATCGAGTTTGGCTTTTGAGAGCCAGACTTGGAGACTATATTAAGGTGCTGGGCCATCTGGCGCATGAACTCTCGGCCATGCTCATCAGAACAGTATTTGCTAAGGCTATTTTTCATAAGTCGTGCTGGTTTTCTACACCCCTTCAATCGGCACATTGGTTTCCAGGTAGTCCAGCCCTTCCCATTTTCCTTGCAATTCGGGCCTAGTCAATGATTAGAAATGACTTACTGTAATCGGTTTGTCTAACTCACATATGTACTTTTCTATTAAATCTGCGTCTCTTGGATCGATATTGACGCACTTCCCGTGGAACCAATCTTCACATCCACCATCACATCCAATCATCCAGGTGTGATTGTCGGGTTTCCTACAGATGCAAAAGATCTCATCATTGTCTTCTGAATCTTCGTCTTCGTCTTCCTGCTCCTCTTCCACAACCTGCCTCTTAGTGGCCTTCTTTTTGCCTTCCGGTACAGGTGAGTTCGCCACGGATGCAGAACCTTGCTTTTTTGTGCCAACAAGCTTGCTATTGACGGAAGACAAGGGGGTATTCGAGCGACGACCGTCCACGCTCTCATTATCCTGCTCGTTGAGCTTGCGTTTCTTTGTGGTTTTTCTTCCAGGCCCTTTCTTGGCTCCTCCGGGAGCTGATCTCTTACCGGCAGCTCCGGGCTTTGTTGAGTTAGCCGGGGACGACCTATCAGAAGATGATGCTCTGGAATTTCCTCGATTTTTTAGGCTAGCCACCTTCTTTGGGGTGGGGTGCTCCTCGGGGAGGTCCGCGCCATCAAGTTGCGGCAGTGCAGACTTGGGCTCTGTATCATCACTTAGGGGAACCTTGTCCAAACTCATATTTGAGGGTTCGGTTTTCACAGGAGATACTAGCACGTTGTGCTCTACCTTCAAGCCATTCTCCAGTGTTGTGCTCTCAAAATTTTCGTATAGGTCAGCCCATTGCGAAAGTTTAACGCTGCCAGTTGAGTCACCTGGAAAGGTTGTTTGTGGGACCCTAATCTGTCGGTGAATTTTCCGAGCTCTTTCGAAGCCAAAATATCCACTTTCTCGCCAACCAGTTATTCCCACGACTTGGTCATTGTTCACAATAATGTTAGGTAGAACCAGGTTATTGTGGACCAACAAAAGGTCTTCATCCTCTGTATCCTCGTTGAAAAGTATTCCCTTCTCCAACCCTTGGATTCTAGATGATGAGTGCAAGTTGAGGCCGCTGCAAACGTAGGATGGCTGATCGGGGGCGGTGTCAATACTGCCCAGGCGTTGTAAGATGTGACGGCATTGTTTTTTTAGGGTTTCTATTTGTCCTGCTGTAAGGTATCTCCAAGCAACATCCAAGGAAACGCCAGGGATTCTTGATTCAACTGTGACATTCTTGCCAGAAATTGTCCCACAAAAATGTACAACTGGGACAGCCACCCCCAATTCTTTCAGTGTATCTTCCGCTTTCCTTGATGCGCTCAATTCATTTGCATTGACGCAAGAGAACATCTCGGCAGCCGTACCAACAGCGTCTTCCTGATCAACTCTGAGAATTATGCTGCCAGCAGCAAACGCTTCCCTAGTGCCTGGGGCATTCAGGGAGTTCTCCGATATCCACAGCGATTTCACTGTCTCCTCCCAATATGAGGTCGCTTTGGGATCCGATTGCCACCAATCATTATATCGAGGTTTGAAATCGCCCTTCTGCGGTTCGTAGCGACCATACTGCACGCTCCAGGAAATAAATGGGTCGTCCTCGGGAATAAGGTCAGGAGTTGTCACGTACGGGCTTGTCGTCTTTTCTGTGTCGGTACTAGAGCCATTTGCCCGGCTCGTATTTGCAGGCCCGTTCCTGTCAACAGCCATCGCAATGCGGGTTCCCCTGCGACCCGCAAAGTCCGCAACACCAAGATCTTGATTCGATAGTATTGTTAGTTGAGGATGTTTAGCATGAAGGTCCAGGTAATGGTTGGTATTCTTTTGTTTCCCCCGGCATAGAAAAGAAATATGTATGAATATGTCAGCAAAGGGTGCCGATTGGGTTTGGAGAAGCTATGTGGTGAACGTTGCTCCTGTCACATGTGCGCAAGGCATCATGAGGACGCCAGAGCAAGAGTGAAAAAGGGCTTTGAATATCGAGGCAGAGCACAGGTAAGAGTGAATGTAGGGTTAAGGTGAAGGTTCGAGTGGATTAAAGGTCGACTGTAGCTATCTCCCACGGCTGGCAACGGCGATGGGACCCTCGTGCGGCGTTGAATGCGAAAGGCAGGAATCCCAAGTGTGTCAAAACCCACGGACGCCCAATATGTGTCTTTGAACAAGGGGTTCAGATGTTGCGGGCGGTAATATGAAAGTAGATAGTTTTTCAAAAAAATTTTAAAATCTAATATTGAAACTTGTGCCTCTAGCCCGTCACCGAAAGGGGAAAAAAAAGGCAGTCACACGCGCGTTGAAGGGAAATTTGCGCGGTCGGCGACGCGGAGTTGAAGATAATGCAAGCTTGTCTATTAGTACCTTAAAATTCAGGCATACAATCGGCTTCTGTTTATGCATCAGCTGACTAATATGTGCCAGACACTGCGTAGATTATCCTACATATCTTTAGCGATGTTAAAAAACGTCACTATTGCAAGTAAAGTGTCTCCATGTGCTATTTTTCGAGTCATAAATTTTTCAATTTTTCTTTCACTGTTTCTGGAAGTGGGACACAAGAGTAATGGCTAAACCAGCTGAACCCCTATGTAGAGTTGTATCTCCTTGTGGGGTATGTACTTAGGAATTTGTAGCTTTTGACTTAGTGATCCAACTGGAGTCGAGATATACCCAAGCAAGGTGTCAAGTGTTTCCTGTGGGTAGGCCAAAGTTTCAGACTCTTTGGATATATTCATGGGTTACATTTTGACCCGGGTCCTCACAAATCATTTATTGTTCCAAATGTATTTATGATCTGGACTCATATATATATCCGCGATCTAGAAAATGTATAGAGACCATGAAAATACAAGCCACTATATAGCACCAGTGGGCCAACACAGCAGATATATAGATGGTTAACCAGATACTTTAGCATCACCAGCACCATTATTTCCACTATAACGCAGAAGATCAAAGGTCTCCTTATACCATAGGTCCAATTTATTCAAAACAAGTATGGTTATTATAAGGAACGTCATTCTCTCCTTTAGGCTAGGGCTATAACTCAGCAACGAAAATCGATAGATGAGATTAAGCATGAATAGCCATCTTTAGACTTGTCCATTTATTATTGGCCATCACTATCCTACCTCATGTGCGATACAAGAGACGGATTTGTACTTTCTCGAACTTTAAAAAGTTTAAATCGAGACAAGGAGTGTTTAGCTCGAGTAGCTTAAAAGTTCAAAAATTTTCAACCAATAGCATTGTTGGTCCAACGGCTAAGATTCCTCTCTTCCAAAGAGGCGACCCGGGTTCGACTCCCGGACGATGCATTTTTTCCCCCCCGTCTCTCTCCTACTTGCTTATTTACAATTGGTATTAAAAAAAAAAAAAAAAATCCGCCAGTAGTCCCGTAAAGGTACATTTCTTGCTGCTATTTTTGTACTAGAAGATTGGGCGTACCCTTCACCCCTTTGCTCCTCCCAAATGGCTAGCTTGAAGTATGATACATTGGGAACAACCGCCATGACATCACATCGACTATTCTGTTGGCTACTCCATCTACAGTGAGCCAGACCTGGGTAGGTACATTTCAAAATTGTAAATATAATATCCTAATTATCATAAATTTTCAACAAAACAGACTACCTACCATACAAATTGATTCCAACCCCCCCAATAACTCAATGCACTGTCTGACGCATTCCCAAGCATGCACTATATTAGATCTTACCTCAATTTGGAAGCTGTCTTCAATACAATCATTATTCCGTACTCTAAGCCCACAAAAGAAACCAGCTAGACAAGAAATAGTTTTTATTATTTAATGAGATACCCTTATACAGGTCACTATAATTGAATAACCAATAAGTCCTGGATACCGTGTTTTTATTTCCTGACTGGGTGCATGCATAACGGCTGAAGAGACAGTTACTCTCTAGACTGACACAAACCGACTGGATAGGTCCAACGATTTTCTCCTTTTACTCTTTTAAGTACCTTTACCTATATCATATGAGGACACGCGAATGAATACTCCTGTGCATTTATCTGCTTATAGAGATGACCGCACTGATACTGTTTCATGTTCCATTTCCAAGGGCATAAATAACAATAATACCATTTGACATAAGAGGTAGATAAGACTGCCATGAAGGATTACTCGGGGGACATAGCCACTAGGAAATAAATACCTGTTCTTGGCCGCATTCATGTCACCATCGCTGACTAGGCCTCTCTTCTCTCCTGCCCTTTAAATGAAAAAGAAAAAAAAAACTTAAAACCTGAAAAAAACGACCAACAAGTACTACCTCCCTTCATGCGAGCAGGCATAGAGGATATGTGAAAAAGCCTAGCTGAATGAGTGAGCCCGTTGGGCTCTACGCAGATCCAATATCAATTCATCTACTACACAACAAATAGTTCGAGAAACTCGAATCAAGTCAAACGTCATGTAATGAAAGATGTTACTCGCCTAAAGCGCCAAAGCACAAATGCTAACTACCAGAAATATAGTCAGAGAGAAGAATCTTCTGGGCAGAATTGTAAACAGCGACTAGAAAATGTTGACGCATCGGCAAGGGATCTGGATAGGAACTCAAAAGGGCAGATGGAAACAAACAGGTAGAGTTTTGACTTCATTGCGGATGAAGATATTGATATCACACAACAGTCAGATTCGATTATGGTGGGTTGTGATTGCACCGGTGTCACCTCCTTCTGTCAAGGATTTGCTTCCTTTCGTGACCACATGGCGACCCAATACTATGGCACCTTAATACACCACCCATTATCCTGGAAACCCTCGTGCTACCGTGTAACTTCGCCTACTAGCATGGTTAGTGCTGCACAAACTGACCCTTTGAATACGCTGCCCATAGAATTGAATTGCAAGGTCAAGAAGTTGCTTGATTTTTGTGTGAATGAGATGCGCGAATGACTGCTGCACCATCTTCCAAGCGATACAGAGTATTCAAGGAGTCTTCTTGTTTGCATAAGATCCCGCTTGGCAAAGTCGGGTGGGCGCGAGTAGTTATAGTAGGTCATCACTTGATTGGCTGCATTGACAAATATTATCGGAGCTTGAGCCTGTACACGGAAACCTTTCTCAGAACACTGGAGGATTTTATAAAAAGCAAGTGAAGTGGACATAGAAAGCGAGATCAAAACACTATTATAGATCTTGCTTGCGTGTAATGATGAAGTTATTTTTTCTGGTCTGCCTGATTTTATGCGGAATTCGCCCTCATGCCAAACTCGTGGGGTCTTACGGGACGAATGCTTATAGTCGCAAAACGTCTTAGTAGTATCGATTCTTGGAAGTAAGTTCGGGGCTCCCTGTGTTCCTGTCTCACATTCCGCCCTGAAATGCCATGTGTATCGGTGCAGGAGGGCTATTTGCGACAGGAGATCTTGAGTGCCCCACCCACGAGCTGATGCTAGCTTTGCAGCAATACTAATTAATCATGACAGGCGCTTCCTGAATGGCACCATTGAAAATAGTACTTAAGTTTTGATCGCTTCTAGTGGTATTATTGTCCCCACTCGCACTCCATCGAATGGATAGCCCGGAGGTACCGTGCGGCATTTGACCTATCTAGCCTAGGCCCGAGAATCCCTAGAGTTCCAATGGACCCTCTTATCGGTACAACACAGGATGAGTCCGGCCCCTCTTATTTTTTTATTTTTTATTTTACATTTTTGTACTTCTTGTGATGTTTATTAAATAATTATTTTTATATGAATGCTATAGCTATTTGTTGAATGTGCCCTTTTTTTATCAGGATTATCGATTATCTCTAGTGGATGGTTTTTATCTCAAGGTACACATGGCGATTCTGGCGATTGGATTTACCGATTTTTTTACTTTTTTTTTTTACAGGGCTTTAGAATTGAGCTTATTTTTGGAAACTAAATACCATCCAATAGTGAGGGCATGTTTTTCAATGCTAAGTAAGGAACTACCTATTAGTACAGCAGGGAGTAACTTTTCTTAAAGTTCTTTTCTTTTTGGATAAATCTACACCCGCATCAAGGTCATCCCATCGCTCCTAGTTCCATGACATCATCATAGCGCAATGGAGAACCTTAATTAAGGAGCGGCATCGGCCAGATGGGATTACAGGTCGACAAACAGATTTATTTACACAGTAGGTACCCCAATGTAGGTAAAGCAGTAGGAGGTCCCATGATGAACGGCCAGGAGACTAGTGATTGGATCCCAAAGATGCAAGAAGATAGTAAAGACCAAGCCTTTTAGTTGAGGGGGATGATCGGACGGGATTGGCTGAAAAAGGAATGGACTTGTTCTGCTAGGTATTCTTTCACCAAGGAGAGGGGAACCTGGAAGAGACTAGAATTCCTCTTGTTCTGCTGATCGATATTAATAATAATAATTTGCATACAGAGTGGTAGGGAAATCGAAAAGAGGTGCTTCATCACGAAGAGAAAGGCTCGTTAACTATTATTTTGTCTAGAATCTCAAATGACTACTTACCGGCCAAAGTGGAGCACCTCAAGGCCCTTTATTTATTAATTCTTTTTTTTGGTCCTGGATGAATATTTTTCATGCATCTTCAGCCCTGTGTGGATAAAATCAAAGCAACAGTAGGTACGTGGTAGGAGAATAGATTTAACTTACTTCTTTCATCTGGCTTATAATTATTATCTCATCACTGTTATAAGTCACTTCCTGTCTCTTTCCTCCTTTTTCTTCCTCTCTTATATACCTTTTGAATGCGGTTCATATTATATCTATTAGTTAGTACATACCTATCTACCTATTAACCTCCTATCACTGCCTTTTGATTTTATATCTTTTGTGTCGTCATCTTCTCCTACTCCACTTACCCACCAGTTTTGAACCCTGGGTTCGGGAAAAATCCCGACCTTTTCTCAGTCGCATTATCACCGCCGTTCCAAACTCCTCACCCTAAATCCGATCGTCCTTTTTTTTCTTTTTCCCTTTTTCCTTTTTTCTCCATCGTGCCTATTATTCTCTTGACTCATTCGCTCAACCTTGCATCAGACGGACAATTCCTGGAAGACTCCGACCCCCCTCCTAAGAAAAAAAAACAATATTTTCTTTTTCTTTCTTTTAATTAAATTTCAGAATAAAAGCAAGAACGCAAATAGAGAAAAGCGGAGATTTCTTTTACCTTTTATTTTTCCCTTGCTTTCAATCCCGTCGGAGTTGACGTATTCTCCGCGCCTTCCATGAATCACTGAGAAACGTCAATTCCACGCCTCGTGGAGGTGCGATAACGGTCGGATCACCACGCGGTCTTTACTCCTCATTCTTCGTCTCTCTCGATTTCCTTCTCGCATTGTCTATTGAGTCCTTTCTTTCCTTTCCGCTTCTTCCTGATACACAATTTCTCTTTGTATGCCGCAACCTCGGTCCACCTTGGATACGTCTCCATGACTTCACCTTCAGGCCCCTTCCACGCCGCTGAGAATGCGAGCGAGGAAGACCCTTCGGACTCTATACTTTACCCCCATGATGATCATGACCCCTCCTCCGCCACCGCTTCTCACCAACTCTCCCACGAATTTTCCATGAGAGATGGTGCCCTGCCCGATGCCAAGCAGATGAAGACCCCGCTTCCTATGCAGAAGAGGCGCCGGGTGACTCGCGCCTGTGACGAGTGTCGACGCAAGAAAATCAAGTGTGATGGGAAGCAGCCTTGTACCCATTGCACCGTCTACAGTTATGGTAAGCCTTGCAACCATCTTCCTGACCTAGAATTGATTGAACTGGCACTCACTTTGGTTCCCCTCCCGTAGAATGTACCTACGATCAGCCGTCGAATCGACGCCGTAACCCAGCTCCTCAATATGTCGAGGCGCTCGAAAACCGTTTACACAAGGCTCAAGCCCTTCTCCGTGTCGTTCTTCCTGACCTCAACCTCGATGACCCCCAGTTTGACGTCCATGCAACGGAGCAGTTGCTTACGGCGTTTAAAAGAGAAAAGTCGCAGCAGCAACCACAACCGCAACCGCAACCGCAACAACAAGAAAAACAGGAATACCAATCCACACCACATTCCACCGCGAATGGCTCTATAGATACGGCAGCGGATAGCTCGGGGGGCGATGAGTCGTTACTGGAGTCCATGGTCGATAATTCGGGCTATCTTGACATGGACGACCAGGGCCATTGGGATTACCACGGCCAGACCTCTGGGATTATCTTCCTCCGGCGACTCCGGAAACAGTTGGGGGCATCCGAAATATCCATTCGACCACAGCCCACCTTGCAGCACATGTTGGAAAGTCCAAAATCTATGTCTGAATCGCCGCAAGATTCGTCGCTGCCCCCCACTCATGAATTGCCTCCCCGGGATGTTGCACGACGGCTGTGTCACAACGCTTTGGAAGATGGCTGCTCGCTGATGCGATTTGTGCATGAGCCATCATTCTACAGCATGCTCGATCGGATATATGACCTACCTCCGGAACAATTTACTAACGAAGAAAATTCTTTTCTCCCGCTCCTTTATATTGTTATGTCAGTCGGTTGCTTGTTTTCTGATGATGGGACTGGGACACTAGATGTCTCGGGTTATGAAAGTGCAATCGGCCAAGGGTATGCTTTTCTCTTTCTCTATCCTTTGTTATAGTGGGAGAATGGTTGAATTTGCCTAACTTACTAATTACTAACATCATTGTCTTGTCTTCTATTCAGATTTCAATTTTTTAAAGCGGGCCGCCAGCTTTTGGAAATCACCGATTGTCGTGATTTAGTATCACTACAAGCTATTTGCTTTATGGTCCTTTTCCTACAGTCCTCCGCAAAACTGAGCACCTGCTACTCGTATGTCGGAATCGCCCTACGATCTGCCTTGCGCTTGGGTTTGCACCGGTCAGTGAGGGCAGACTTTAACCCGATTGAACGAGAGCTGCGACGGCGCATCTTCTGGGTCATCCGAAAGATGGATGTCTATGTAAGCACTCTGTTGGGCCTCCCGCAGATGCTAAGCGATGACGACATCGACCAAGAATATCCGCTCCCCATCGATGGCGAGTTTATCACTAAGGAAGGAATCCTATCTATCCCTGAGGGTCGGACGCACGCTATGATTGGTGCAAACGCTCATACCCGACTCTCCAATATTATCATGAAGGTGGTGAAGTATATTTACCCAGTCAAGAACGCCCAAACCCTTTCCAAACCAGATCAACGCTATATGGTGAGCCACTCCAAGATCCGGGAAATTGAGCGCGATCTTCAGGCTTGGATGGAGGAGCTTCCGGCCGCTCTGCGCCCTGGAACTGAGGTATCCCCGCAGCTTGAACGGTATGCAACTTTCTTGTCCCTCCTTCCCTCTAGTTGCTAATGTACCTGTAGGATACGGCAACTCCTTCGTATCAGTTATGCGCATGCGCAAATGGTTATGTATCGCCCTTTCTTGCACTACGTTTCTAGTGGTTCACAAGCTCGGGGCGTTGACCGACGGTCTTATGCCTGTGCCGCTGCATGTGTCAGTGTTTCGCGAAATATAGTTCATATCACTACCGGGATGCAAAAACGGGGACTACTGAACGGATCGTTCTGGTTTACTATGTACACCACGTACTTCGCCATCCTTTCTCTCCTTTTCTTTGTGCTCGAGAACCCCGACTCTCCAACCGCTAAGGACGGCGTACTGAAAGACGCTATGGAAGGCAAAAATACCCTTGCTGGATTGGCAAAGAAAAGTTTGGCAGCGGATCGTTGCTCGCAAAGTCTTAACTGCCTTTTCAAGAATCTTCCTGAATTATTAAAGAATCGACAGAGCGCAACAACACAAGTTAACCTGAAGCGACCAGCGCCGGCTAGCAGTAGCCAGTCTGTAAATGCAGCAGCCCCAGCGACCTCATTAGATCTGGCCCCACCGCAGCGGGCGAGTACCTTCCCTATCCAGTTGCTTACTCGACCGTCCAAGGCAGAGGCTAGCAATACCCCCAAGAGCTTGGATGACAACAATAGCCCACGCTCTCCTTCTACAAACCTACGTACCAACCACCTCCCTTCATGGCTTCAGTCACCCTCTGGGGGTCCCTCGAGTACCGTCTCGACACCGCCAGGAGGCCTTAAAGCACCTGAAGCTCTATCATCGACATCGAGTACTCCTCCAATGCCCCAGTCGTTACCAATACGGGAAGTCACATCAGGTGCTTTTAATCCTCAGTCATTTCCCAACAACGCTGGAAACTTCCCCGACTTGATGCCTATCATGTTTCCCTCAGATGATCCCTTTGCTTATCCTACTCAGCCGATGTCTACCTTGGAGGATGATCACATTCGATTTGATGGGGTCATGGGAAATAGTACTAATCAATTTGGACCGGCAATCCCGCCCACATCTACAACAGACCCGAATGCTGCCAACAACAATGCTAGCCGGGGAGTGTCAACTCCAATTGATGGGTTTACGAACTTTTCTCTTTTCCCAAGTGGGACTCCGCCTGCTGGCATGAACACTGCACTTTCTGGGCGCCTCCCAGGATCTCGGCTACAATCTCCTGTTTCGCATGGATCCACACCGGGCGAAGTAGTCAATAGTCCTGATCTCGTGTCTATCCCCAACCAAAATTTCGCATGGCAGGGATACAATTTTAACCAAGGGCAGAATTTTATTCCAGACCCATCTACGATGCCGCAGATGCCGACAGGGGATGGGCAAAATTTTGGCATGGTAATGGAGGATAGCAATCCGTTGGGAATGGGCTTTGATCTAGGTGTTCCACTAGACGATATCCTTGGGAGTGGTGACGGGCTTGGGCAAAAGAATGGGTTTCCCAATGATGAATGGACTCAATGGATGAATATTGGGCAATGATTATATTATAGCCTGTGATGACTATGAGGACATATAATGACCTGCATGTATATATCTACATATACTCGAGGCGTTGGTTCAATTTTTCCTGATTTTTTTCTTTTCCTTCCTTTCTCCCTTTCTCCTTCTTCCTTCTATAGCATGAATCTTATATATATGTGTGTATTCAATCTAAAACAGTATATCTCTATATCATGGTATATGTCTATAATATATGGCACAAGGATAGTATACAACAATTATATAGGGGGTTTCTCCGCCCCCTTCCCCCCTCCCCACCAGGTCACATTATCAAAGTGACCATCTACCTCTTGGGGGCTGATACCAACTCCAGATGTTTAACCCAACCTTTTCCCCCTTGGTGACAGGAAACGCGGCATGCCAGGTCTCAGGGTATCCTTCACCATCCGGTCTCAAGTTTTCCCAAAACACGGCATTCCCCTTGATAGGCTTGAAGGTGATCCCCCCCTCGACCTTCTGCTTCTTCTTCTTCTCCTTCTTCTCCCTCTCCATCTCCTCGGAGCCGCTGGCGCCCCCACTTGCCTGAGTACTAGATTCCTCACAATCGATGAACCGACACCACCCCTGACCCTTGGGCCTCCTTAATCGAGGGAAATTTGTACCACCACCTTCACACTCATCCCCAAGGTATACCATGAAGGTACTCAAGCGATCGCCACCACGGGCTTTGGCGCTCCCGGCCCAATCGTAATGGTGTCGATAGTGTCCGGAGACGTTATACCGCTGGGCCCACATGCGCTCGATATAGAGGTGCGGCTTCCAGCCCTGGAAGGCGGCGGCGCGGTTCTCGATACATCGGACGGTTGTGTCGCGGGGGAGGAGGGACCGGTCCGAGAGTCGTTTGGAGGGGTCGACGGTAGTTGTTTGGCCGTTGAAGATTATTGAGGGGGTATAGTTGGGTTCACTGCAGGTATTATTGTAGTTTGGTTAGTAAAGTTTATTTATTTATTTTATTTTATTTTTTTTTTTTTTAACATGGAAATTTTCGGCGGCGAGAGAGATAGTTCATAAATATGTGTAAATACACACCTAATCTCTAGTAAATGATCCGCCTCCTCGAGAGACAGAAACCCCTCAATATAGATAACCAATGGGGTACGCGAGAGGAGATGAATTCGGTAATCATCTTCGGGACAAGAGACGGTAATATTGTCTGGTAGGGAAAGGATGTCCGGGTTTAGAATCAGGTTGTTATTATTATTATTATTGTGTTGCTCATCGTTGTCGTCATCATATTCGTATTCATATCCATATCCGTATTCGGAGGAGGAAGAGGAGGAAGAGAGAGTGGTGGTATCGGAGGGGAAGAATTGGCGTAGGAGAGGCGCAATGACGAGGAAGTAGAGGGGGATGAGGTAGAAGAGGGTGGAGAGGTTGAACATCCTCTTTCTCTCTCTCCGATCACAATAATAATATTATAATTATTATTTTATTTATTTATTTATTTTTATTTTATTTTTAATGTTTTTTTTTTTCTCTTTCCCCCTCCTCTCTCACTGGTTCAATTGGGTGGGTTCGAAGGATCAGAGGATGATAATGATAGGTAGGTAATAATCAATATAATAATAGAGGAATTATTCTATTGGGTTAGTCGTTAATATAGATTTCCTCATTTTAATTATTGGTTCGAGCGAACGTGAAGAGAAAAAGAAGGCAAAAGACGCGATTGGAACACGTGATCGATACCGCGCTGAATGTATATTGTTTGTATGGGGTGGATTTAGTGAGGATGCACTTTTTTTTTATTTTTTTCATTTCTTTACTCTTATTTTTATTCTTCGACTATCAGACTTGATTATGGGATCTATGATATGATGCATGTTTGGAGATAGTGGCCTTTGATTGTGGTGGTTGGGTAATAATGCTCTGGAATCCCTATTTGCTCTCCTTCGAAATCCCCTATTTCACTAGTCGGTTGCTTAAACACCATTGTATTATATTGAATCGAATTTGGTAGTACATCCTTACTGAAAGTAAGTAGTAGAGGGGGTTTCTATTTCTGACCTCCTGCATAGGAAAAAAGTAAAGCGCTACCAAGGGTGACACCCGTCTTTATGGAGAAATTTGCCGACATGTTCATCTCTCCGTCCGACGATAATCTCCATGATTGCTTTCCCCGATTCCATAGGGTCACCAGCATGACCTTGAGCGCTAACTGCTTCTTCGGAATCGCCTCTAAGATTTGACCGTACGAGGCCCGGACAAAAGGCGAAAACGCGAACATTCTGGTCCCTGAGTCGCTTGTGCATTTGAATTGTCATCATGTTCAACGCCGCTTTACTCATGCGGTATTCATCCCACGGCGGAGCACTGTGAATACTCTGTGGATCAGATGCGAGATCCAACGAGCCTAGAACACTAGATATCTGAATGAGATAGGGACGACGGGATCGAACTAATAGGGGAATGAAGGCCTCTGAAACAAGCATGGCACCAAAGACATTCGTTGAGAATATCTTTTCGATCTTATCCCGTCCCGCGACGGAACCGGGTGAAGTTGTCCCTGCGTTACTGATGAAGACGTCGACTCGTCCGAATTGGTTAGAAACAATGTTAAAGGCCTGGGAGATGGAAGCGTCATTCTCAACATCTAGCTGAACGACAGACAGCGTTCCTTGAATATTGGCCGTTTTGATCTGAGAACAAGCTTCGTGTCCCTTGGGAAGATCTCGACAGGCCATTATTACATGGTAGTTCGGCTGGGATGCAATGGTTTTGGCGGTTGCATAGCCGACACCTGAGTTGGCGCCTATGACGAGTGAGAATTGTGGAATTTGGTGCTAGATATCTGATGCGGTAGCTGGAATCTTACCAGTTATGAGAACAATGGTTGGTTCGGACATGATTCTGTGTACCTGAATTGTATGTATGTACTAGGGAATTCTTCTATAGGCCTGATGTGAATATAGCGAAAGAAGGGGAAATTTTCCAACAACAACAACAACAAAAAGAAAGGGGGTCACTAGTTTGGATAGTTCCATCAAATAGTTTACTTGAGTGAGATACTTTCCTTTTCTAAGCCATCAGGATCGAAGTGCGGAAGTATCCCGTAGAATGGAGATAACAAATGGCTTTAGTTCGGTGTCCGGACAGTGATTATTAACTATAATAAAGCTTGTTAAGAAGATATATACTCAACAAACTACTAGAACTTTATTTGATACTGTTGGTCTGGCTGTTTAGGTTTTACTACCTGGTATAGTGAATTATAAATCCCGTTCATTTTTACAGATGTACATACTGGTTTCAGTAATTGATTTATCATGAAGTATACTAATAGGCAACAATCGTCGCGCTGGATATTATTAATATGTCCATATAGTGTTCCTCCTAAGATCTGCCTACCTAGGCAACGAGGTATACGTATTACATTCGAGACGCGGACATAAGAGCAAAGCCGAAGAGGATTTTAACATCTCCGATGAAATCGATTTCTAATCTCTTTTTCAATCACCTTCAGTTTCGAGTGATTAAATAGGAACCGATGTATCTTCCTATCAAAATCTACACTACAAGTATCTCTATTTGCCATAGAAAAAAAAAGAGAAGATAAATAAGAAAAGCAAACAAAATGTCTCCTACAATCAAGAATGTTGCTCTTGCCGGGGTAAGATTCAAAACACAAATATATATATATACTCAAAGTTAACGGAGTGTTAGGCCCGTGGAAATGTGGGATCTCGGGTGCTCAAGGCATTGCTCGATCTCGAGTTTAATGTGACGGTGCTTGTTCGCGATTCCAGGGTCTTCCCGACAACTGCTCGCGTGCAAGTTGTTGACTTCACTTCAAAGGAGTCATTGGTTGCTGCTATTGCTGGACAGGATGCGGTCATCGATGCTACTTTCTCGCCCGATATTGAAACACCCCTTCGACTGATTGATGCAGCGGCTGAGAGTGGGGTTTATCGTTTGTTCGTGATACCTCTTGACCCTCTTTCTTTCTTACTTTCTTCTTTTTTTTTTTTTTTTTTTTTTTTTTTACAAAAACTACAATCTCGTCTCCAGTGATAGCATATTTTATCTAATAATTGTTACCCGCAACATCATTAGTATCACCAGCGACTTCGGACTCGATCCTGACCTCCCCAGTGTCCACGATCTGCCTGTTTTCGCGCGAAAGAAGGCCTCCTACGAAGCCGTGAAGAAGCACGCCGCGCAGAACCGCCTAACGTACACCCTAGTGGCCAATGGTTGTTTTCTCGACTGGAGTATTACCTCCGGTTTTGCTGGTATTGACAGACAAGCCAAGAGGGCTTCCATCTTCGGCGACGGAAGCAATGTGGTCCCTTGGACGACGTTGGAAGACGTAGGCAAAGCAACGGCGAATGTACTTTTACATCCGCAAGAAACCCTCAACCGACCGGTCTACATCCATTCCATCTTCATGTCGCAGAATGAGCTTGTCAGCGCTGTCAAAGAGGTCTTGGGTGCTGAGCAAGAAGATGGAGGAGATGGAGGATGGGAAACTACTTATAGCAGGAACATGGAATCTCTTTTGGAGGGCGCATTGGCGGATCTCAAGGCTGGGAGAATCAGTGCGGCTACTTTTGAAGTGCAGATACAGTATTGTATGGCTACTAAAGCGCTTGCGCATCCGTGGAAGAGAGATGATAATCCTCTCTTGGGACTGGAAGAATGGGATGGAGAGAGGTTGAAAGGGCTGATTCGGACTCTTGTTCAAGATTCGTAATTTAGTGTGAGGCTACTACTACTAATATAGACGAGGTTTATTTTATATATTTATTTATTAATTTGCTGTTTTCTAACTTCTTTGCCTTGATGAATTCGTTGATTGGTTGATTCTTTGTCCGGAGATAGCGGCGGATGAATCTCTACCTATCTAAAGTATTAACACCTAAAGTAGTATTCTATCCAAAGGTATCATTATTGTATAAAATTAGAGCTAGCTATTAGCTGACCGAAGAGAGTAAAAAGAAAAATAGAAGCAAATCAATTATATAAAAAAAAATTATAAGAAATAAATTTATTCGAATACTTTAACACGCTCATTGAGATATCTGAGAATTATAGTCTGGAAAGCAATAGATAAATATATGCTTTGATCCTCCGCCGCAAACTCCGGCAGCCCTCTAGTATAAATATCTTCCTGTTGTTGGTGGCAAAGGTGTACCCATCAGAAAATATATACATCAGTAATCAAGCAAGACTTTTTATCTCTTTCTTTTTTTTTTTCCTCTCCTCTTTTCTATTTCCTGGCACAAGAAACCTAAGACACAATGTCTCTCCCAACACGTCACTTGGGGAAAAATGGCCCTCTCGTCCCTCGTCTGGGACTTGGTCTCATGGGTATGAGTGGCATCTATGGCATGCCTCCTCCCGATAAAGAGCGCTTTGATTTCCTGGACGAAGCTTTTCGGAAAGGTGAAACCTTTTGGGATACTGGTATGTTACTGAAATTGATATGGTATGACATACGAATTGCTAAAACCCATTTATTCATTACATAGCCGACAAATACGGAGACAATGAAGATATTTTGGGAAAATGGTTTGTGGCAAACCCGGAAAAGCGCAAGGATATATTCCTGGCTACCAAATTTGGAATAAAAATGCCTCCTGAGGGTGGCTTTTCCGTCGACTCATCCCCTGAGTATTGCCGAGAAGCAATCGAAAAATCGCTAAGTCGGCTTGGTTTGCCATTCGTCGACCTATACTATGTTCATCGCCTCGATAAGGTCACCCCCATCGAAAAGACTGTTCAGGCTATGGTTGAACTCAAAAAAGCCGGGAAGATCAAGCACATAGGCTTGAGTGAGTGTAGCGCGGAGTCGCTTCGTCGTGCCCATGCCGTGCATCCTATTACATGTGTGCAGGTAGAGTACAGCCCATTTTGTCTCGATATCGAGTCTCCGCAGATACGGCTGTTGGATGTGGCCCGCGAGCTTGGTGTGGGTGTGGTAACTTACAGCCCTTTGGGTAACGGCTTTCTCAGTGGTACAATTCGCACTCCCGACGATGTCACCAAACCTGGCGACTCGCGCCTTGTTTTGCCATGGTTAAAAGAGGGTAATTTTCAACAAAACTTAGCCATCGTGGATAAGATTTCGGATCTTGCCAGAAGCAAGGGCGTCACAACGGCACAGCTGACGTTAGCCTGGATCCTTGCGCAGGGGGATGATCTCTTCCCGATTCCTGGAACAACTAAGGTGCACCGTCTTTCAGAAAATCTGGGTAGCCTTTCAGTTGAAGTATCCCCCGAGGAGGATAAATTAATTCGCGAGTTGTCACAACGCGCTGTTGGTGGGCGCTTCCAGACATCAACGGGCTATGCTTTTGCCGATACGCCAGAATTGTCAAAAGAATAAGCTCTAGCAACTATTCTTCTATAACGTATTAGTTTCTTTGAGCATGGTAGAGACAGATATGGGAGTGATAATATATATTATTTGATTGTCATAGATTTTTTGGGGAATTGATGGCTTAAATAAAGCGAGGAAAAGCTGTAGATTTTATTCCCCACCCACCGATGATCCATCTTCACTCGCTTCACAGACCCACGAGCTTAAGAAATCCACGACTCTTTCTTGTGGTATGCTAGTTTGTGGATTATTTACCATATCCATTGGCTGAATGTGCTGTAGTGTTTCTACAATAGAAGTGGTAGAATGTTGCTGGGCGTCCGATGTATTGGGATATGGGCTATTATAAACGTTTCTCTCAGGCGGAACTTCGGTAGTAATGTTAGCTGAATGAAGGGAAGCTTGTTCTGAGCTAGCTTCTGCAGTTTCATAGGTTCCCTGGCGCATGAGATACGTCATCCCAAAATAGGGTATGGATAGATTCAAGCTGTTTCTCAACGCCTCGGGCTCTATATCTTCTTCCCTCACAACAACATAGCTGGTTCCATGTGCAGCATCAGCCTCAATTTCCACAAGTTTACGGAGGACTTGTACACCGTTTTTTGTAAGGGCTTTTTCTTCCGAGCTTGACACTCTCTTTAGTATGTCAATGACACTTTCAATAATAGCCAAGTCATGCGGCCTTTGGTGTTCAAGCACGTTATCATAGTTGCTAAGGTGATGTCCATCAATATGAGCTAGGAGTAGCGCAATTGAGCCAATGATAACTTTATGGTCTATACCAGGATAGTATGATGGAGGAGGATAAATACTGCGGAAGAGTTGAACGCGAGATAGCAGCTCTCGGCTAGCAGAGACGACGGCAACTTTACTGTACGTAAAATTAATGGAACGAGGCGTTGATGCGGGATTTTTGAGCGAAGGTAGGAGCCCATGATAGAGATATGGTTGATGAGCAAGAACAAGCAGGTAATGGTGATGCATCTGTGTGATGAGCCTAGCACCGTGGCCGGCTACATCAGCGTCTGTTGTCAAGTTTTCTAGCGTTGGGGGCATCCACCAGCGCACAGATAAAGATCTCGCCGCTTGTTTTAGCCTGTAATCGATTCTGCTCGTGTCACTATAGCCATCATAAAGACGACCGTTACTCTCTTTTGTGCGTAAGCGGCGTTGCAAGCGCAGATTTCGCTCAATGATATTCCCAGAGACCAAAACATGGATTCGCTCTAGTCTTCCTAGTGGCACATCGCGGGCTAGTTCATGTTCTCCTGCAAAGCTATTATCGGCCACCGTAGATTGACGGCCTGTCATCAAAGAGAGGAAGCGGTCACAATAGATAAAACGGAACCAGATGAATTCTACATGGCCGCCGATTTTACACGCCGCCTGAGGGAGTCGCATTGAATATGCGATATTGATTGCGCGATAGAAAACTTGAGATGCACTTTCAAAGTGTCCTATGTTGATCAAGTAGAGGGCTTCTAGCATGAGAGTCTCTAGCCCCTCGAGAGACCTGACTAGTACGTTTTGGGAAGTGACGTGGCGTGCCACGTCGACATAACGGGTTGCAGTCTCCTGGAATGGCTCACTTAGATTTATAGCTGGCTCATTTGAGCCATTAGTATGTAGCTGTTGCAAGCAAAGTGCCAGTTGTATGAGTTTGCGAGCAATAAGCACTGGCTGAGTAGTTGGCAAGGGAGAAATTAGCGCTGTTTGTTCATCGGTGCAAGAGGCCGGGATTCTCCCTGCCTGTCGAAGCATTTGGAAAGGTAATTGGCCTCGAATTGTTATTCGCGCGGCGACAGATGGAGGAGGGAGTGTTGAGCTCAAGTAATCGCGAATTGACTGGCACTCCGATGCTAAGTTGGAATTGGGTGCTAGCAAGAGCGATGGAGAAAGTTGTCTAGGGCCGTTCATTCTCCGGGAAGACGGGTTATATCGAGCTGAGTGATTATTCCTTTGTTGAATTAATTGACGGACTAGCGATTCAACGCGATCGACGCACTTCCCAACCTCTTCATATCCATTTTCAGCTCGCTCCTCAAAGGCCTGGCTGATACACTCTAACCCCCGATGTTGACATGGGAGGCATACTGGGTCAGTTGCTGCTGCAAAATGGCACCGAGTCTTGCGTCGCTTGCACTCCCAACAACTCGAGGTTCCCTTGCGAATTTTCCGACGCCTGCCTATCGATCCCTTGGGCGTAGGAGGATGACTAGGGGGAGTCGGCTGTAGCGAGGATGATGACATTTTGGCTTTCGCTTCTAATTTCTAAACAGGTTTAATAATGCCCCACATGCTTGTATGTTGGACAATACAACATAATTATGTTTTAGTTGCTTTATCGTCTGGAACAGGGTTAGAGGAATGATGGCGAACGTGCAGGCTAGGAAAGATAGTTTTGGGGACTGGAAGCTTGAGGAACGAGACCTTGATCACATGAAGCCCGCTTTCCAATATTTATCAATGTTGTTATTCTAAAGACTTTTAAAATAAAAATTATGATCAGAGCTACATTTGTTTTGTCATTGATCTATTATGGGGGATTAAATAGTATCTACAAATTTATACATTAGGTGGGGTCGAAGGGTTTTCATAATGAAGGGGAAAAAGGCTTAATTAAGTATGCAAACGGTCTAGTTAGGCTAAGTCACATACCCTCCCTTTGCTTTTCTTTTTTCTTTTTCTTTTCTAACACTATGGAAGTCTACACGGCCACAGGAAGATTAAATGCCTTGTCGTACAGGGAAATTTATGACAGCTCCAGTGGGTAGGGGTGCCATGTGGTGGCTCGAATCTTAGCCCACTTTAATAATCATCGTGGCAGAAATGGCTGGCGAACAAAGAGGTCTAAGCACTTTGCTTGTCTGTTTTGACCTCGTATTACAAGTTAGTCGTTAGACTCGTTTATCGTTACTGATAGTGGCAAGAGTATTTTCCGTGTTTGTTGGTAGCGTGCACCCTGGAAGATGCTTAGTCGTGCGCCTCCAGGTACTTCGCACACAACATTCGAGGGATTCTGCCAACCAAATTCGTTGTGGGAGGACAGCCGGAGTTTAGTAGTCTCCCGTTGGCGCACAACAGTGAGACCAGGAGAGCAGTCTCAGAGATCATTGGTTGCTGAGGGAATGGCTTTGCACCAGACATGGAGCTGCAAGGAATTTAATAATTAATTATTATTGAGCCAACTTCAACCCTCCAACGACGACAAAGTTGAAGGTACCTATTGACCTATAAGATGTCTCGGCTCGATTGGTCGCAAACCAGCGAATCACCCAGAAATAACCACACGCGATGTCCACCTGAAAGTGCCGTCGTTTAGAGTTTGGATTCGGTGCTGCCCGCCTTACTCTTGAACCATCTCACTTTTTAATAAAAAATTAGGCAACATGATTCAGGTTATTGCCAAGCGAGGGTATTTGTATCTGACTAAGTCTCATCTGGTCACCCAAGACTCTTGTCCACGGAGCGGGATTTCAGACGCCAAGAATAAGTACGTTCGTGGTAGGTAAGACTTGGGCCTGGGGAATTGAGGCAAAATGGGGGTGTCGTCCGATAGGCAATCCTGGTTTAAACCAATAGCGCGTACATGCATGAGAGGACCAGGATTTGGTTTGTTATCGCTTAATTTCGGTAAGTTTTTTGGGATTAAGAAAACGGTGGGGGGGGGGGCGATGAATGACGAGCGAAACGTGGGTAATGGTTCAATTAGAACCATACCTACCTTAGGTAGTTAGTACTGCGAGGAGACACTGGTCAGTACTAGGTAGGTAACTCTAGCCCTCTTTTGGTATCTTTTCTGAGTCTTGTTCTCCTATCTTTTGCTTTTTGAATACCTTCTATCATTGTCATTGCTATCGTTTTTTACCTATTTTCTTTCTTTCTTTTTTTTTTTTTTTTCTATTTATTGTTGTTTATTTTTATAAGGGGGTTTCGAGAGTTGAAACGCGGGGCCCGAGGGTACCGGGATTCTGGTAATTTTCGCTGTATTTTTGGTCCCGGATATTCCCCCATCCGTGGTGTTTTCTTAAAATTCCCTCATAAATCCTGGGGAGGATGTGGTAATAAAAAACAAAACACGAAATTATCGTTTATTACCATGACTCTCCTGACACCAAAATCTGACCTAACCAAATAATGAGACTAGTCAACCGTACAATAAATCTAACCCTCAGCAAAACAGCCTCACCAGTTGCTATGCACACAGTAAACCATAATCATTGAGAGAGCGTATAAATAGATAATAGCATGCATGTACAACTTGAAAAAATGATTGGGTCGATTTTTTACCAGTAAGAGACCCAAAATGCGCCAACGCCACAGCCCCGCATGGCTCTTGGCCCGGTCTTGTCCCTGTCCTCCGCCCGGCTGTGCAAGCGGCTTTTTCTGGGCAAGTCTCGGCTCCGTGTGTCCGCACAGGACAAGAACCCAAGCCTCCCCCTCTCGACCCCCAAGACTTCCTCTCTTCCCCTTTTTCTGGCCCATCACCTCTTCTCTTATTATTGCACATCCCCCATCCCCCCTCTTTTCTTTTTCTTCTTCTGTTATCTTAACGGTTAGCAGCCATTCTCTCCAACTGACGCTTTCCTCTGCTTGCCTCATTTTTTTTTTTTTTTTGTCAGTGTGTTGGTGCGTATTTGTTAACCGACAATAACTTCACCGCGCATTTGAGTCTCGCCCTGTCCTTTACTTCGCCCAGCATCAGTTTGAGCTGTTTTCCGGCTCTCTAGGTCTTATTTTCGCGAGACCTTGTCTCCTTGACACTTGTGTTGACATTTTCTCCCGCTCCCCTTCCAAGAAAGGGACAAGAGTTTTTTCTTGGCAATGTCGGAGCACCAAGACAACACCACATCCTCGACAACGGCTGCACCTATACCTGCGCCGACGTCGCAGGAACAACCCTCTACTCAGCCAGCAGCACCCACCTCAGAGGCTTCGACGGCCTCAGTAACTGCGACCGCTGCTGCCGCCACCGCGGCTGTGGCTAGTCCTCCCCTCAACGGTAATGCTCCAGCGCCTGCGACTGCTTCCTCCTCCACCTCGACAAATCCTGCTCCTCGTCCCAGTGAGGAACTCTCATGTCTGTGGCAAGGCTGTTCAGAAAAATGTCCTACTCCAGAGGCACTTTATGTGAGTTAATCCGAATATTCCAAGCTCGTCTTGAAACCAGAATGTGGACACGTGTACACCTGACTAGGATCTTGCTGACTTAATTCTCTTTTTTAGGAGCATGTTTGCGAGCGTCACGTTGGTCGGAAGAGCACAAACAATCTAAACCTGACGTGCCAATGGGGTAGTTGTCGTACCACCACTGTGAAACGCGATCATATTACGTCCCACATTCGAGTCCATGTCCCTCTCAAACCGCACAAGTGTGATTTCTGCGGAAAGGCATTTAAACGCCCTCAGGACCTCAAGAAACATGTGAAGACCCATGCCGACGACTCAGTCTTGGTTCGATCTCCCGAGCCTGGTTCCCGTAATCCAGACATTATGTTCCCCAATGCAAAGGGTATGTATTTCACGCGTCTTTGTCGTGTTGATCCGAGCTAACCTTGTAGTATAGGGTACGCAGCTGCACACTACTTCGAACCTGCGCTAAATCCTGTTCCGAGCCAGGGGTATGCTCATGGGCCACCCCAGTATTACCAGTCTCACCCCCCGCCTCAGCCAGCAAATCCTTCTTACGGGAATGTGTATTATGCACTAAATCATGGCGCTGACGCCGGGCATGCTTCATATGAATCGAAGAAACGTGGCTATGATGCTCTTAATGAGTTTTTTGGTGACTTGAAACGGCGCCAATTCGATCCTGCCTCGTACGCCGCTGTGGGCCAGCGTCTACTGGGCTTGCAAAATCTCTCTCTTCCGGTCCTGACGACTGGCCCTTTACCGGATTACCAGCCAATGCCTGCGCCGGTGGCTGTTGCCGGCGGAGGTTACCATCCGGGTGGTCATCATAGTGCCCCTGCATATCATTTACCACCTATGAGCAATGTGCGAACTAAGAACGATCTCATCAATATCGACCAATTCCTGCAGCAGATGCAGGACGCAATCTATGAGAATGATGACAATGTCGCGGCTGCTGGTGTTGCCCAACCAGGTGCCCATTATGTCCACGGTGGAATTAGCTACCGAACTACTCACTCCCCACCCACCCAACTGCCACCATCTCATGCAGCGGCCGCAGCTGCCCATGGTGCTCCCGCGCAGTCTCCCTCAACAGGTACTCCTGCGCTCACACCCCCTTCCAGTGCCCAGTCATATACTTCGGGCCGCTCTCCCATCTCTCTCCCATCCTCACACCGCGTTTCACCTCCTCACCATGAAGGAGGCTCAAGCATGTACCCGCGTCTTCCCTCTGCTACCATGTCTGATAGCATGAGTGCTGGTTACCCAACTGCGTCGAGTGCCGCCCCGCCCTCTACTCTTGGTGGCATATTTGACCACGATGATCGCCGGAGATACACTGGTGGCACTCTGCAGAGAGCCCGGCCCGAGTCTCGACCCTCATCTGATTCTATGGATCTTTCTCACGATAACAAAGATGCTGGGGATCGCACCCCTCCGGCCAAGCCGGCATCGTCATCACCAGGTCGCATCTCTGCCAGCCTTATTGACCCGGCTTTGCATTCAGGGTCCGATGCAGAGGCCGCCCTACGGACTGCTCAAGCTGCGACTGAAGTCGCGGACCGATCAGATGTTCAGTGGGTTGAGCAGGTCCGCCTGATTGAGTACCTGCGTAACTATATTGCATCTCGTCTAGAACGCGGTGAATTTGATGAACCTACACAAGCGGGCGACTCCCAGTCGCCTGAAAGCCGGGCCGATGATCACATGGAGGGAGTGGAGACCACCCCTCGAGCACGATCTGAAGATTCTACCATGAAGAATGGGGCTGGTGGGGATACTGTGATGTATCCTACGTTACGAGGGTTAGACGAGGATGGTGATTCGAAAATGCCTAGCTAGGCCCCCCTTTCCCCTTTATACTGTTTGCTCATTATGGCGCTGCCGCTCATTTCCACTCTTGTTTTTCTTATATATTTTTTCTTCTTCTATACGCGGTGGGTTGTTTTGCGGGTTGTGATGAAATCTCTAGGAGTTATTGTTACTGATGTCTTTCCCTCCTCCCAAGTTATTTTTTCTATTGGTTGTACTTATTATTACTATTATATTCCCTTTCCATGTCATGTGGAAGTTTTGAAAGTATGGGCGATGATTGTATCGCCCTTGTCGATAACTGTGCGACGCTATTCTTATCTGTCACTTCCCTGTGTAGTCTAATTGGGTGGGTTAGCTCTGTTGCAGGTGGGTGTTGAGAACCTAGACCCGAGTTGAAAAGGGCCACTTGGCTGATTGTAGTTCTACCGAATGGAAGGCTTGAGAATGAAACTTGAGAATGGGGCATCTAAGCCGAAGCGGAGAGCGAACCTTGTAATTCTGTGTAGAATGGCAGCCGTTTTCAGGGAGAGTGTTTGTTTAGAGCGATCGGAGTGGAACCGTCCGTTGTGGTGGATGCAACGGTGGCCCTGGAGGATAAAGCTGATACTTTATGTATTGTTTAATAGAGGGGGAGAGAGAGAGAAAGAAAGAAAGAAAGAGAGAGGCATGACGCAAACAGAAACTGGATCCTCAGGGTGCCAATTCAAAAGAATGAACTCGTGGGGTTCGACTCAATTTCCTCATCTGTGATGACTGTTGTGATTTCGGATGTGTTGATTTATTTATTTTTCCTCTTGTAGGACTTGTCCTTCAGGCGCTAACCGTTGTCTTGGGACAGTTCCTGCATCCGGCAAAACATCATCAGTTTTACCTTGTTTGGGCCCACGACTGTTTACAGCGTGGTATTGGGAGGGTCGGGTTTCTTTTTATAACTTGTTTGGGAAGAAAGAAGAAGAAAGAATTTTCTTACCTCCTTTAAATGTTTCTGTTTTCCCTTTGGATATTATCATATAACAATCAAAGCAAATCTATCTTCTATTTATTTTGCCTTTGTGTGTACATATGTGTGTGTATTTTTTTTTTTTTTTTTTCTAGTACATATCCATACACATACACATCCGCACACTACAAAGATTGACTGATTGGAATTTCCCCACACGGAAGCGGTCACGCTTCAGAAAACAACGGCGCGCGTATCGTCATCGATCGCCTCTTCATCATATTATTATTATTATTATTATTATTATTAACACTACTATTACTTCGACTACTACTACTACTCACTACCTTACCTACTGACTACTCTTACTCTCTTCGCTGCCTTTACTACTACGACGACTACTACGACTACAATTTTGATTGCTATTCACTGCAAACTATTACCTACCCGTCTAATCGATGTCTCCTCCCTCTCATCACTGTCATCTCCCCCCCTTCATCAAGACCCTCTAGTGGCTTTTCTTTCGCCCTCTCCTCCTTCCTTTAGGGTTTCTTTGCAAGATTTCCCTCCCTTCCTTTGTCATTACGATCAATCTATCGCTTCTACATCTTTTATTTTTCTTTCTTTTTTCTCCCTCATTAATAAACAATTCCTCGTCTTCCCCCCCCATTCCCCACCCACTCACCCAAAAACCTCCAACCGGAACTCCCCGCGGTGGCTGGCCGTTCATTCTTCAGCCACTCTCCGATCGCGTCTTGGTTGCGCGGTGGCAAACGTTACCTTGGTTCTTCCATCCGCTTTAGGATTTTCTTTCTACCTTTGGGTCATCATTATTCTGATCGGATTCCTTGTCGCCGGCTCCGACACCAACCAACTTATTCGACCCAGATCTATCAGCCTACATCATCAATACCAACTGATCAGAAAATCAACGCCTTGCTATTGAACGAATTTCTAACCCCGCGGCTTTCAACAATACGGGAACCTGGATATCACACGCGATCGAGTTGTACGGTGAAGCAGGTGCTAGTGAGCTTGGATTATGCCTCTATCTAACCGTCGTCGCGCGCGGCGCAAGGAAATTCAACTTCAAGAGACTTCAGACGCGGAGGCTCCGGACTCGTCGCCCACGCGACCCTTGAACAAGAAGCGCAAGGTGCGTCCATTGGTGTGCGACCGGAACGAGAGCTCTCTACATTTTATCCCTCGTTAATTCCTTTCTTCTCCTTCCATATTTTTTTGTTTGTTGTTATCCAACTCTACATACCAGATTTTCTAACCTATGCACTGCTAGGTTGATAATCGACCCTCCCCCAACTCCTCACGACCGGCCAAAGCCCCCGAATCCGCAGACGAGGCGGATCACTCGTCCCCCGACCGTGAACTATCGGAAAACCAAGATCTCGTGGACTTGGTGATCTCATACCTTGACGTCGCCCGTGAAGAAGTTCGCGTCCTCCGAGACCATTCTGATGCCAAAACTGAGAGTAAACAAAGTATTCGCGCATACGCCAAGATCGCCGGTCGCAGTTGGACATATTATGTCAAAACCCTCCACGTTAACATCGGTCGCGAACCCGACCGCGAGCAGAAACTAGATGAGCAGTCAAGCCCCGTCACCATCGCAGCCCGAGCGCTCCCAGAGGTTAATGTGGATTTGGGTCCGAGCAAGTTTGTGTCTCGTTTGCATGCGGAAATTTTCTACGATGGAGAGGAGACTGCTTCGTGGCACATCCGTGTGAATGGCCGTAACGGTGTCCGTCTGAACAATTCCATTCTCAAGCGTGGTACTGATGCTATTCTCTCGTGCGGTGACATCATCGAGATTGCGAACACCCAAATGATGTTTGTGACTCCCGGCGACAAAGCCAATATCCACCCGAGTTTTGTGGAACGCGCAAAACGCCTTGCCAATGGAGAAGAAGATCCCAACGCTTGGGATGCTTCCCAGCACGCACATCCTCAGCCCACCACCTCCACAGCCTCGGGAACTCAAGATGCTGCCCTCCCCTCAACAACTGGAGCTCCCTCATTAGCCCCCGCTCCTCATTTCCTCAAGCGCCAAGTTACACCCCCCCCACGATCGCCTGATACTGCTGGTGTGCGAACCGCCAAACAATCCCCACTCTACAACAGAGGTATGATGATGGAGAGCACGGAAGAGATCGATTACAGCAAAGACTCCGCCAAGGACCTGAAGCCGCCCTACAGCTATGCCACTCTTATCGCCCAGGCTATTTTTTCAAGCGAGGAGGAAAAGCTAACCCTCAACAACATCTACAATTGGATTATGGAAAAGTATGCGTTCTATCGCCATTCTCAAAGCGGCTGGCAGGTGGGTTATATTCTTGTTTCCTAAGCAAAATCTGTGTCGCTGATAGCTAATTGTCAAAGTAGAACTCGATTCGACACAATCTATCCCTCAATAAAGCGTTCCAAAAAGTCCCTCGTCGGACTGACGAGCCGGGCAAAGGTATGAAGTGGCAGATTGCTCCCGAATACCGCGAGGAGTATTGGAAGAAACAACTTCGCAAAGGCAATCAGTCATCTGCACCGTCGTCGCCAGCTACCAAAGAGCCTATCCAACGAGGCGGCGCTGCCAATGGGATGGAATCTGTGTTTTCCACAGGCAAGAAGTCACCGCCGATCTCTTCACCTGGCTTTAGCTCGTTTCCAGTAGCACCCGTGGAAGCCTACACCCCAGAACGAGGTCCACGCGCCAACCAAAGTGGAGCTTTAGAGCCACACCCCCTTCGACCGCCGAACCCTCGTGACTACGAAGAGCAGTCACCGTTACCAACACGCTCGGCCACCAAACAGAGCAACAACGGAGCAGGCAACAACCGGGCATACGGGTTATCGGATAATGCCACCAGGTCCCCACCCGTGTTATCATCCTCTTATTATGATGATGGCCCGTCTTCCATGATTACCCCCGCCCCACAACGGCAGCAGCCCCGGCTACCACCTCCAAGCACCGCCCAAATCCCTTCCAAGTTCATGCCCATGAGCTCCCCGGCCCAGTTTTGGAAGTTCGCCGACATCGGAAGCACCCCTGCACGTCCAGTGCAGGACATGAGCCCGCTGAAGGGAGATCCTGGGGATGGGCTAGGCAGCATTCCGAGCAGCAGCCCGCCCCCACCCAATCTTGTCAGCCCTAGTAAACCGGGCACGTCCAATGGAGTTGGTAACGGACGACCGTTGTCCTCCCGGCGTGATGCGGATAGTGGCCGGTCTAGTACAAACGGGCTCGAACGCGCGTCGCATATAGGTGATGATGAGGACGAGGAGGAAGAGGATGGGGGTTTTGATTTGGCGAGGTGAGTTTTTTTTTTTTTTTTTTTTTCGAGTGGTCCGAGTAAAAGACTAATTGTTCATTAGGGGCTTTCAACCCATTGGGTCATACCATCGACAGCTGAGCAATGCGGCTCGCGCAAGTGCTGCCACCACTTAGCTAAGGATTGTGGTTATTATGTACAGAATTTCAACGTTTTTCCTTTTTTTCATTTCACTGCATGTCTGATTATGATTGGTATCTGCATTTTCCTTGACCTTGCAATGATGGGAATGGAGCATTTTACGGTTTAGGATGGGAAGGAGAGCACATGGATCGGCCGGCGCAGTGGGGTTAATATTGCTTTATTTATTTATTTTATCCTTCATTTTTTGATTGATGTATCATCAGTGGTAGCATTACACATAAACTATGATTGACCAGACTGTTAAGCTACTATACAAATCCTGCCTGCCACCGGCGCC
Organism: Aspergillus sparsus; assembly: GCA_027569235.1. Taxonomy (NCBI): domain Eukaryota; kingdom Fungi; phylum Ascomycota; class Eurotiomycetes; order Eurotiales; family Aspergillaceae; genus Aspergillus; species Aspergillus sparsus. The sequence goes on from JAPDES010000048.1 coordinate 111,475, forward strand.
AGTTGAGTGATGTCTATATAACACAACTTCCCGCCCTTCCTTCATCACGTATACACTGTGATTGTATAACTTGGAAGATCACACTGGGCTAAGTCAAGTAAATGGCATTGATAGGATATATCAAACCTGCGGCCAAAACCTCTCTTCAAGCCAAACCACCTGCTTCCACCACTTAACACACCTCCCCATAATCAACGCCTTCTCCTCCTCACTACCCACAGCTGCAAACACCTCCTCAGCCAAATCATCCACCACCTCCGCAATACTCACCACAAAGGCCTCAAACTCGGGGCTACTCCAATTCGGAATGAACCGATTCCGCAACGCACCCCCATCCGCATCCACATTCTCATGTTGGCTCGCCCCCAAAAACGACGCCGCATACCTCCAAGCCCGTAAATAACATTCCTCCGTCGCCCAAAGAACCACCAACCCCTCTAACAATGTGACGGCACTACTCCCCGCCGACATGAACATATCAATATATGCCTGTGTGATAGGCGCTGGACCGAATGCTCCTCCTGCTCCTTCTTCTTGAAGCAGGTTCTGATCCGATATAACCGCATTCAAATCTAATCCGTACTCCTTCGCTACATCCTCGAAGAACTTCAGTTCCGTCTGGATATTGCTTAGGGCGTCGATGAGGATGGTCACGGTGCGCTGTTCGGCCGCCCCCCCATTGTTGTCACTGGTGGTGGTGGTGGTTGGAATAGCATAAGGAAGACGAATCTTACTTAATAAGAGACCCATGAATCGGACGTAGGATTGGGCGTAGAGACGGTCTTGGGAGAGCCATTGGGAGAGAAGTGGTTTGGGGATTTGACCTGACCCGGCGAGTTGGAGGAAGGGGTGGGTGGTTGAGCGGGTGAAGGAGGTTGGTGTTGTGGTTGGGAGGTAGGTGGTTAGTTTTGGGGTCATTTTTCTTTTCTTTCTTTCTTTCTTCTTCTTTTGTGTGTGTGTGTGTGTGTGTGTGTGGTTTTGTGAGTTTAGAAGAAAGGGCTGGGGGGAGGTTTGGTTGAAGGTATTTTTTTAGGTAATTGAAGCTGGAGCTGGGCTGGATTGATGGTGGGGGAGGGGAGAAGAATAAAGTGGGGTGGGGTGTATTTACGGTGCCTGATAATTCAGGAAATTGACTATTAATTATAATAATATACATTGGAACTGCTACTGTGATATGTATTACTACCTAGGTAGTAATGCGTGCATCATATGTTGATTATTTACATGTCAATTTTCAATATATACCTAACTCTATTTATTAGCCACTAAAAAAAAAAAACAAAAAAAAAAGGCACTCATCGGTAATTATTTCCTTTAGTATCGGAAAAAAAGCAACTGGTATTGCGTCATATTATCAGCGCAACTATACAGTCATTTACATATCCTTAAGCGTAAGATAGCTGAATAAAGAACAAACATTGATTAATTGATTGATTGATTGCAGAAGTAGCGATGATATGCATCTATATATATATTTATATATATGCAGGCTATGAATTTTGAAGACATTTCTGGACTCTCATAAAGAGTGTAGTAGAAGCACTGATAAATAACCGGAGTATGCAATAATAGCTAGCCAGTAGTCATCAGAACAAAGACTCAGGATTAATTCATTTGTCTAAAGATCCTCAAAAATTTTTGTTTGTTTGCCGTGGAGGAGGGCGGGCGTATTCATATTTGGTTTCTCGATAAGCTCTAGATAGGAGAATCTTGTTTGGGCACATATCTACAACAATAGCTTCAATCCCTGCTCCGTATAATGAAATGGCTTCACTGGGCGTTTCCGAGTGAACTGTCAATCTCGCCACGAGGTAGCTGCCCGTGGGAGGTAGTATCTAGCCGTTCGATACCTTTTTTAAGTGGTACCTAGTTAAGGCAAAACACAAATGGCGCCCAATTGTAGGTTGGAAAACCAATGGGGTGGGATTAAATCTTCTCCAAGTTCATGCAGAGGCGATACAATGTAATCTTTATTGTAGGACAGGATATGTTGAATACTAAGGTGCTTGGCTTTTTTCTGGAGGAAGGAGGTGCTACCCAGTTGCATGTGGAAATGATTTGAGGTAAATCCTTTTCCTTTTAGGGTGTTTTTTGCTTTGGTAACATCGTTGGTAATAGGTACATGGGCACATTGGCCCCTTCATTGGGTTATTGGATTTATATGGCGGGCCCGGTAAACGCGTAGGTCGCAAGAATTTTGGAGATTGAAACTCTTCAAAGACCACCGTCATTTATGAGCCATATCATATCATAGCGCAGAGTCAATGGATATTTCGGTCATTAATTGGACATGCACATTTTCCTTGTCTGATGCTAGGTGGAAATAATTCAGGGATCAGGCCCAGCGGATTCGGTGCCCCGGAATGTGGCTGGCATGGGTTGGGTTACCATGTCGAATATCATTAGATAGCTCGTTATGTTGGAGATACTAGTCTCGCAGTAGGCTATCTGTTATAGTAGTAGTTCGTGAATATAATTTTTTTCCATTATAAACGGGATATATAGAGAGAAAATAGGAAGATGTAAAGGGAGAGATGCGTTGAGGGTTGATTTGGGCAGTTAGGATAGATATAAGGGGGTGTAGGAGGAGAAGAAGAAGAAGAAGAGTAAAGGGGTTCGTAGGGAAAAGGCTGCCCTATTATACCTATAATTATGCCGGCGGTTAATGATAAGGGGTGAATGAGGCAAATGTGGATACTCTATAATATTCTCTTAAAATGTAGATGAAACATCTTCTATAGTAATCTAGAGTGAATGTGTAAAAGAATGGATGCTCAACAAAGGACTGACATCTGTATTCATGAAGAATAGTAAATAAACATAAATAATTAATGGAGATTGAAAAAGATTGCTCCAGTGGGGACTGGGCTACTCTAGGCAAATTTTAGACTTTTGCTGACCAGGATCACTACCACCTACCACCTCATAGAAGGTATAATGAGTAGCTAGGAAGACTTGTTGCGTTTAACCCATACTATCCCTCTACTACAGTGTGCTTATTAGAGCCAGCATCTCCTAATTAAGCCATGTGAACCCTAGTCTGGTAGCCTCTCCGGTTTATTCTTCGTTTGGATTTGGGCTATCGGGAGTTCAGGCTTCAGGCAGGCTGGCTTCTATTTTCTCACTTTCTTTCTTTCTCTCTCTCTCCCTTTTTTTTTTTTTTTTTTTTTTTTTTAACACCTTTTTATCAATCCTAGTAATTACTCTCCTATGGGGTAATATTTGAGCTAACATGGGTCGACCCCACTTGTCTTTGTTTGTATAGGTTCCGCCACCACCAGAGCACGAGCTGCTATTGGCAAGGTCGCGGTTTGGTGTATGTTTGCTATCAGACTGAGTGTGATATAGGAGGGCCTTGTCTTACCATTGTTCATGAACTTACACAGGCTGGAGATTTTGATGGAGCTGGGGGCTTCTGCTTTGCTTGGTTCAACTTCTAGGACCAGTTATTATAAAAGAAGCTTATAATTGTGGATGGAAACTGAGTTGTGCTAAGAGCTAATGCTGGTTTATTTGGATGATTGCATGCTGCTAGAAGAGTGACTGATCTTGCCTAACCGGGTGTTCTTGGGCAACGTGCATGAATGAAATGATTGATAGATACTTGGGGCATGTACTAGGATTCACGCTCCCCTCCGTGAAAAGTCTACCACATAAACTCCGGCAGTGAAATCATACGCTATCATTCGTGGTCCACGGAAAAATAATGATCGGTAGGCTGTTGGCCCTTGAATCGCATCAACTGGCTTCCACGTTCCATCCGGCGTCTTGGGTCGGAGTTCAATCATGCGCATCTTGGGTGCGCTAAAGTATCGGTTCACCTCTAGTCCGTTTATTCCTCCTCTTGCGAGAATTAGGTTTATATTTGAATGTAGTGTCGAGAAATCGCATTCCGTGAAGGTCGAGATAGCGGGTGTGTTCATGGCCAAAAGGGCCGCTACTGCGTTTCGAAATGGATCAACTGCAACCGACACGTTAACCTTGTATGAGTTGCTGGTCCATAATACATCCACCCCAGTCCCTGTCCCTGTCGTTGTGAATTGTTGCGGATTGTTGTCGCTGGCGTTGCTATTGGGATTCTGAGAGAATCTCTGAATCATTATGTACTGGCCAAGTTGATCCTCGTGGCTCACGATTGCAAATCCATGATTGTCGGGCGCCGGGACTAGGTACACATGCTGGCGTCCGATCACCGGGGTCTTGGTTTGTTGGATACAGTGCCCCGTTTCTCCATCGATTATCTGGATTTTCGCCTTTACCGGATGAGACTCTGGGACCACAGCTAGATGGACTAGCAGCTCTGCCTCCTTGACCTTATTAGAAGAAGAGGAGGAGGAGGAGGAGGATAGCAATATAATTTGCTGGAAGCAGCTGAAGGCACGGAACGGATCTGAGTAGGGGATTGCTTTTATTTTTGGATCCAGTGGGCTTTGGTATGGTAAGCGCTCCCCATTTTTGAAGTTATATGCTACCAACATGTCATACTGAGTTGGTTGGTTTGGCGACGGAACTGGAGAGGCAAGAGTTGCAGCCGCAAAATAAACCCTATCTCTGCCAATAATAACGGGTAAATCGATGGGATTGGAACCCATGTTGTCGAGGGCCTGGCACCGGCTCCAAATCTGATCACCTGTTTCCACCGAAAAGACAATGTCACTGCTATGCCATTAACATTCAAATCAATGACCAGTCATCTATGAATGTGGCATAATGAAAACTAGAAAGGAGTGAGGGAAGTAGCATACTAGTACCGTTGATTGGGCATAGAAACTGAGTCCCCGGACGATGACCGAGATGGACAAAAAAGACGGACGTGGAGATACCCCGCATCATTCAGAGATAGATGGTTCACATCACTACTCTCGGGACAAAAATCGGGAATATTGAGCTTCTCAATGGGATAAGACGATCCATCCCCTCTATACCCGAGACGTTGCGCAAAGACTCCCTTTTTTACCTCAAACCACACAGCATACTTCCCTCCCGTTGTGAATAACTTGGCTCCGCGATATGTTTGAGCTCCAACTGCGGCTCTGAGTCGAAGATTATTATTCAGTGCAGCTTGAAGTATTGCATTCCGAGTTAGCATTTTCCATATAATTTTTTTTTTCTTCCGTCGCTATTTTTTTTTTTTTTTTTGAGCCGAGGCGATTTTTACCTAAATCCTTGAATTTCTGGATAGCACAGGATGAGTTATACCCCTGCGCCAAATGTGATCTAAAGTGAAGACGCAGACCGTGAGTTACAATCCACGCATTTAAGCTGTCTCGCCATCCTTTGCTGACGCGTTGACATCGACCAATATCAGAAGTGGAGAGGTAGTTGAAGATCAGCGTTGCGCACTCGAAACTTAATCGTGTCAAGGGATCGTTCGATTCCATTTCAGTTGGCTAGAATGAAGATAATAAGAAACCAAAAGAATAAGAGGAGGAGAAAGGAACAGGATGAAAGAGTTTAGAGAGTGAGGAAGCTAAACGGAGTGGGGTTTGTTCGCGATACTCCATCTACTATGTATGCGTCACGTGTTGAATTTGGTCCAGACTGAGGTCAAAAACTTTTTTTTAAAAAAAAAGGAAGGCGAGTAGGAAGTAAAAAAATAAAAAAAATGAAATTGACCGTGTTATAGAAGCTCTTAACATAGGGGGGATGATGACGAAGAGGAAAAGAGAAGTAATATGTTATGTACTTGCGTATATCTAAGCCAACCACACAAGGGATTTTTTATATTTAACTTTGACACAAGGTGTCAACAAAAATTATGAACTCATGGATTAATACCGATGACTGTTTCTAATTTTAATTTGATGTTATATTTTTAGGCTCTGCGCGGAATGCTTAGACAAGAGTCTGCTGCGCCACGCCCATTCGGATACATTATCAAAAGAATGGTAAGTCCTAGGGTCAAACTATTCGCATATAACAGTAGGACAACAAAGATCCTAAGCTTCTAGTACATATTCTCGAGAACAGATGGAGGTGTTGGTCGAAACCCACCTAAAGAAAAATGTATAGTAAAGAAAGTCTCAGATGTGATATGAGATTATCTAGGGCTACAATAGTCACATGATCTAAAAATAAGATATAACACCTGATCTCAACCCAAATTTAAAGACAGTGAGGATAAAAACTAGGCCAGATATTTGTAGTGGAGCCCTAAGTGGCGAAAGCATCGCCAAAATCCCTTTTCGTGGGAGGAAGACGTGTCTGTAGACGTGTTGAGGGGAATTATACTGCACCTAGTCGGTATTCACTCAGCAGATCTAGATCAAGTAGGGGTATTAGTCAACCTTGGATGTTGAAAGAATCGCGAAAATCCACTTTTTGAGGAAAGCCAATGGCGACATGCTGAGAGATGTGTTGAGGGGGCCTACAAATATTCACTCAAGACCTTAATGTAGATTGGGTTGGGTCTGAGCGGCTCGGGGCCTTGGATGTCAAAAGAATCGCGAAAAACCACTTTTGATGGATGGCCAATAGAGACGTGTAGGGGGACGTGTTGAGGGGAATTATATCAACTCAGTCTGCACATCTAGATCTAGATTAGATCCCAGCCCTGGATGTAGAAAGAATCGCGAAAATCCACTTTGTATAACTAGCCAATGGTGACGTGTTATTGACGTGTTAAGTTATATTACATTCACTCCCTGAGTGTGTAACTAGGTAGATTATGATCAAGATTAGATCTCAGCCCACCTTGGATGTCGAAAGAATCGCGAAAATCCACTTTTTGAAGATAGCCAATAGAAGACGTGTCATGAACGCGTTGATGCTGGCCAAAGTGAATGAATGAGAGGTTTTATTTATTTGTTTGTCTATTTATTTCCAAGTTGAGTGAGCTGTTTTACAAGGTGTAAGGAAATTACTCAGTGTAGCTTTTTTGCTGCTTTCTTAAATACTCACAAATATTACCTGCTCGGATATAGATTGATATGAAAGAAGGACAGCAGCTTACTCCATCAATTGGTTTAGGGAATCGGGGGCGAGGTAAGGAGGAAAATAAAAATGCTTGTAATGGTAATGATCAAAACGCAATAAAATAAAGACGAGTAAACCGCATCAAGCAAGAACACCTAGCGGATCCCAGCGAGGTAGAACTTTGGGCTCTTGAGTCAAGATACCACGTGTCTCTTTGGAAACAAATTGAGGATCAACAACAACTTGATACAGATACTCGTCCATCCATGCATCTGTCATTACAAAGAACCCGTGATCACCCACGCCGCTTCCCCAGGAGTTCTGCACGCGCCATCGCACAGGTCGAATACCCTCAATATGCACTCCTGTCAAAACCATTGCATGCGTCATTGCCGATTCCCCTGTCTCCAACCTCTCTGCCTTGTTCATTTCAAGCGTGACATTAAAGCCAAGGCTTATGTCAAAGAGCTCGGTATCCATTATGCCATGACTTGAGCTATAGAACTTGCCAACATCACAACCAAAGAAAACCGGGTGTCCTGCCCGAAGGGTCGAGATGACCGCCGATTTAATGGTATTCATATCCACGTTGATATAGGTGATCGGGCGGCCACCCACTATATTCCCAAGTTTATCCACTGTCAGCAACCTGCTGTACTCATTGCGCGGATCATTGACCAGGCTTAGCATTTGGCGGTGGTCCAGAGACCCTCCAATGAGCCGTGTAGATACCTGTTCAGCGAATTCTCTTGGGCTAGTAGAAAGCTGATGGGTATGACCCTTGGTATCGGAGTAGGTCCAGGCGAAGTTTTCTTCCGGATCTGGAGGTGGACCTAGTAGAGTGGTGACTATATCATGAATTTCTTTCATGAACCGGTCTTTGACCTGGGCTAAAATGTCGCTGGAATTTGGGCTACGGGCGACCCGGCGCAGAATCAATGCCTGTTCACGGAGCTTTACTGTCACCAACCAATTCATTCTCGAGCTATTTTTGGCGTGATAGTTGTCTGGGTAAAGAGCCTCAGGTACTAGGCCGTATTTGTTCACCAGGTTAGCTACCATATCCCATTGCCCCCCATCGCTAACCGGGTCACTGAGTAATTTCTGGACCAAGCGACCGGAAAGCTCCTGGTCAGCCGTTTCAATTATTTTCTCCAAAAAGTAATTGGCCTTTTCGATTTTGTCCCAGTAGAAAAGGTAAGCCTGGCTAAGCTCAAATTCAGCAAGATCATGCTCCTTCATAAAAGCGATACGAAAAACGTTGGTAGATGCGAACAACCAGCAGCGGCCAGACGAATACTGGTTAGTAATCGGAGATCCTTCTAGTGGGATCTTCACGTTGAATATTTGTTGATCAGTACGGACAGCTGACTGAGAAATGAGTATCTTATCAATTGGATTATCTGAGAAGCTGGAAATGGCAAGCCTGTTCTGTTGAAGAAGAGAAACTTTAGCTTATTTTGCCCTCTTGCATAGCCATAATGAATACAAGTTTTTTTTGGTTTTGGTTTACCATCGGCGTGCTTGTGAAAGAGCCTCTCCAGCCCCTCAACTGATTGATAGAAAGACCAGGAATCCGAGATTGAGCAGACGAAGAGGTCTCTGTGTGTTAATCAAGACTATATGAGCATAAAAGTAAAAGACGCCTTAACTACACAGAGAGTCAAGGGAAGGCAATATGCATACGAGCTTCAGTATTTGTCACGACCATTGTTCTATCGGGGCGCTGAGTGCTCGTGGGGTGTTGAGGGTCCTCCGAGATGACGACCCGTTCATCCAAGGGAGCTTCGAGAAAGCGAACAACCATTATAGTAGTCTTTCGACGGATTCAGCTCAAAGAAAGAGAATGATAGCAATCCTCAAAAGAGATAATCTAGTAGGATAGGGAGAAAACGTCAAAAGAGTGAGCTCAACAAGTGCTGCCTGGTCCAGCTTGGGATAGATAAGCATGGAAAAGAGCGGGGTTGGTGTGCCAATCAGTGTGGTCGCCCAAGGTCCCCATTGGACGAAGGGATATTACCAGGCACGTGAAGCTGTTGATCAATCAATAACAGGGTAACACTGTAGTATAAAACTATAAGTATCTATAAGGCGGATTTGTTGTCCCTATTCTACAATTATAAGATAATGTTATTAAGGTTAGTTGCTTAGGTAGTATTAGTATCCAGCAGAATGCGGCTGTTACTGCTGTATACTAACCAAACCGCAGGTGCTGTGTATAAGAAGAAAGCAATAGAATTTGGAGCCTCGGGCATGGATATACTTCCTATTCATAGGTGACCTTAGGCACCTACATTTCATTCACTGAAAGTAAACACGTTAAATTGATCCAAGGACGCGGTTCAGCGTGTTTAAGCTCTTAGAGTGGATTTTCGCGATTCTTTCGACATCCAGGGTTTTATAGCGCTACCCCAGACGACAGTGAAACCAAATCACGTCAAATAGACCCGAAAACACGGTTCTAACGATTTAAGTTTTCAAAGTGGATTTTCGCGGTTCTTTTGACATTCAGGCATCGCCTTAATTTTTAGGCGTAAGCCTTTTCTCCATGCATCCAATATCAAGCGCATGGTCCTTCGAGTAACCACTTCATCTATTTGGATCCCCAACTCAGTACAATCAGGTAAGGTATGATCACAGTATTATCCATGCATATCCGCCTATCTCACAATTTATTATCTTTTATCAAACGGCAACTTTGGCCGCCACAATTAATTTATCCCAGAAAGCCCGTTTTCTTATTCCTTGAATGTGGAATTTTCGGTCTTGACGCACCAACCCAAGGTGAAGCTGGCTTAAATTTTGGATGCTTTCAGACTACTTTCGGACATGTAAACGCCCGATAAGATAATATAAATACATAGGCTAATAAAGAAAGAAAGAAAGAAAGAAAAGGTAACGCCAGATCATTGTCCCTTTAGTCCATGAGCAACCAACATTGCCACCATTGCTTCCATTGTATACCGCGCATCATTGCCAGCATTATGCAAATACCATGCTGTGATATCCAACTCCCCCAAAACTCCCCCTAAAGATCGTGCTTCCATCTCACTCCGGATCAATCGAAACATCTCGGCTGTGTCGATATGGTCTACAAATACCATAGCCTCGGGTTTTGCCTCCCCCATCACTTTCACCCCTAGATTATCAAGATACAGAATATCGGCGATGAGGCCATGTCCTACCAGCACCAGTGGACGCAAACAAGCTTCACGCCCGTCAAAAAATGATGGTTGGGAAAAGCTGGTCCGGACAACACTTGCCAACTCACTAGCAAGAACCCACTCGCTTGTTCCATACTGAAACTTATCTGGACACCCAGCGATGAACTGTTGGTTGGTAATATGACTGTACTCTTTCACACGTAGATGTCGAGACTGGATGTGAGACCGCCAGTTCTCTCCTTTTGTCCCGGGTGCATGTCCGATGAGCTCACGCGTGTCCAGAGTGGAAATGCCTACCTCGGTTATTTGCTTATGACAAAACTCGTTAGCCTCAACATCAATGCTGATAAAAACGGCTTCTTTCCAGAAAGGGTGCGGAGCTGCTTGGTCCACATTTAGCTGCCTTGGTTGAGGGTCTGATTGTTGCTCCTGGTCCCATTTGCGATCGAGCTCCTCTGGCCGTTCAAATAATGATTCGGACGAGCGTAGTCCTAGATAACTCTGTGCTCGTTTCAGCTCTTCAGCAAGGCAAATCTCGCGCTGAGCTCGAAGACGCTGCTTTTTAGCCTTGGAAGCCTTGTTCTTGTTCTTGTTCTTGCTCGCCGCACAAGCCGCCTCTATCATTTTCTCAAAAGCAATGAATTGTTCATCCATCCCAACGGGGCAGTTCTTTTCATTAAAAGCCTGGGGCACTTCTGCGTCTAGCTGGTCCTTAATTGATCGACTAGTACAACGTCCTAAAAAGGTTGGTTGAGGGAAACCATTTTGGTGGAAATTGAGAACTAGGCCTCGACCCTCATCCACTGGGAGAGCGAGAGAAGAGTCTAACGCGTTGTTAACTTCGTTTAAAAGCTTTCGAGCTTGTATCGCAGGGACAAGGAGTAAATGGTGAGGTCCGAGATGAGGAGGAACATGGATGTAGTACCTACAGAACATCAGTCAGGGTCCCTTACGGGATTAGGAGGAATTTGCGACTTACAAGTCCCAAGGTCGGTCCCAGAACTGGCCCTTATCAAAAAATCGGCTCGCCACACGCTGCATCATATCTCCTTGAACATAACGGTAGGGAAATCTTGAAATCGCCATCAGTGGACAAAATATTCCATCATGTGGCTCTGGGGCTGTCTGTTCGATGTTCGGAACGAGACTACCTAGGGGGCTACTGCCATTCTTTTCTCGAATAGCTAGCTGCCCAAAATGGCCGTCAGATACATTTGGCAGTGTGGGAGGCAATTGGGGACTTTGAGGAGGCAAAGAAGTCTTTGGGGGTGCCTCAGGGATAGTTCGAAGTCCGGTATTGACTTGCAGCAGCGCCTCGTGCTCGGAAAACAGCAGCTTCAAACGCTCAACAGGGCTCATTATGTCAGTAGAGAGGTCAAGGCATCAATATCTTGCATAGATTGAATGGTTGACGCCAAACTGGAAGAGAATGAAATTGCAAAGATAGAGAAGCGACAAGTGGTGTAGATAGAAGGGGGGAAAGGGTAGGTTGCTGTCTTGAAAGTGAAAGCAACAAACGAGCGACCCAGGCGGGGGAAGACACAGTAGCAACAGCCCAAAAAAAAAAAGGAAATTGCCTTAGCAGAATATTCTATTCACTAGAGGTGTTAAAATAGTGACTCTATTCTATAGCCACAGACAATTCACTCATCTTTACCTTGCTGCCAATACTTCAATAATACTAACAGTTAGAAAGTAAATACCTTCTACACCAAGTTTTTTCAGATTAGTTCATTTGTCCTACTTATTTTTAAGTATGTATTAATATACTTTTCTGAGAAAACATCTGTAGTGTAATCCTCTAGACCTGCTTCTGCTCAAGAGCGCAATTCGCTCTAGATGGGGATATCGCCCATGTAGCTAGAGTGCTAGACCAAGCGACAAGTTTCCAGCCATTTTCAACGCAGAACCATTAAAACATTATCATCAGTAGTAGTAGTATTATTATTATTTTAAGAATCCGTCTTTAAATTTGTGATCAAAATACAATAGCGATAGAGAGCACTTAGCAATGAGATATTTTGTGTTATTATTTATGCAGTGTGTATAGAAAGTATAGGCGGAACGGAATAATATTTAACCGATGTCAACAACTCCAAACAGCGCAGCTCCAGTTGATCCGACGCCACAAACCAACCCCCAACTCCTTCACCAGCTTCTCCTCATCTTCTTCTTTCAGCCAGCATCAATCAACTTTTCTCGCATCGCGTGTCAATTTGATCTAGCTAGAAACTACATTTTCTCCGGTCCATGTATCCCCGCTGAAGCTCACCCGAATCATCCCTTTCCGTATGGCTGCGCCATCTCGCATGGTGTCCGCCTCCCAGCTTTGACTCCCCTCATCCCCTCCACTTTCCACGTTGTCTCCCTTCTCCCCAACCGCGTCCATCTCCCTTTCATCATCGTATACATTATCTGTTTACTTGTTAGGTGGGATGGCGGAGTACAATGACACAGGTGGCGTCATCCTGGATGGTCCCTTTGACCCTGATGCGCAGGCTACTGTCACCGACTTTATCGATTATACCGAGTACCTCCCTGCTGACTTAATTCGTTCTCTTACCCTCATCCGTGGTCTGGATAAGCGTTATCTAGAAAGTGCGCAAGGCGTACACGAACTTGCCAAGACATATGGGGAGCTCCCTGACCTTCCACCGGACTCGCGCCCCGAGCCCTGCATGTTGCGCAAGGATATTTCTGCCCAACTCGACAGCGCGATCAATGCTCGCGAGTCCGCCTACGCTGAAGCATGTCGCCTTTATGATGTTGTGGATCGTCACTTTAACCGTCTAGATGCGATCAAGCAGAAGCTAGAAGCGCTCCCTAAACCTACCTCGCGCGAACCCACTCCTCCTCCTCAGCCCCTTGCTAATGCGAAGCGCGCTCGGACAAGCAAAAAGGGAGATGAAGCGACTACTACAACGCCCAGAATCACATTGCGTCTAGATAATCCCAATAATAGACCCGGTCCGGCCCCCAAATCAAGGACTCGGCGGTCCATGATCTCAGCAGAGCATTTTGCTGGGCTTCACCCTGATTCCCCTATTGCTAGTACCGAGCATTCCGATGCGGAGATGGAACCCAAGGCAAGAACATCACAAACTTCTGTGGAGCCCGCTGCTATCCAAAGTAGAAAGGAGAAGCAGAATCGGCGGTCGCGGGTCTCAGGCGGCGGAGGAGGCACCACAAATATAAATAGTGGGGGGCCGAGTATGTCAACAAGCAATGCTCTAGCGCTGTTGAAACCCCCTCCAGAGGATGCAAAACCAGGTAGCGAAGACCTACCCTGGTTGCGTCTGACCGAGTGGGAGATGACAAAACTGCGCAAGAAGATGAAAAAGAATGCAGTGTGGCAACCAAGTGAGGTCATGATCCATCGCGAACTAGCGCTACGAGGTCGTGGATGGGAGGCGTATCGGTTAGCCAAAGCGCAAGCAGAGGCTACTGGGAGCGAGTTTATTGACTGCGATGATATTATGAACAACTATATACCCGGACTCCTCACCCGCCGGAGCGAGGCGACCAAGGATACCGAGGGTACAACCGAAACTAAACTGAGCAACCGGGGCATGAAATTGAATGAGGCCAAGAAACTCAAACGCGAAAACCAGGCGAGGGAACAGGCAGCCTTAGCCGCCGCAGAGGCAGAGGCAGCAGCCAAGCGCCTAGGTCAGCTCGGCTCTTCTTCCTCCCAAGGTTTAATCTCCAACGGTGCTGATCGTCCGCAGGACTCTTCGGCAATGGCGGCGAGCAAACCGAGCCGGACATTGAAGAAAAGAAAACTCGATACAACCAGTCCGGTCCCGGTCGTCCCCGCCGCTCTCCCCGCGGACGCTGAGATTCGAACCTCATTACGATCAACCAAACGACGCAAGACCAGCAAGGACTCGCCTTCGCCAATTGATACTAGTGCCCCTAGTGTGACACCTACCACAACAGTAACAACAGAAGCCCCTTCCACTACAGCCGACACCTCAACTCCGACGGTGCTCAATGTACTCTCAGCGCCCCTTAGCGAACCGACCGAAGTGTTAAGACAGAAACAGCCAGAACTTCCGCCGCCATCCCCCAAACTACCCCCAACAGTCCCTATCCATGGTTTTTCAACACTGAAGGGGGCGAGTACTCCAACTCCACCGAGCACCCGACCCCCTTCCCGCCGTCGTTCTGTACCCACCGCAGAACCCCTCTCTAGTCTGAGCCTTTCCGCGCGGGAACTCCGTCGGAAGAGTGTAACGCCTGCGAGGAAAACTCCTGTCCCAGAATCATCGCGGGCAGGAAGTGTTAGTGCACCAGGTCGACGCCGGAAGCGCCCAGCTCCTGGACCGGTATCATCTGGTCAAGACGGAGGAGCCGCAGTCAGCTACGGGCGTCGCAAGGCTAAGCCGGGAAAGAAGAAAGTAGGAGGGCGGGACCTAGGCTTAGGACAGGATATCAGGATCGATGAAGACGGGGTCTTGGAAGAGATTGATCCAAACGAGCCACGGTACTGTCTTTGCGGGGATGTAAGCTTTGGAACGATGATTTGCTGTGAGAACCAAGATGTAAGACATTTTGCTTTTTTAATTGATGTTATATGATATTATTTGGGTTCTGACTAACCATTTGTAGTGTGACCGAGAATGGTTTCATTTAGATTGTGTTGGACTCTCCGAGGTTCCCAGTCGAACGGCCAAATGGTATTGTCCAGAATGTCGGGTAAAATTCAACAAGGGAGTTGATGGTATTATCAGAAATAGCTCATCTCGAAGGTGAGAATTTACTGCTCTGGATTATTATGAGGTTATGATCTGCCTTTTATATTTCGTTCTTTTTTTGTTCTTTCCTTTTTCTCTCTAGCACATTCGGCAGAGTATTCTACAATCATGGGGTATTGATCAGTATTTTGTTACACCCCTCCTTCTTTTTTTTTTTTTTTTTTTTTTTTCAATTCAGCGTCTACAGCATGGCGAGGTGATTGAGGCGTTGGGAAATTGATGGATAACGTCAACTACATTGTATGTACAATTGGAGCTATTTAACAGGTTATGAAACCATATTCTACTACTACTACTACATAAAGATGGAACAATAAAGCTTCCTTGAACAATAAATAAAATAATGAGCAGAGGAGCATTAGAAGAGCTACATAAATTCCCTATCCCTATTTTTGATACACCCACGTTCATCCTCTCCCTCTCCCTCCCTCCCTTAATTTCCCCCGCCCCCCCTTCTCTACTTCAATTCCCACTTCTCCCCATCAGATACAATTTCCACGGACCTCTTCTCATCCAACGAGATCCGTCCTGCATGGAGAATGGCAGTTGTGGCAATTGTATTCTTCAGGGTAGGCAATGGTCTCGCATCGAGTTGGTCTAACGTCACTCGGCCCTCGTTTAGGGCAGTTACAGCATCAATGAACTTTTCGAAACTGATGTATCCATAACCGGTCTGACCGCCGAAGTTGCCTTCGTCATCGGGGGCGTAACGCATGTAGAACCTGTAATATTTTTCCCCGGTTAGTTTTTTACTTTTTTTACCGAAAAGGAAGGCTATGATTTATTAAAAAGATCAAGGGGAAACAAAAGGGATAATTTACGGGTTAATCCAGCTTAATCCTGAGTCGTCACCTGTGACATCGTATCCGCGTTTAGCTTGATTGATACGAATTTCGCCTTGAGAGGCCATATCTGATTTTTGTTGTTAGTATATTTCTTTCTCTTTTCCTTTCCTTTCTCTATTTCTCTAGGGGAGAGGATGGATAGGTTTTAGAACACATACAATGAAAATACTGGTTTGAATGGACCCCCGCCTTTTGGGGCGCGGTCCAACTCGATGTATAAACGCCCGTCGCAATCTTTCCGGGATTCTTTTTGTTCCTCCAATCAACCAGGAGGGTAATTGTATCTTCTGTCTCTGGGACACAACCTAGTCCCACGGCTGTCCCTGTGGACGCGGACGCAGTCACTTTCACCGGCTCATAATCGGGCGCCATACTCTCACAAATATCGACATGGTGAGAGTTGAGATAGTAAGAGATATCACTTTCTTTGCCAGCCCAAGCGCTGAATGTTGCCAATTGCGATTTTGGCTGACTCATGTAACTATAGAAGTAGTTGAAGTCTCCCAAGGTGGCGGCCTTAGCGCGAGCGTCTGAGTAGGCCGGATCGAAGCGCTTATGGTGCTCGACGAAGACGAAGACATTATGTTTACGGGCAGCAGCAAAAAGGGCAAGGTGGTCGGAGAGATGCTTGACGGCAGGTTTGGTAACAAGAACGTGGATACCGCGTTCGATAGCATACAGGGCGATAGGGTAATGGGTGGGATCGGGGGTGAAGATGGTAATTGCGGAGCCACGGGGGAGGGCATCGATGGCGGCTTTGTAGGCGTCTGGATCGGTAACATCATCGGCTGGGAAGGAGGTGAAGGAGATGTCAAGGTTGTTATAGACTTGACTGATGTTTTTGTGGAGGTGTTCACCTTAGCATTGGTTGTTAGCCGTGCTTGTTCGAATCTTCACATCTTGCGGGTAAAAGACTTACGGATTCCTGGGAACTTGCGTCCAGATACTCCTACCATGCTCAAATCACCTACTTTTCCTCGACGTCGGAGATCAAATAGAGTCAATCCGACCACGCCCACCTTCTTGTCGGATCCAGATGCTGCACCGCCGACATAGCCGGTGGTGTATTCACCTGTTCCTACCATCAACACACTTGGAGGAGCCATAGTTCTCTAAATGGGATTTCTATTTCTTCCTCTTTCCGTTCTCTAGAGACAAGCTGATCAATAAAAGAAGATGAACGAAACGGTTCACGTCGAAGAGGGCCAAGAAGGAGGATGAGGGGAGGGGTGAAGAACAGTAATGCGGGGATAAAAAAAAAAGAGAGGGGGGGATTGCGCAAACAGATATACCTCACTCGATCACAGCGCCTCCCACGATAATACTATTCGCCATATCTGCAGGATTCGTCTCCCCGGAATAATATCCTCCTCCATCAGCTCTGGGCCAGATTTAATCCGGAAATTGAGCCTGATGATGTCGAAATCTTGCGCTTCCTTGTATTGTATCGGCTTCTAGACGGCCGACCTCGAATAGGAAATACTGCCTCCCATTGGTGGGAAATTAACCGTCCGGTGCTGGCCCCGGGTAAAAGTGGAGACGTGGGATGTTGTTCTGTACTAAAACCCAGCGTGGTAAATATCGCGTGGGGTAACTATAGTTACTAAAGTATACTGATTACAGATAGATATTAATTAATACCAGCACTACTTCTACAGGCATATATATACATCATCTATGCATTTACCCCTCTTGGCCAATATATATTTTTTCAATCATCTTCAGTTGTGAACATTCACCCCCCCCCTTCCTCCTCTTTCTCTCTCTCAGTTCTATACACCTATCCCTACAAACCTTCCACTACCACCACCATCATGACTACCCGCACTCCCCTCCGTCCTGGAGTCTATGCTCCAACCATGACCTTCTTCAATCCTGATACCGAAGACCTCGATATCCCAACTATCCGCAAACATGCCGTTCGTCTCGCTAAGGCCGGTCTTGTCGGCCTCGTCTGTATGGGTTCCAACGGAGAGGCCGTCCATCTTACTCCCCAAGAGAAACACACCGTTATTCAGGAAACCCGCTCTGCCCTCATCGAGGCAGGCTTCTCCAACGTGCCCGTTATCGCCGGCGCCAGTGAACAGAGCATCCGCGGAACCATTGAGCGCTGCAAGGAGAGTGCTGAGGCAGGTGCCGAATATGCCCTAATCGTCCCTCCCAGCTACTACCGCTACGCCGTCGGCAACGACGAGACGCTCTACGAATTCTTCACTGCTGTCGCAGACGGCTCTCCCATCCCTCTCATCCTCTACAACTACCCCGGCGCCGTGGCTGGTATCGACATGGACTCCGATCTCATCATCCGAATCTCACAACATCCCAACATCATCGGGACCAAGTTCACCTGTGCCAATACCGGAAAATTGACCCGTGTTGCGCGCGCTCTCCAAGCCATTACCCCGTCATCGCCTCTTGCACCTGCTGTCTCTTCTCCCCCCACTAAGACGGTCGCTAATCACCCTTACGTGGCCTTTGGAGGTATTGCGGATTTCACCCTGCAGACCTTGGCATCAGGTGGTTCGGCCATCCTCGCCGGGGGCGCTAACGTCATCCCCAAACTATGTGTGCAAATTTTTACCCTCTGGAGCGAGGGCCGTTTTACTGAGGCTATGGAGGCGCAGGGCCTGCTCAGTGCTGCAGACTGGGTGCTTACCAAGTCTGCGATTCCTGGAACTAAGAGCGCCATCCAATCCTATTACGGATACGGTGGATATCCTCGTCGGCCGCTAGGGAGATTGAGTGCCGAGCAGGCACAAGTTGTGGCAGATGGTATTAAGGACGCTATGGAGGTTGAACGGTCATTGCCCGATGTTGCTTAAATAAATAAGCCCTGAATAAATAAACGTTCGAAAAAAATATATATATATATATATATAATTAATTATCAATAAAACAGGGGAAGAAAAAAAAAAAGAAAGAAAGCGACAATGAACACCACATGAGAAGACAAATTGAATAACTCTTTTTTTTCCTGTCTACTTTTTCTTTGTGTCAACAACTATTTTAGTTACTTATTCAAGAAAGCGTCGCAAGTTAGCTGTGGCAACACTTCGGTGTTCAGTCCGAGAGTTGCTCCGGAGAATTAGGGCCCTGAAGCATGCGTGACGCTATAGGTGGACAAAATTGACCGAAGGCCCGGCTAAATGAACCCCGGTATCGTGAATGGAGTAGATAAACAGACCCAGATAGTGGGATAATAATGAGGGGCATATCGATAATACTGGCCTCTGGAATGTGAATTGTGATAATCCATCCCCACTCTTCCAAGAAAATACGACAGTCTTATTATTATTATTATTATTTTTTACTTGTTTCGAATCCACCCGAGAAGAGAGAGCTGGGATCCCACGGGGTAATAGGGGTGCGATGATGCTGCGCTATTTTCCTATATATTCCATTTTCCCTAAGAGTGGGATTGTCCCTGAATCCTCCCATCTCTTTCCTTAAGACTCTCACTCTTCACTCAGTGAAATTTCTTGTGCAAATAATTCAACAATCATCATCCAAAATGCCGTATCCTGAGGAAGCAGAGGGATTCCAGGTCGACAGCCCAAATACCTTTACCTCTTTTCACAAACGATTTGTAAGTATTTTTCAGCACTTTCCCTCCCCATCTTGCTCACTTTTTTTTTTTTTTCTCGTCTCTCTTTGCTAATGGACCTCTTTTGTCCTGGATTTAGTTTAAGCTAAAGCCGTTTGGTGACTACGGTATACCACCTTCAGATAACCCTGAAAAAGGAAAGAGACCTGTAGAATTGACCCCTTGGGATTTTTAGACGTCGACATTAAGATTGAAGCATGCGGAGTTTGTGGCAGTGATGTTCATACTATCAGTGGTAGGTCTATAAGTCTGACGAAAAATCAGTCAAGCTCAGGTTAAGACGTCCTAACCCTGTATACTAGGTGGCTGGGGATCCCAGAAATTCCCTCTCTGCGTGGGACACGGTAAGAACCAAACCCTCTCTTGTTCCATAGAGAACATTCTATTATTGATAGAAAGGGACGCTAATCAACTGTTCGTTGGAAGAAATCATTGGCCGCGCCATCCGAGTTGGACCAAAAGTGACCCTCATTAAAGAGGGAGAGCGCGTGGGTGTAGGGGCACAGTCTTACTCGTGCGGAGAGTGCAAGCAATGCAAGAACGACAACGAAACATACTGCCCTGTACTTATGATCGACACATACGGAGCCGAGTGGCCTGACACCGGCATCGTTAGCCAGGGCGGATACTCATCCCACGTTCGCACCCACGAGCACTGGGTGTTCCCCATCCCTGAGAGCCTAGAGACCAACCTCGTGGCACCGATGTTGTGCGCCGGATTGACGGCATACTCACCACTGGTCCGCAACGGTGCCGGGCCCGGAAAGAAGGTTGGAATCGTGGGTCTAGGTGGAATTGGCCACTTTGGTATCATGTTTGCCAAGGCTCTGGGGGCGGAAACATGGGCGATTTCCCGGTCGCGATCCAAGGAAGCAGACGCATATAAGCTCGGGGCAGACGGCTACATTGCCACGGCAGAGGAGGGATGGGAGAAGGCACACAACTGCTCCTTTGATTTGATCATCAATTGTGCGAATTCATCCGAGGGCTTTGACCTAGCCAAATATCTGTCAATGATGGACGTTCACGGTCGCTGGATCAGTGTGGGTCTGCCCGAGGAAGAGGGGCAAGTGATCAAGGCCCAGAA
The DNA here is from genome assembly GCA_027569235.1 of Aspergillus sparsus. NCBI lineage: Eukaryota > Fungi > Ascomycota > Eurotiomycetes > Eurotiales > Aspergillaceae > Aspergillus > Aspergillus sparsus. The sequence continues at coordinate 131,847 of JAPDES010000048.1, forward strand.
CCTGATCGCAAACGGAGTTTTAATTGGAGCCAGTCACCTTGGAAGCCGGCGGGAGATGTTAGAAATGTTGCAGCTGGCGGCTGACAAGGGGCTGAAGGGATGGGTAGAGGAGTTGCAGATTGGTAGCGAGGGATTGAAGGAGGCAATGCTCAGAATGAAAAAGGGGGATGTTCATTATCGATTCACTATGACGGGTTACGACAAGGAATTTGGTGCATAAAGGAGGTAATGAAAGGGAGTGGCAAAGTGTGTGGGTGGGAAGAAATGTATGTAGTAGTACGATTTTTACATTATTTTTTTGTACGGCAAGATCGATCTCAAGATCTGATCAAATTCTTTGGGGGCCAAGGGGGGAATAACTATTTCCCCACAGTGGAGATGATCAACTTGAATTTCATCGAATGAATGAATGGACTCAAAAGCCTTTAGTATGCAAGTAAACAACCACCTAAAGTAATACATTTTCCACTACTTATCCCGAAGACTTGTTCTTCTAGTTGTGAAAAACTCAAACTTTCATGTCAGAATTTCATCATGAACCATCATCTACCTTCTCCTTTGTTGATGGACCCTGACACTTTTTTAGCAACATTCTTCGAATGCAATCTATTAGATCAGATAAGGAGTCTCCATTGTAACTAAGAGATGTAGAATAAGGTAAGATGGAATGCCTTGGTCTAATTTTGGCAACTCAATTGAAACATACCAGGTCGTCGCAGTCGGTTCAGTAAATAGGGGGCATACAATATATGAATTGCTGGATAGTACTTTACCTGTGTGTTTAGAGGAGCCTGAAATTAATAAAATGGAATAGTAGGTTTAATTGATACCTACTGTAATTTCAATTGCTTGATAGAACTAAAATTTATTATTCAAGTTAAGACAGCTTATCAAATAATATTCGTGAGGACTGTCCATGCCATGCAACTAATTAGTTATAAAATCAATGAGTTATATGCTATAGATTTTAGAGTAAATTTAATGGATCTAGAATATTTATGCAGCTTAGACCTGAGGGAGTATTACTATGAGCTCTCTAATACGGGAAGGGACTCAACTGATCTCACTCTAACCCTTTACAGCACTCTGTTTTACCAGTCTGGTTTTAGGCATCTAAATTCTGAATTATTAAAAAGAAAAGGGGAAGCTTAACCTCTTTCCAGATGCCTTAAAGGGGATTCATTAAATGATCCCGCTCAATTGCAAGAACATGCCCCTGACCGCCTTTCTGTAATAAAATTGTGATGATAGCGAGGTAATTAAGTAGTAGATAAGTAGATTTAGAAAGGTTTTATCTAGGTCAATTTCTGTCTCTCAGTAGAAGCTCGTGGTGACTCTATGCAAATTATCAGAAATAGTCTGTAGATCTGCCTTGGATACATAACTTAGTATTTCAAGTAGATCAGTATAACTACTGGATCGATAACTTTATGAGTAGGCACTAGTTATAGTGTCTGTGGATTTACTTGATTAAACACTACTCAATTAATGCTACTAATTAAATTTTCATCTGGTATACTACTTTATTTGCCACTAAGTCAAGATTAGTGGCAAGTTGGCCTGGTTGCACATGATGGTTGAGACCAACGATTGACAACAATTAACCTTTCGGACGAAAATATTGAAAAAAAAAAAAAAAAAAAAAAAAAAAAAAAAACTCACCGCCTCCATGTGCTTTTTGCCATCCCTAAAATAATTTCACTGTGGAGCGTGTTTTCATTCTGTCGTCTTATTATTATCATCGTTTGCTGACCCTCTTTTCAGCCCTTTCCTTTCTTTTCTTCATCGTCTTATATTATTTTTACTACTATTATTATTTTTCCTTCTATTGTCACTCTCTCTACACAATACTTTATCATTCTTTAACTCTTTTTCCTTCTTTGTTTTTTATAATCATCTCCCTTTCTGGTTGGGTTGTTCCTCTATCTTTTCTAGGCGCAACGCAGCATCCACCCGCCTGCCTATCGATCCTCCCTGTTTCTCTACCCAACCGACCTCGTCCAGCCTTCCACAATTCCTTTTATATTCTCCCTCTTCTTCCGAGTTTATTCGATTACCTTTCCTAGACAACTAAACTCCGATAGACGCCCCCCCTTGCTTTCTGTCTTTCATTTCTCCCCCACCCCTGAACTCGTGTCTTAGTTCTAGGAAAAAGGGAGCTTTCATTGTCAATATAAAATAAAAGTCCCTTCTATTTAGGACTTGAACGTCTTGAGACGTGGATTTGTCCTCTCAAAAAAACCCCTATTCATACTACCGCCCTCACATATTACAACATGGTTCCACGAGATTCTGTCGCTGCTCCCACCCACCGGCGACGTCCTTCTTTACCCTTCAGATCTCGACCTCGGACCGCGACCGTGTCAACTGCTCACGCAGCCTCCGGATTGGAACAGGACAAGGACATCTGGAATGGCCTGCCTATCGATTCAGCTGAGGCTCTAGACAGCCAGGTGCTAGAGGATGTGAGCCATTTTCCTGAACCCTCTCCCCGACGCCGCGGGGCCAAGAGTTTCTCCAATCTACGCCACCCCGTTGAAGGACTGCGTGCACTTGGTCGTCGCCTGTCTGTCACCCTTCGTCATAAGTCATCCCGCACATTCAATCCTCCCCAAGATGACACCAATGGACATGGTCATATGGACATTGGCAACTTTTACTCGGCTGCAGCGCCTATCCCCGGACATGGTTTGGAGCCTCCAATCCTACCAGATAACATGTATGCTGGCGCCGCTGCTCGAGCAGCTGCTGCAGCCCAGAATGAGCTGGCTCGCTCGGAGCGTGACTTGGCGAAACGAGAAACGATGAGAGTGCCTCAAGATTCGGAGAGTGGGATTGGCATCGATTTACGTGACCGCTCCGAGTTCTCTGATTCGGAGTTAGACGTTGTTCGAGTTGATCCTGCCACCTACTTGCCTCCCGAACTTATGTCGCAGGTTCTTGCCCGTCTTGATCCTGAGTCGCTCATGAGCGCAGAACTAGTGTCCCGTGCCTGGAGTGGGCAGGCCTCCTCCCGGTACATCTGGCGACAAGTGTTCCGTCGTTGCTACGGCCAACGTCGCCTCCCTACTTGTTCAAGAAAACAGCCCTCTACTGGTCTTGGGAAGTCAATTCCCGACCAGGACTGGAAGAGAATGTTTCTGGTACGTCGCGCCTTGGAGCACCGATGGAAAGAAGGCAAAGCCGCAGCGATCTATCTTCATGGTCATAAAGATAGTGTTTATTGTGCTCAATTTGACGAGTATGTTCCTCCACCCTTCTTGCTCCTTCTATCTTCTTCGCCATGATTGTACTTTTACTCACTGTCTTCAAGGAATAAAATTATCACCGGTTCGCGCGATCGAACTATTCGGGTGTGGGATGCCCACTACCCCTGGCCGTGTCGCAAGATTATTGGCCCACCTCCAGGAGATGTCTCGAGCATTGGTCCAGTCAATAATCCAGCCCAGCAGTCATCAGGGAAGCCTCCCTTTCTCACCATTTGCCCACCTCCAACCCGCTCTGCCGGGATTGTGAGTCCGATGGAGCAGACAGACTACCACAGCGCTTCCATCCTCTGCCTTCAATTTGATGAGGATATCATGGTCACCGGCTCATCAGACTTTACTTGTATTGTCTGGGACATCCACAATGATTACCGCCCCATCCGTCGTCTGGCCGGCCATACTGCGGGGGTGTTAGATGTCTGCTTTGATGACAGATACATTATCTCTTGCTCGAAGGATACCACCATTTGTGTCTGGGACCGACACACTGGGGCCTTGCTAAAGAAGCTTCTTGGCCACAGAGGACCAGTGAATGCTGTCCAGCTTCGTGGCGATCTCGTTGTCTCTGCGAGCGGAGATGGGGTTGCTAAGCTGTGGAACATCACTTCTGGCCTTTGCGTGAAGGAGTTTCCCAGCAAGGACCGGGGTCTTGCATGTGTCGAATTCAGCGATGACGCTAGGACTATTCTCACGGGTGGGAATGACCAGGTCATCTACCAGTTCGATGCTAACACCGGCGAGATGGTCAACGAGCTTAAAGGTCACTCTGGCCTGGTGCGATCATTACACCTCGACAGCACCGGCCAACGCATTGTCAGCGGTAGCTACGACATGAGTGTCAAGGTATTTGATTCTCAAACTGGCGAGCTCTCAATTGACCTACCCGGCTGGACTACCAGCTGGATGCTCAGTGTGAAGTCGGATTATAGACGCATCGTTGCAACCAGCCAAGACTCGCGCGCTGTCATTATGGATTTTGGATACGGACTAGATGGCATTGATTTGTTGGAAGAATAATCAATTCAGCATATATATTAGACCTTTTAACATTCTCTCGCGGGTTCTGACGAGAAGAAAAAAGTGTTGGTTTTGTTTTTTTTTTTTGCTCCTCCTTTTGGCTTCGCTTTGATTTGGGATATACTTTTTGGGTGTTTCTTTTTTTTTTTTTTCTTTTGGGAACAAATATCCGGGATTTTACAGTACGTTTGCTAGCGATAGAGGTGCTTTTTGATACTCCTTGCAATTCTTAATTTGCTTGCTTTCTTTCTTCACTTTGAAAGCCACATTCTCCTTGAACAGTTCGAAAACTCATCCTTGTAGTAGACGTCAAATTACTTGTAAAGTTCAGGCTGCTATCTATATAGTTCCCAAACCCAGAGCACATCTATTATATTGTAGATCCAAATCCCCTTGATACGGTCCATAATATGGGCCTACCCTCTCCGCACCCAGAAGCATCTGCCAAATTGCCGAACGTGTTTTTCCCAGTGTTCGAGTGACTATAGCATCGATAAAGTTAGTTAATTATCCTTCCAGTCCAAATCTCGCTATTGTATTATGCTAAGATAGATAGATAGATAGATATTGAGAAATTACCTCTTGTCCACAGTGCCTCCGAAGCCACTTCGGATTTATTCGTCGAAGGAAGCGAACTCATCTCCAGACAGTTTATTATATATATATATATATATATATTCTTCGCTTGTTCACTTCAGTCTACCACTCTCCCCCGCGCAGTAAGATTTAGTACTAGGGTGACGTTGAGAGCCCGAATCCGAACAAGAGGGACTGTATTGTACCTCCTCTGAGAGGTAGTAGGTAGAAAACTTCAATGCGGAAGGAGAAGGTATCGAGTTATTCCCCAACTAGGTAAGGTATATAGGTACTGTAGGTAGGTAAAATGGGATGTGTAGGTGTACTAGGGAGAATGTTGGTAGATTATTGAAGAGCGGTTTTTCGAGGTTGATTGTTTGGTGTCCCCAAGGTAAGTAGGTAGGTAGGTAGGTAGGTAGGTGGAGCTCGGTTTATACTTTTAATTTGGGATGTCTTTCTGTTTATTTATCTTGTTGATTTGGGGATTTGGGGGGGGGAGGGGGGAAGGGAGCGTTTATTTTCGAATCTACCTACCTAGTAGGTACTGATCTACAAGTTGCGGTAGTTATAGTTCGGGGGCTCTTTTCTGTGTATATATCTCTTAACCCAATCAATATCATGGCCATAGTAAAGGAGCCACGTTTTCTGGCTCATGAGAGGATGGGTTGGGTTGTAGTTTATTCTAAATATAAATACGGTGTTGATCTTTTTGGGGTCTGAAAGCTTGAACCCGAGAGGCTCAGAGATCCTAAGGTGAGCAGCTTGGTGAGGATAAGGATTTTTTGTGCTACTCAGCCTTGCAGAGCTGGATGGAGGGGAGGATGAATGGGGCTGAAAGGAACCCTTCTTGAATATTTGAGTCTAAACTGATTGATCTGTACAAAGGTAGATGTGAGTAAATATAGAGTTGTGGGAATGCCGACAGGATAGTTTATGCCTGATAATAATGCCTCAGGACAACAATCTTGGCAGCCCGAGAAATGGGGAAGCAAGGGCAATGATTGGCCAGTGGGCTTAGCGTCTCTTGAACCGTGGATTCCGTCGAAAGAAACCAACAATCAATAATAAGTGATTAATCGGTCTCCTTGCAATCCACGACCCAAGAAAAGAACACAAACAAACAAACAAACCTTTATCCCTCGAGCAAAGAGAAATACATTTTCTTCAACCAACCGCTCTACCCATTGTCACCTCCTCCATACGCCCCTTCTTTCAACTTTTCTCCCTCCAGATATTTCCTATCCGCAAAACATCTACCCCACCATGGGAGAATCCAGGTTCGTTGGGCACTCTCGTACACGACCTTCCCTACAATCTTAGACGCTGACAATCCGCGAATGGCGACCTGGGTAGACAAGAGCTTCTAGCATGGATTAACAACCTGCTACAGCTGAACCTAACAAAGATTGAACAGTGCGGAACTGGGTATGATCGGTCCCTCCCTGAACCCTGCACGCATGCAGCCGTTAAACTGCAATTTCGCGGTGGCAGTGAAAATAGTGCAAATACTCCTGCTTAGAGATGACTGGACATACTGATGTGGTAATCTTGTAGTGCGGCACTATGTCAAATTTTCGACTCTATCTATGGTGAGTTTTTGTTTTCCCCTTTTGACTAGACCATGCCCCTTTTTCACCGGCATTCTTTTTTTTTTTTCTGAACACTAGCTGACGGAAAATGCTTGACCAAAAATTTAGGCGATGTCCCGATGGCGCGAGTAAAATTTAATGTTAATTCGGAATATGCCTACCTGCAAAACTTTAAAGTCCTCCAGAGTATGTCACCTCCTTTTACACTATGCAAACAGCGACCCGTTTTTAACCTATCTATTTTTCTTATAGACGTGTTCGCAAAGCACACTGTTGAGAAGCCTATCCCCGTTCAACAACTCAGCAAATGCCGCATGCAGGACAACTTGGAATTCCTCCAGTGGACAAAGAGATATTGGGACCAACATTATCCGGGCGGAGACTATGATGCTATCGCACGCCGAAAGGGCTCAGGTGCTCCTGTATCCGCAGGCGGTTCCCGCTCAGGAGCAAGCTCTGCGGGTGCAGCCCGGCGTGGAACGACGCCCACTACCACGGGTGTGCGCCGAACGGCAGCTGGAGGCGCGAGCTCGGCTAATGTGTCTGCGCTGCAGCAAGAGCTTACTACCCAGAAAGAGGCGATTGCTGGGCTTGAGAAGGAGCGGGACTTCTACTTTGCCAAGCTCCGCGATATTGAATTGCTGCTGCAGAGCGCCATTGAGGCGGACCCAGAGCTAGAGAAGGATGATGACTCATTGGTGAAGCACATTCAGGGTATCTTGTACTCGACGGAGGTATGAGGCCCCTCTTATTTTGTGGTGGCTTGGAATAGCTGGCTGATTAGTTCTATAGGAGGGATTTGAGATCCCCGCCGATGCCGAAGGAAATGAGGAGTTGGAGACTTTTTGAGGAGGTGATGATGAACGCCTGTCTTATTAATACCCCCTCGTCGTAACAGTAGCGTCAAAAACTGTTTTCGTTTTTACCTTTTTCTCCCTCTCTTCCCCTCTCCCATTATATTTACCTCCCTGCCTTGCCATATCCCTTTGCTTAGACCATTGGCTAGCACATCACATCTATCAAGTCGAACCTCTATGTGACAGTCAGAAGAAGAGTTGAGACCTCAGGGCCTTTAAGACCTGTGTATAGTTGGACGACGAGAAGTATTCTTTTTTCTTTTCAAGTTTGTTTTAGCCTGTTGTTAAGGAAATCCAGCGCATGGAATTTCCTCCTGCCATCCGATATATTTTTGGGATAAATACTATAGATGATTTAAATAGGAGAAGTATTCCGGGGAAAAGGCTGGATTTTTGCGTCCCACATTCTCCGAATCTTTTACCCGTCTTGATGAACTTGGTTGGCACATTCCGTTGAAGCTTGTCTTGCATAACTTCTTGACTTGAATCAACATCTGTACCATATATGTTAATACATCTGTATAGGTGCCTACTTGTATTAGACCAGCATTACCTCTGTGTATAGTATGGCACGGATGGTTCAAAATCAAGGGGATGAAAACCTCGAAACCAAATTAAAAAAGGATAGCAACGACATTCACAACCGATCTGGTGATGAATTGACAGGCGAGAAAAGAGGGGATCCTTGCCTCAGGTACTCCTTTCCATTCCAGGAAAGCCTTCCGCTTCGGCCATATCCTTGACACAAAGTCAATTTGGCTATCAGCTACCCCTTAGAGTAATCCTTCCTACTTCTTTTGTTGTAGTTTCTCATCCAGAAGTCTTCTATGTCCTCTATCATCTGTGAATGTTCGAGAAATAATACCTACCTACCTACATAGTAGATAGTACTATCTAGGTACTTAACATAAGTACCTAGAGAGATAGGCTAGGTAACAGGTTCTTTTAAAACTTGAAGTGCAATATCTAGCAAGTAAGTTGCTACCTAGCTAAAATATTTTTTGTATTATCATTAATTACCCTTGTAGGTAGCAACTACCTAGGGAGTAATGAATCGCATACCTACTTAGTAGGTAGGTTGACATGGATCTTTCACGTAATTTTTGTGGTCCTTGATCTGGGTATTCTTATATATAGAGTTAGTTGCAGGGACAAGGAAGAGGGGATTATTTGTCAATTAGCTCCGGGTGTTCTATTGAAAATAGCACATTTTACCGAGAAGGAATTGAAATAAACAAACAAATGAATACATAGATAAAGAGATAGATAAATATATTAATAAATAAACAAAGTCTGCCAGTAAATACAGACAGATAAGAGAAAAAAGAAAAAAGGGAAAGAAAAAAAGAAGAAGGGGGAGAGAGAAAGAGAAAGACAATAACAACATGGCAATCATAGATTCTACCTCTATAAAGTTTAGTTGATATGGCTGTTTGGTACCTTGCAGCAGTGGACTTGGTTTGGTATTATCACTTGCCCTACCCACATGGCCCCTTACTGCGTTTTCATGTTGGTGGAAGTTGTCAATGTCTTTAGGGAAAGTAGAGTAAGTTGCACATGTAATTTTTTTTTTTTTTTCTTTCTGTTTTTATCTTGGTTGGTTAGGCATAACTCAGTCCTCCAATTGGAGTTTCCAACATTTTTTACCCAAGTAATGAGGACTCAAGTAAAATCTCACTAGGGGAAGTTTTCGTCTGTGTTATGGTTATGGGAGGGCTGTAAATTGCAAAAGACAATTGGTTTTTGAGGAAAGGGAAAAAAAAAAAAAAAAAAAAGAAATTGGATTTTGACGGTGACGAACGCCGTTTAGCAGGCATAGTTACGAGGGGACTCCATAACGGGTTGTAGTTAAGTAACGAAAAATCCCCGTGATTTTACTTGTGAGTAGTGGTGGAGTCGGCTCCTCGGCCTAGAACAATCGAGACAGTTGACAATTGTAGTGATGAACTTGGTGGTCCCATGGTTTAGGGCAGCACTGTTCCTTGGGTTTTAATGAATGACAGAACCTGCACCAGTAGGGTTTTCTTTTCTTTTAGTCTCGTCTTGTTGTTCCTTTGGTTCTTGGGGATACCCTGAGGATCAATCATATTGGATCTTGTTTTTTAAATATGAGAATAGTATATTTAATATCTATTGAGGGTGGATGAATTTTTTGAAACTATTATTTGTTCCACTCTCCCCCTCTTGTAAATATCGTGTATAATTTAAACCATCAATAATAATTATAGCGATAGTGGTGAAACTTTGTAACCCAGTGTTTCATTAAACTCAAGTCTTGGCGGTCTTCTTCTGGTTAGAGACACGGCAAGACTGGGTCCAAATGTGGAAAGTTTCAAAGTAAGGTTGCGTCTCATTACGGACATTTTAGTATTTCTTCGTTTTTCTTTTTCCTTCCTTCCTTCTTTCCTTTCCATCGTTACCATCCCAATACTACTCTACTCTGCTCCGACAGAGAACAAGGCAAATAGTGCCCGAACCGTCAGAGGGAAAATTGATTAAAAAGCCATTTTATTGGTACTGCCGACTGGGACAAACAAACATCATTGAGTCTGGAGACGATTATGATTGAATCAGCTTATGGGATGACACCTTCCACTTAGCCCAATGCAGCCCTAGTTCTCCGACAGGCCCCATTCTCCTCATTATTACCTGCCTGAGCAGAGGTACCTGAGTGGGCTCACTACGTACTAACATAGGTCCTGCTGATAGTCTGTCTGCAGGTCTAAGACCCAAATGTTGTTATTCTTAGGCCTAACCTGACCCAACCTGGTTGATCCTCCATCCGTCACCATCTCTATTCGCTATTATTATTATTATTATTATTATTATTGTTAGATTTCTTTCTGTTGCCTGCGTCGTTTGTTCATCCCTCTGTCCTCCTCTTCGGCTTCTTTTTCTTCTTTCATCTCATTTCGTTTTTCGTTCAATTCTTTTTTTCCTTTTTCTCCTCTTCTGCCGTCGTCTTGTTTGTGCCCTCGTCCAGGCTTCCTCCTCTTCTTCCTCCTCTCTTTTAATTTCTATTTCTTTTCATTTTTTCATTCAATAATATTATTATTATCATTATTATTTTTTTCTCCCCCTCCTACTTCAACCGTTAACCCTTGTCGTCATATCCCTCAAGTTTTCTCCACCACAACTTCCGCCCCTTTTCCTCGCAAACAGTTTTTTTTTTTTTTTTTTCTTTTAGCTTAGCTCTGGCTCAGTTAAAACCGTCCAATAATCAAAATAAATAAAAAAAAAATTACAATCCGTTGACGGAGGAACAATACTATCATCCATCAAAAGATCACTTTCCAGCCTGGTGCAAAGCACACATTGACAAAAAACGTTGGGTCTGAACCTTGGGTTCAACGTGGATCCCCTGACTGGTGTGGGACGGCAAACCGGACGGAACGGAATGAAATATCTATCAACCTCACCATAATCATTATTTCGATTGAACTCTCCCTGATCTCCGCGTTTTAATCTTATTTTGCTTTTCATTTGGATCGTGGAATTGGCCAGTCGAGTGCCTTGAATCTCATCTCGTGTGGCAAATATGGACTAGGACTAGGACAGGGACCGACCAACGAAACAATTTATAAAAAAAGTATATCATTTTTGATTGACTTTCTCTCTTCACTTCTCTACTCTCATTTGTTCATGGTATGTTCGTTCACAGCTGCGCTGCTTGATAATTATTTAGCCGGGGGAGAGGGAAAAGGAGTCTGCTAACCTTATATCTTGCAATGACTAGATCCTTATGTCTTCGGATCGTTTCTTTTGATCTCCTCAGATTTCAATCTTTTTTTTGTCGGCAGCGTATGTCTGCTGATGTCCGCTCCTTGATCTCGAAACTGCATCGCCATTTGACATAGGTCAAAGCATACCTGGGTTCAATTGATTGAACTGCCTCTCATTCAATCTTTTTAATAGCCTTTTTTTTTTATATTGAAATACCCTCTGTGTTTTGCTTTGTTCTTTTTTTTTTTTTTTTTTAACCTTCTTGCAGACTCGACGGACCTGTTCTTTTGACCATTCTTTTCAAAGAATCCTCCTTAAGTCTAATTTATTTTTTTCAACAGCTGGATCACTATCTCGATCGATACATTGACTGGCGCATTCGAGTGTCGTGCGGGCAGACATCTTGCTTATTTTTTTTTTTTAAATTTACGCTCCTTATTTTCTCGCCTAGAGACACTTTAGTTCATCTATCTTTGTGATCTACAGACCTCCTGACCGAGCTTCACTTTTCACCATTCCCATCTGTGGAACTAGACTTGGATCAATCCTAGTCCTTTTTGCTTCCCCGCTACTTTTTCGGCCAGCATGGCCTATCATGGAACAGCTTCTAGGCATGCTCGATACGAAAGGCTGTTAAGGAAACATCGGTCGGACGCCCACAAACATGAAGGACACGAAGCGGATTATCAGGATCGCACGCAGGAGTCTATAGTGGGGTTGCTTCAAGAAGGAGGTAATGATGAAGAACCGCAAGCGACAAATTTACACGGTCAGTGGGTGGCAGCGAGGAATAAGCGGCAATACCTTGCATCTCCGACCCTGGGCGAAACGACCGTGCTTCCTACAGATACTATCATCAATAGTAGCCAGACCACGATAGAGACAACTACTTCCACAACGACGACCTCCGAAGCTCAGGTTACTGAAACTACAACGCCTGTCTCTTCCCAATCAACATCCACTCTGTCCAGTAACACTAGTTCATTGGATCAGACGACGTCTTCAGTCGAATCTTCGACAACACTAGCCACGACGACTCCACAGCTTACCGAGACGTCACCAATCACTACAACAGAGATGACAACCAGCCAGACCACAACTGAGACTCCTATCCCTTCTCCATCTCCTACGTCCACATTGACCACTACCTCCACTTCGACCTCCACCTCCGACACTCCCACTACCACCACTACTTCTACCACTACCACCACCACCAGCACAACTACAACCACAACCACCACAACTACCACTACCACTACCACCACTACTCCCGACACTCCATCACTAGTTGAAAGCGTGACTGAGCCTACGGATTTCCAAGGCATTGGCATTGTTGTCCCAACTGCAATAGTCTCGACTACAACGTCGGAGTCTCCAAGTATTATCGATTCGATATTGAGCACGATAACCAGCGAAACTTCCTCGACTACTTGGTACAATGGCACGAGCACGAGCACGAGCACGACGTCGACAACCAGGACAGCCACCTTGACGTCAACCTCAGCCAAATCCTCGTCATCTACAAGCAAATCACATACTGCCACAGCAAACTCTGGATGGGGCGGAGGAGGAGGCGGTGTGTATGATCAGACCGGAACAGGCACTCTGCCAGCTCCTACATCAACCGAAACTACTGAAGTCGTCTCGGACTCTAGCTCAGGATCGTCGGATACTCAAAAAACAAGCAAAATAGTTGGTGGTGTTGTCGGTGGTGTCGCTGGAGCAGCGATCTTTTTCCTGCTTCTCCTCCTTTTGCTTCGACGACGAAAGAAGGGCTTCCTATTCGGCACTCGTGGTATTAGAATCAGCGATGGGAGCGGGGCCGGTGCAGTAGAGGGCTCGACACGACAGATGGTATCGCGGGATTCAAATAGGGATTTTGCAGCATCATACTTTGCCCCCGCCTTCATGAAGCGCTGGCGACATTCGCAACGGTCCACCGGGGAAGAGAGTATTGTGAGCTCCGAACCCAGTGAACGTGGTTTCCAGAAGATCTCAGGGCGCAAGCTCCCTTCTGGTATCCAAGCAACGCTCGATTATAGTAGCGGTGCCCTTCCTGGTTCTGGGGCGAGTGCTAGCCTCGAGGCAGGATCACCCACAGGGTCTGAAACTAGTCCGATTGCACCTCCGGTTCTCAACCGATCATCCATCTCACAACCACCGCCTTCTCTCCCCTATGGTATGCCACTAGATGCAAGCTATACGCGCGAGTCCGAAGAAGACGACGTGGTTGTGTTCCGACCCTCGCCCGCGCGGACACCTACAGCAAACACAACATGGAGCGAGCTCAGCGCGTCGCGGGCAGTTCCAATGCCAGTCTCGGGGCCAGCGATTCCAAAACGACCCGACGCGTTGGGTCGCAGTCATGTCAGTTACGATGGGAGTCGGGGGAGTCGATTTACCGAGAGTTTATAATATATAGTTATATATTAATAATCTATACATATGTATGTACATAGTAGTAACCAAGGTACCTTTTTCAGACGTGTTCTCTCGTAGCCTAGCCATTTCATTGTACTCCACCAACTTAGCCTAAAATACCTTACTAATCCCGATTGGGACGATCTCCAATCAGCAACTAACCAATTTATATACTCTCATCAAGGCGCCTGCTTAAAGGGTGAGAAAAAAAAATAAAATAAAAGGGAGCCTAATTCAAATAATAGGCATATAATACTGTCACAGGTAGAAAGTCTCTATGTTGAAACTACTGAGTTTGGTGTTGTATTATTGGGGTTGCCTGCGATGTAACCTCCGATCTGCAAGATGTCAGTTGATCAGCGCCCCTCTTTTCCTTTCCACCTAATCTTTATAGTAACCCCTCTACATCTATCGCTCTATTTTCATTTCCTCGGCTTCAAAGATACTCACTCCATTAGGACAAAAGGGAAACATACTCAGGTAGAAGAAGAATAAATGAAACCGAGATTTCTCATCATTGGAGCAGGCTCTCGGGGAATAGCCTACGCCCGCGGTATAACATCCTCCACAAACGGGACGATTCATGCCGTTGCAGAACCAGATCCGTATAAACGGGCGCAATTTGGAACGAAATATATCTGGGGCGAGGGTGGATCTGGACCCCAAGAAGGCCAGGAGTTTCGTGATTGGCAGGAATGGATTGAGTGGGAGTGCCAACGTCGCCATCAATTGCAATCTCAATCTAGAGGGGTTGACGGAATCTTCATTTGCACTCTTGACGAAACCCATGTAGAGATTCTTCTCGCCATCTCTGAAAAGCATCTCACAGATTTACACATCTTTTGTGAGAAACCGTTGGCATTATCGTTACGTGACTGCTTGGATATATACTCCGCATTTCATGGCAGCCAGAACAAGGACGCAGGCGAGGGATTGTCAACGACAAGGACAAAAAGTATCTTCTCAATCGGTCATGTGCTCCGATATAACCCACACAATATTCTACTCCGTCGACTCTTACACACCGACAAAATCATCGGCCGGATCATCTCCATCGAACATACTGAGCCGGTTGGATACTGGCATTTCGCGCATAGTTATGTCAGGGGCAATTGGCGTCGGGCAACCCCCGCTGGTGACGGCTCACTATTAACCAAATCTTGCCATGATATCGACTTTTTACTATGGCTCGTTGATTCGTCGCAGACCTCTTCGCTATCATTCTCTTCCTCTTCTTCATCATCAACAACAACAGCATCGATAATAGACACACCTTCAGCCGACCGCCAAAACAAGACGCAAGAGGATCAAGAATTCAAAGTCCAAATAAGATCCATAACCTCCACCGGCCACATCACGCAATTCCGACCTAGTCGCAAACCCCCAGCGGCCGGTAAAGCCACCACCAATTGCCTCTCGTGCCCGATCGAACGTGAATGTCTCTATAGCGCCCCGCGCATCTACCGTGATTTGAATCTCCGCCAAGGAATCAAAGGATGGCCAGTGAAGATTGTCGTCCCAGATATCGAAGCGATCGGAAGCGAGATAGACGCCTCCATAACAACGACGCAGAGCATGCGAGAAGAGCACCTCCTCGCGCGTCTCCGTGAGGACTACGATCCCACCACTATGGCCGATGCTGAAATCGCCTCGCGACCGTGGTACGGACGGTGTGTCTACGAAGCGGATAATACCGTTTGCGATGACCAAACCGTCACCATTACCTTTGATCCTGTCACTCCTACCTCTAGCTTGACCGATATAAAAGGGAGAGAAGGAGGCATAACCGCCCTATTCCATATGATTGCTCACACTGAGCCCAAGACTGACAGACGGGGTAAAATCTACGGGACGCATGGCGAACTCACATACGATAGTCATAAGATTATCATCTTCTCATATCAGACGGGTCAGCGGACGACCGTTGAGGTGCCCAAGTTACCACCTGAGGAGGCCAAAGGACATGGTGGTGGGGACTTTGGACTTGCGAGGGCATTCGTGACTGCCGTGGAGAAGGTCAGGTTTCATGGGTGGGAGGTGGAAAGGGCGCAGAGCGAGTTTGTCGGGTGTTCGTTTGAGGATGCGATTCGGAGCCATGCAGTAGTCTTTGCGGCTGAGGAGGCGAGAAGGGAGGAGAAAGTGGTTAAATGGCAGGATTGGTGGGCTGAGAAGTTGGCCTCTTCGGCATAGGTCCTTGACTATACTTTGTATCGCTCTTTTACTTGGGGTGGGGCAAGGGTAATGATCTTTTTTTTTTTTTTTTTACAATTTTCAGTGGTTTTTTCTTTGGATGGTTATGATGCTGATGACAATGCATATATGGCTGCCATTGCTACTGCTATTAACTATGCATGGTGGTTTCTACTAAATTCATCTCGTCTCGTCATTAGAAAGATAAGGAAACAACAATTAAGTCCTCACATCAGGCTCTTCACGGCCAATGTACTCTTGGAACTTGAGCAGTGACATGGCCAATGCCACATTATCCTTCAGATAATCTTGTGTTTGAAGAAGATAGTTGCTCGAGTCACCGTCGTACTTTTCAATATACAAACGGATAGTAGCACCACTGCTACCTGTGCCAGACAGCCGCACCACCAGACGGCTGCCATCATCAAACTTGACGTATAGACCCTGGTTCTTGGTGACGCTGCCATCAAGGTCAGTATAGGAGAAGTTACCCGCGTCGACGACAGTGCAACCGGAGACAGAGCTTCCCACGAAAGAGTCCTTGTTGTTGATTTTTTCGGCGAGGTTTGCAATCAGCTGGTTGGCACCGTCGCTGCTGACGTTCTCGTAGTCGTACCGAGTGAAGAACGTGCGGCCATAAGTTTGCCAGAACTCGTGCTGGATCGAGGCAATGCTAGGCGTCGAATCGGGCTTCTCCTTGGCCACTCCAGCGATGATATTGAGCCAAGCGACGATAGCCCACACTCCATCCTTCTCACGGATGTGATTGCTGCCGGTACCGAAGCTCTCCTCACCGCAGATCGACATCTTCTTGTTGTCGAACAAGTTACAGAAGAACTTCCAGCCAGTGGGCACTTCGTAACTCTGAAGACCCTGCTTCTTGGCAACAAGGTCCACAGCACCCGATGTGGGCATGGACCGAGCCAGGCCGTACACGCCTTGTTTTTGGAAATAGGGAATGAGCTTGGCATGGTGGGCAATGATGGCAAGACTGTCTCCAGGAGAGACGAAGGAGTTGGCACCGTAGATCATGTTGCGGTCACCATCACCATCACTGGCAGCGCCAAAGTGGACACCATTGTTATCGACAGCTTCAACCAGCTCGTGTGCGTAGACCAAGTTGGGATCGGGGTGACCACCACCGAAGTCGGGCTTCGGTTCGCAGTTCATGGTGGAGCTGGCGGGTAGACCCAACTCCTTGACGAAGATATCAACGCCGTAGGGGCCGGTGACACCGTGCATACCATCGAAGAGGACCTTGAAGTCAGGGTGGTTGAGCAGGAAGCCCTTGATGAGGTCAAAATCAAAAATTTCCTTCATCATCTTAACATAATCGGCGGTCGAATGGACGACCTCAACCTCAAGGGGTCCATAGGTACGGACCCCAATTGTAGCGGTGTCGACCTCGGGGAGGTCAATATAATTATAGGAGGTAAGGGACTTGGAGACATCGAAAATCTTGTTGGTGACGGTTTCAGGGGCAGGTGCGCCATTGGCAAGATTGTACTTGATGCCAAAGTCATTCTCGGGGCCTGGAGTGCAAGTCCATTAGAATAGGTAGAACAATCGGGGAGTGAAGGCCAGCGGGGCTCTAAACTTACCACCAGGGTTGTGACTAGCAGTCAAGAGAATACCACCAGTAGCTTTCCTCACACGGATCAAGTTGCTGGCAGCAGGGGTACTCAGGATGCCATTCTGGCCCACGAGGAGCTTCTTGACTCCGTAAGCAGCACTAATCTTGGCGATCTTCTGAATAACATTGGAATTGTAATAACGACCATCGCCACCAATGACAAGGAAGGCGTCCTGAGCGCCCTCAGGGATGGAGAGGATGATACTTGTGACGAAAGCCTCAGAGTAATTGGGCTGCTGAAAGACCTTGACCTTCTTACGTAGGCCAGAACTAGAAAAGCACAAGGTTGGTGAAAGTTAGAGGAGGATCAATTCAATTCAATGATAATAATATTGGAAATGATAATAATAGGAATCGTTTTACTGAAAGAAGGACGATAATAAGAGAGAACTTACGTTCCGGGCTTCTGGTCAGCAAAAGGCTGGATGGATACGGTCTGGACGGACATGGTGGGAAGCTAGGCGGGGTAGCTTGTTTTGGTGGTTGTTGGGACGAGAGGGGGGGGAAAAACAAAAGAGGGAAAGGGGAAAGGAGCGAAGAGGCAGAACGGGAGTTTAAGAAGGAAACTGATGAAGAGAAGAGACGAAGCGAATGCTCGAATCCTCACCGACAATTGGATGACAGGAGAAAAGGAGAAGGGAGAGGAAAAGAAGAGGGAAGAGGTAAGTTCTGCTGGTGGTGGTGTTGGTGGGGGTGATAAAAAAAGGAATCAGGATAATAGTATTTTAGCTTGCATCATCTCCGCCACCGATAATCTCTCTCTCCACCTCTGCTCTTTTCCCTCAATAATAATAAAAAACCCCCAGTTGGGCACCCAGGCTCTTGTAACTTGTATGCACCTAGGAAGTACCTAGTACTTAGCTAGTAGGTACTTGACCTGTCTCAATTTGATTCGCTCGTACCCATGGATTATTGATTTCATTCCCCCCTTGTATGACCCGTCACTTTCTGTCATTATTACCCAGTTGTAAGAAGCTAAAAAGTTATCCCTGCTTAAAACAACCGCCCCCGATAAAATCGCATCTCCTCAATGCTCTCTAAAATGTCATCCTTGGCTAAATGTACCTCTCGTTTCGCTGGGACTGCGGCCAAGGTCTCCTCGTCCCCCCATCGTCGAACTACCTCCTTAATCGTGCTCACGTCCACAATGCGATAGTGAAGCCATTCTAGCACTTTCGCATAAGGCCCACATGCCAGGAATGCTCGGTCCGCGTGGACGCTGTTGCCCGCAAGCAGCGCCGTGCGTGGTGTCGGCACGTACCGTTGGATATAAGCGAGTAGGTCGGCCGCCGCAGATTCGGGGGTCACAGTTGATGCCTGCACAGCCGCCGTCAAACCAGTGCGTCCGTGGGTATCGATGCACCATTGTGACATCTGATCCAGCATAGATTTTGGGCAGTGGATGATGACTTCGAAGCCGGTCGCATCGAGGAGGTTGAGGTGGGAGTCGGTGATGAAGCAGCAAATTTGAAGGATTTGATCGGTTTGAGGGTCAAGTCCAGTCATCTATCATGAGTTGCTTCCCCCGAGTTCCTCGTTTAAGAGCGCTTGTTAGAAGCATTATTGAGAAACAACCTCCAAAATGCTAATTTTTTGGAGAGGGGTTGAAAGGAATGTGCGAACCTCGCAGTCGATCCACACCAGAGGATCGGAGGAGCGTGTCAATGGCATGGCCAATCGTCTGACTCGGAATCGTTTAAATGATGGGGTTAAATTGAAGGCTAAACTATTAATAGAGACTAACAACGAGAGCGAGAGATGGATATCAAGAGAGAGGGGCAAGAAAGAGAGAGGATGAGTCCAACGGATTAGCTGTGGAAGTTTCCGCAGACGGAAATCCTTCGACGTCATCCTTCTGTCTCCCTAGAGCCTCTTGCCCAACTGCAGATTACGGGAATACTTTAAGTCATATATTTCTTTCCTATTTCTTTTTTCGATAATAATAATAAGAAACGTCTAAACTAGTCGCCAAAGACCTGTGTCAATTAGCTGCAGCACATGCTCCCTCATTCCGCATCAGGACATAACAGCGAGCAAAAGGGAAGGAAAAAAAAGTCCAAAAAAAAAGTTGAGAGGGGAAAGAAAGAAAATAAAAGAAAAAAAAAATCCAGTACGGGCGTTCAAAATCACGCCCTTACGCCATTCCATCACGGTCATGAAATAATATGGAAAAATTTGTCAGAGATTGAGCGGGAGAGTGGGGGGTGGATATAGTAGTTAAATAAAAAGAAAAGAAGAAGATCGTTTCCGCCAAAGATTAGCGCCGTATAGATCTAGACAATCATTATTCCCAAATTACAATTCTTCGTCATCATTTTCTGGGGCAGGCATCGACTTTGGAGAATGGAAGCTCTCCCCAAGAGTACTAGAGCCAATTTCCGCGCTGGGGGCACTGGCTGCTCCATCGGTCTCACCACCACTACCTAGAATTCCGCTTAATTGTTGAGATAGACCGGATTCCATCCTTCTGCGAAAGGAAGATTCGTCCGCTTGAGATACGCTGGGGCGTTGCTTCTTTAATGGGCTCCCAATGAATTCGCCATTAAGAGTGTTCGGTGGAGGCTGGGAAGGTTCAGAGGCCGGTGTCGGTGCTGCAGGTATCGTTGGAGCTGCAGGCGGAGTTGTGGAGAGGTTGGAGGGGGTCGGAGTGGCGCCGGCTGTACGAGGACTTGCTGTACCTCTTTGAGAACGACTAGCCGCAAGAGACGCGGACGAATGCTGACGTTTGAGCTAGATGGGAACCTATGGTGAGCAGCAAGAAAATAAGACTGGTGGGACTAAGTTGCGCATACATACCTTGATCTTGCGAACACCCTCTGCAAGTTCCCCTTGTCTTTTGATGTCGTCCGGGGATAGATCGAGGTTATCCTCCTTCTCCTCTTCTTCATCGGCTTGGTGGAGAATCACGTCTTCATCTTCATCGTCGCTATCCATATCGTCATCGCCCGCAGTCACCTTGTTCTTCTTATCCTTCTTTTGGGTATTTGAGTTATCGCGAAAATTCAAAAATCCTACGCCTCCGCCTGGTTTAAGAGGGCCGAGATTTGAGAAATCAGGTTGTAATGAGCGCCGTTTTGTTGAACCGGGAGTTTCCTGCACCTTAGGGTCCTTCAATATGCCCATTTTCTGTAATTGTCCTATAGAAGAGTAAGTCAATGTATAGGTAGGGGTAGTGAAATAAAAAGGAAACGTATAGGAAAGGAAGCGACTCACGCTCTCCACGATACATAAACGTAAATATGGCGTATGGCTTATCAGATGGATCGATTCCTGTCACCGTTTGTGTGCTAATCGATTTAGGATCAAGAGTCTTGGGCTTTGCAAAACTAGTGGTATGATCAATGTCATTGTCTCCACCGCCATTATTGCCTTGTCCTCCTTGACTATCCTCGTCATCCTCATGGGCATCGAATTGGGGCGAGTACTCTCCCCTTTTGATCTCCCCTGAAGCTAGAACTCGGAACAAAGCCACCTTAATCTGACCCGCGGACTCGGGAATCGGGTCATCGTCGGAGTCGGGGAAAGACATATCATCATCAGAGACGTCCTCCAAGGGAGATTTGGAGTCGTTGCCATATCTCATGATCCCTTTATCCTCTTTACCCTTGGACTCCATATCTAGATCATCGGCGCCGCCCTCGGCATCACGCTTCGCGCGACGTTTCTCCATCTTTTGCCGCCTCCGCTCAATCTTGGCTGCCGCATCCTTGCCTTCAAGGTCTAACCCATTAAGCCATCTCTCCAGCCCAACCTCACGGAAGAGAAACTCTCGTTCGGCAAGTCCACCGCCCTCGGACTCGGGAATGCTAACCCATCGAGAGTTTACCCAGGTTTCCTCCCCTCTCCGGAGTAGAGTAGCCACCTCCTCTTTTTGTCGACCGTCGAAGTAGATGTAGGCCGCCACTGTCTCGTTCGGCGAATTGGTAAGCGCCTGGTACGGAGCGACCGTGCTGGTATACAGTCCGCGCTGCTCACCCGGACCGGGGAGGCCTCCGACTACCTTTGCTTTAGGGAGTGGGTTGTCCGGGGTCGGCTTCGGGGTGGAGTAAGGGACATCTTGACCGGGGTTCAACAGCGTAATAGAGATCGCAAAAGTTGACTGTTCCGGCCTTCCTTCCGCAGTATTCGGGATCTTAGGTGGCGGTACAGGGATGTAGCAAGCGATGCGCGAGGCTCGGGACTGACGCTGGATCGAGTACTCTGAAATAGGACCGTCTGGTGTGTGTATACTGACAGCCAGACCCTTGAAGCATGGCATGACGGGAGGAGGAGAGGAAGGGAGAGAGGAGCAGAAGCCAGGTATACCCCGTAGGATGTCGGGAAATTCAAGATCAAAGCAAACCTGATGATAAGGAGAGACAGGGAAAGAAGATTTTATCTTTCCAAAGAAGAAGAGGAGGAAGACAAGAAAAGGGAGAAAGGCACTAGCAGAAGGATGATCGTGGCTGGTGGAGGCGGTCAGGATCAACACACTTGGGAGTATTTATTTTTTTTAGACGAAGGGGGTTCTGTATTTGGAAGAAATACTAACTTGGACGACTAGAATGAATGCCCGGATGCTCAACCTCAAATATAATATAACTCTATTGAATTCTCGAGTATTTTGTGTTATTTTTTTTCGTTTTCTTTTCTTTTTCTTTTTTTTGAAGGAGGGGGGGAGGGGGTGGAAAGTCGAGGGATAGGCGGATCGATGGTTGTGCGGAGTGGAGGAGGAGAAGAGGAGGGGCGAGCAAGACGTCAACAATGAGCGAATTAGCGTCCGATCGGAGTTCCCCTCGACAACAAACAAACAAGACTCCAGTATAATAAGCCAAGTCCTTCAACTATTGGGCATGTAGGGGGCTCCGGTGAGGATAGAAAATGCGAGGAATTGAAAGAGAAAGACGTAGCGGAGATAAGAGAGGGAGGTGCCGATGGATAATTGGCGAATTGATGGATGATTTGGCTGTGGGATGAACCCAGGATGATCATCAGGAGGATAATTTTTATTCTTATTATTATTAGGTGTACCGAATACTCTAATAATACGCCAATAATAACAAGCCCAGGGCTATCAAAATGTGGAGGCCAAGATCGACAGCCGCCAACTCCGTCCTCTCTAGAACCACTTCAGGGGGGTTCTTGTAATTCTCCAGCTTTGTTTAATTTGAACTGTACCTCTTCTTGTCCTTTTTCCTTTCCCCTCTTTCCATATGCCATCCTCCTTTCTCACATTTCCACACCCCCGTCAAGAAAAATACACACTACCCCACGCCTCTCTATAAGCCCCGCCGCCGGGCTTCCTCCCTTGCAAGGTCTGCCAAATCGGGAAAGTCGCGGTTTAGATCCCGGAACAACTCTTCAGCCTTCTGTCGCTTTAGTCGCTCAATCTGAGCTTTTACTTGAGATATCCGTTCGAGGACCTTTTCATGGGAATCGACTAGAGATAGCTCTAAAAGCCCATCTGCGTACCGCCTAAGAGACTCGAGCTTTTTCTCTAAAATACTGATATTAACCCCGTCTTTGTCCTTGGAAGAACCAGTGTTTGCATGATCTACATATACATGCTCTGGCAACGCATACTCACTGCGCGTCAAGGAGTCTTGAGCATCATGTGGTGGAGAATTACGCATTCGGGCAGGTTGGGAGAACTGTCCAACTTCGGTTCGATCCCGTTCCTCACGTAATGATCCACGCCGACCCAAGGTACCAGTTGAGGGGGGATCGGTGTGGCTGCAGTTTGGGGTACCTATATTTGCCACATGATAATCGGATCTTTTCAATCGGGTAACGCTTACAGGTTCCATAGTTTCACCTCGTTTCGCAGAAGATTGCCCTTGGCTATTGTCGTCCTCGATGCGTGTTCGAGAACGCTTCAGTCCCTGGGAGGATGGATTTTCCTGCGACGACACACTTGCAGTAACCATGCTAGCCCTTTTACCTCGCTTCTGGTCGAAAACATTATCCACAAACCCTATTATGCGGCCGCGAGGGTCTACCGACTTGATTCGGGCCCTCACTGGTTTGTCTTTGCTTTGATATGGATGTAAGAAGTGGCAACAGCGGCAGTTGCATACTTGTGAGCACTTGAAGCAGGTCCATGGTCCTTCCTCTCTCAATAGCGATAGCAAATCGACATCAAAATGTCGATATAAACCACGGAAGCAAAAAAAAGCAGAGCATTCCGAACATGAAATCCCCTTCCATGTTGGATGGCTGTCCCGACAAAGGTGGCAGAGGCGTTCCTAGGCACAAGTGGTCAGGGTCGACTTCTCTCACTCCCCAAGCATGAAATGGAAGATTAGAATTCACTTACCACGCTCTGCTGTCGGGCATCGGCCGTTGCTACAGCTATAGCACCAAGGGACTTGCGCCTAAAGGAGTGTGAGCCAGTTATAGTAGGTTTGAAGGGAAATGGAGCAGCTAAGAGACGCCATACTTCGAGTTTGTAGAGCCCGAAGAAACTTCCCCCAAACTATATCTGTCTCGGGCTGCTCGTATGATCTCTCTGCAACGTTCGCGTGGAATTGTTTCAGCCCACGTGTAATCGGCAACATGTTGGCAACTTCGGCCCGAAACGTAACATGTTAAGCACAAGTCAAAATCTCCACATCGCTCGCAATGAAGGTGACGATTCCAAATTGTTAGTCCACAGAAATTGCATTCAACAACTGCACCTTGGGTATCAACCATCTGGACAGGCACATCTGCATCTTGGCCAAGGTCCTCGTCATTGACCAGTTGCTGGAAAATGTTGAGCAGGGATCCCACCTTGTTCTTTTCGAGTGAGCCTTTTTCCAGCCCATGAATTGGAATGAGAGGAGCTCTGCCAGTATCACTATGACACTTTCTTTGATACGCAGGCTGGACATATTCAAAGAATGACGAAATTGAGGAATAATGCATAATATTCCAGACAACCTTGACGACCATAGGAGCTATGTTCCATATTTGGTGAGCTGTGGTTGCTGGGAAAACAACCAAGTCGCCGGGACTTTGTTTGGTTATATATATTGGAAATCTTGCGACTCTCAATTTGGTGATCGTGACATTCGCCCAGTCGGTATGTGGTGATTTCCCCATATTTTCCATGAAAATGTCGTAATCGGCCTGCGAATCTTTGTCTGTACCAAAGCAGATCGATCCGGGCTTATTTCCTGTTGCAAAGATCAGCTACAGCTATATATTCATACATCAAAGTCCATATTTGGAGAAAGACGGGTTTCGTTTGTTACCTTCTGACTCAATTAGAAGATTGAGGGCTACAGTTGCACTGAAACATCTGTGAAATCCGGAGCTGCAAATGATTGTTCTTGAGTATCAGCAACAAGTAAGCCGCTTTAGCTAGGTATGTGCGTACAAAGACTTCCGAGTCCCGATGTAGGCCATCAACACTTCCGGTGCGGTTTGTGGAGGGAGCACTCGGAACAAATCAAGAGGGCCGAGGTGTATCAATGAAGAGGGAAGGATAGCCTCTAAGAATTTCGCCCATTCTTGAGGACAATGAAGGTCTTTTGCATAAAGGCTTTCCATGAACAGCAATACGTTAGGCACCACCTTTGACATGCACAGGAAACTGGGTCAATTTAAACCTACTTCTCCCGGATGTCTGTGTGGGAGAGCAAATCTGGTAGTCGCATCTTGACATCGCGTCCTGTCTCACAATTCCTTACCGGAATTGCTTTCCGATCATCAAAATCAAAACTATTTTCACTGACCCCCTGGTGCGAAGGGAATGGAGATTGAGACTATATACCTTCCGAGTCCGAGATATTGAGACCAACAGTATCCAAGGTAGGCGCCCTGCGCCATTTTTCCGTTTCTTTAAACCCACGGATAACAAATGGTTTTCCTTCTTCTAGTTTACTCTCAATCCAGCTGAGTACATCTTCATCTGACTGATATTGGATGCTTTCAGCTGAGAACTCGGAAAATGGAACAAAGGGACCACCGGAAAGTAGGAGGTCTTGTATAGAGGGAATGTCTGCCTGGAAGAAGTCCATGTTTTGAGATTTTCAAGAAAAAAGATTGGCGTAAGATGAATTTTCAATTTGCATCTTGCGGCATTCTGATTCTGTCAGTGATATTGATCACTTAAACATTAAATAATCTAGACGGTCGTGGTACTAACTCATATCTCGGAACTTCGATCGCGGTTTTCTAGGTAGGAGGGTCAAATTGGAGCTAGTCCAACTTTGGACATCATGTGGATTTTTGTGCCTGAAGAAATGGGCTACTAATATACTTTGTAAATTATACTTTGTAAATAGAGATATATAGTTATAGATAATCACTTTTGATTTTCCTTCCTTTATACCTATGTGATAACAAAATTATCCGCCATGTCTTTCTGCATGTCTCACAAAATCAGGAATTACCGGCCCCAATCTTGCTTAGTATTTAGAAAGAAGCCAGAAACCCCACCCAAAAGGTTCCTACCCCCAAGCAGACCAGTTCTGCGTTTATAAGAAGAGCCTAGACGGAAAGACTCCGGCCTTTATTATTGAATTAAAGGCACCCCATAAGGTTTCTTGGTCTATTTCAATGCTGGACTACACGACACGGACCTTGATGATGAGGTCCTTCTCTAACAGGAAGAGGGGATGCCGGGGGCCATCTGCCACCGTAATCTTTTAGAACTAAAGTCGATAATCGGAATTGCGAACAACGCTTATAGTTACCTGAACTGATTTGTGTACGGGGGAAGTAAGATACGCATTGAAGATCTTATGTCTTTCAAAAGGCAGCTATATAAAAGGTCAAATACAAATTCTTCAATAGAGGTCTCACACAAATCTGATCTAATATCCACCAACTTCTCCCTCTTCCTTCATCGGCTTAAATGAAACCTGAACGGGCTTCTGACCAATCCCCCGCCTTCTTGCTTCCTCCAAGATAGCAACAGTAGCAGTAGCCCCAATGCGAGTGACCCCGAGCTTTATGACATGCAGCAGATCGTCCAGGGTACGAACACCTCCCGCCGCTTTAATCTGGACATTCTTCCCTGATTTCTCGCGCATCAACTTCAAGTCCTGAACTGTAGCTCCCTTATAGTTATACGATCCGTCACTCTGCTTCACAAACCCATACCCAGTTGAGGTCTTCACAAACGCAACCTGAAGCTCAGTACAGATCTCACATAACCGAATAATATGCTCGGCCTTTAGGTAATCATTCTCGAAGATGACCTTTAAAATCGCACCATGGCCCGTGACAGCATCGTTAATCTGGCGGATTTCCTCTTTCACATAATTCCAATCTCCACCAAGGACCTTGCCGATGTTGACGACCATGTCGATCTCGGCGCCGCCGGCTGCAGCGGCGGCTGTAGCTTCAGCGACTTTGATTTCTGTTGTGCTGTTTCCGTGGGGGAAGCCGATGACTGGACAAACCAGGACATCGGTGCCGGCAAGCTCCTTTTTGGCGAGTGGTATATGGTATGGTTTGATGCAGGCTGTTGCGACGTGGTTGTCTCGTGCTATCTTCAGGCCTGCGAGGATGTCGGTGTCGGTCATGGTGGGGTGGAGGAGAGAGTGGTCGATCATCTTGGCTAGTTGGGACAGAGTCACGGTGATGGTGTTTTCGGACATTTTGGTTATCACGATTTTCACTGTAATATGCTGGTTATAGTAATGATTTAGTTATATTATGAGCATGGAGAGTTTGATTTGCATTGGGGAGGTCGGAGGGGTTTATATACCTGGATCTATGCCATTTATTGGTTCATGATGCATAACATCTTTTACCTTTTTCAGTAATTCATTCCACCGGAGACGGATAGTGGCAACTTCGAGTATAGTATTTGGATTTTCAATCGTATCCATAATGGACTACGTTATCAGTAGTCTTTTTTTGTTTGGCCAATGGCTTCTGCTGTGACACTACTCACTCCAAGATTGTGAAGCTCCCCGTAGAACTATACAAAACTATCGGATCAACCAATATTACCTATACTAAAGTATTAAAAGTCCACCGCGCAGCGGCCATGAGCGTTCCCACGCCTCAACCTCTGTCCCGTAATAAGAGAACCGGGGGGGGGAGGTCTACCGCTGTTGGTGACCTCGATATGGGAAACGACTCATAACATCGAACGGAGCAATCCACTAGCGGCCAGTGCCAAAGCACTCGTGGTATCCCCTCTAGACCTGGTTTGCAAGCGTTGTTTCTGGTTGTGCAAAGAAAAAGATATTACTGTACTAGCTGCTCTGTAAATCGTCAATCAACTACATATAGTGTGGCCGGCTGAGAAATTGCCAAATCCATAGTGTACTCTGCCGGACTCAAGATATATTGATAGTATTTTCCTAAAGATATAACCCAAAGTGAGAAGATTTTTATCCCTTATGCACTTCCTGAGCCTGAACAATGAAGAAGACCCTTACAAGGAACCTTCAAGCCCGTAGGAACGGCGTGCGGACAATGACACCCCATGTCTGTCGAACAAGGCTCGCAGCACAGACATGTATCCCAAGTTGGAGCAACTCCGGCTCGGTCAGCGATTTTCTCATCCGGTGGCTTCGCTGCCGAGCGCAACAACAGCACCTGCTCATTCGCAGCCCGGAGAACGCACATTATGTTAGCCCATTAGAGGTAGAGGTAGGTTTTCTCACTTATAGTGGATGTCGCTAGAGCAGGGACCGGTTGCGTCGAGTTTGACAAGGAGGTCGTGAGGCCCTGCAGCGCTATACATGTTATAATCTGTTGTGCCCAGCTTATTTTCTTCGTAGCCCTTTGACATGTGTAGACTTGGAACGGTGACATCATCGACTGTTAACTAGAAATTGATGTCGTGGTTGCAAACGATGCTGACTTTGCATTGTTTGGGGAGAGAATTGCTTTGAGCCATTACTGTATGTTGGCTTAGGTATAGATGTAATCTTTGGTTGAAGATAAAGTGGTCCATGATGGTCATCGGTACACAGTAAGGCTTGAGCTATATTGCAGTAGTTGTAGCAATGATACTCAGCACTTTCTCACCTGGTCTGGTGGAGCAATGAATAATCGGGACTGATTACTAGAAAAGGATAAGTGTCCCGGTGGCTCCATCATGAAGTCATCCGGTGGGTTCGTGCGCTTCTTCCTATGAATAACATTCTTCCATCTCACAAGCACAGAAAATTCCGTCAGAAAGAAATTATAATGGCTTCCCGGACACCGAAGAGAGTTTCTCGGGCATGTCAGCGTTGCCAACGGCAGAAGCTGAAGGTAAGTCTGCATCGATTCGGTTATAAGTATCCCAAAAGTAATGGCTGATTTTTGCAAGTGCGACATCCAACGGCCTTGTACTTTATGCACAAGGAGCCATACTGACTGTATCCCTGTTACAGCAGGTCGCTGGAGAGCATACGAGCCCTCAAATAGTCCAGATTCTGCTGGTGTAAATACTAGGGGTGGCACACGGAGAAGGCGTCTTCGAGGCCCATCTGAAATAGGTCAAAGGTCTTTAGCCTCTGGTTCTCAGGAGGCTGAGCCGATACGCACTCCCCATGAGAATATTAATGCACCCGAACCGTCCGTCTCCAATAGTGAACAGCAATTGGGTGCTTCAAGCTCGACGATGTCTTTGGTTGACGGAGTAAGCCCTCGCGCACCATCTTAGGTACTATACTGGTTGGCTATAGCATCCACTAAAAGATACACCGTAGGCGCTCAGGCTATACAACGCGCCAACTGCTAAAATTCCTTTGCACAATGCGATCCCGGGTGCCGGCTTGGAGTCCACCAGAAATGCAGAGAGGACTGGAAATTACCGTAACAGACCGCGATCTCAAAACAAGAGGTCGCTGGCAACACGGCCTGTGGTTAAGGAACTGATGTCACTCATTCCTGAATATGATGTCGCCGTACTACTTGTCAATACATATTTTGATTGCGTGCATTGGTTCGTCTTGCTTTTTCACCAGGACGATTTTCGTCGTCGGTGGCAGTTGCTCTACAAGAGACCATCGGATCGGCGTGCTCGACTTGAAGCGGAAATGGATTCCCCTGATGTTGGTTTCATTGGTACATTTCTGATGGTCATCGCTATCGGTATTGAGTACTCAGGAACATATCGTAAGCAATTATTGGATGCGTTACATGTAAACCATGAGACCTTGAAAGCACAAGTCCTCACAGCGATCCGATCGCGGTTGCTGGATATCGTTGCATGGGGCTCTCTAGAATCCACTCAGACGTGTGTCCTGCTGGGAACGTATTACTTATTCCATGGCGACCCGGCCGTTGCATGGCCAGTATGTGGCTGCGCTTTGCGGACCGGGTTGGCCCTGGGTCTGCATCGAAAGCAACGACCACCAGAAAATGCGGCAGGGCAGGCGCTTTTGGATTGGCGAAACCAGAATGAAGCGCGGAAACGGTGTTGGTGGGCGATATATGAGATTGAAACATTCTGTTCAATGTCTTATGGATATCCCCATGCCATTACAGATGCAGATTGGGACATTGAACCACTCGACCCTTCTGCAAAGTCACAACAATCTGCCATGATAACCTCTCCCATCTCATTTGAGCAACCACTGCTGTGCGAGCCTAGCTTATTGTCCTACAAGTACTTTATGTCTAAGCTTTCAGTTATAATTCAACAAGTGCTTACCCAGCTTTACCGCATCGGTCCTGCCACGGGGATGAATGAACCGTCGGAATCTTTTCTATCCCCTGGAATGTTAGTGGAACGAGTTAGCGAGCTGGATCAGAAGCTACGGGACTGGAAGGCAGAAATCCCCCCACCATTACACGTATATTGGTCGGCGCCCCCAGATGGCTGCTATGCATCTCCAGAAGAACTGGACCGCGATGTGGAAGCTTCTGGTCCGCGCTTTGAGTCCCATGTTTTTCAGCTCCAGGCTTTGACGTTGCATCTTGCATATGAGAATGCTCGGATCCTTATACATCGGCCCTTGCTGTCTTTCCGCTTAAAAGTGGCTTATAATAGCACAGTCAAGGATGTCTGCTCCGTCAACGAAGGCTCGTTCTCCCGATCGTTGCAGATATGTCGCGACGCAGCACTCGCAACATCACGATTTCTCTCCGTACCCGTTATGGCTCTGGCTGCAGAAACATACGCCGCTGCATTTATTGGTATCCATACTTTCACCGCAGGGTTGACCCTTTGCATCTTATTTAGCACCGACCCTCTGAGCCCTCAGTCTTATGAAATCAAATTAGGCTTGCAGCAGTTGATGGCCATTCAACAGAAGCTAAGGACGCACTCACCACTTCCGGAGCAAAGCTTGGAAATATTGAAGCACCTTGTCAGACATGCGATGGAAAAAGAGTGGAACGCGATGCTCAATGGTTCACAGTTAGGAAACGGAGAATTAAGCTCCAACATTTCTGGCTCCCAAGATCGAACTACGAGCCCGATAGAGACTGTGGTAGCCCCCGTACCTGAATTCGAGCCACTACCGGTCCTTAACCATCCCTCCCGTAGGATGCCGACACCAGTGGCCGGGGATACGTCTTCTGCACTGGTGGATGAACCCACAAGTGGTGATGTATATCTATCCGGTGGTGGTCAGCAGTACATCCAAGATCCCACATTATTGCAAGCTATTGCGGATGTCGACAGAGGTAAGTCATGTTTTATCCTTTTGGAGTGGTTATCTCAAGCAAAAAAATGCTGATCCGGATAATAGCCATAGCTGGAAGTTATCCTTCCGATTTGCTTGGACAGGAGGGCTCTAACACTCTTCGCTGGTCAATGTCTGATCAGCTATTGTTCCCCGAGCAGGCTTGGATATGGAGTTTAGATCCTTTCGACACTTCACAGTGACTTTAAACTAGTATCTTTTATTATACACTACCTAGGTACCTTGTATTTTAAATTATTTCTGACCTCTTCTATACATTACTCGTAATCCTGGCCCAGCCCTCTTCTTTTAGTATATCCATGCCTTCAAGAATGAGCTAAATTCTTCTTCTTCTACTTGCTTTCTGGAAAAATGGACACACCCCAGTATCTCCCGCCATAAAATGGAAACTGTGGACAATTTCTTCTTTGCATTTGGTTTTAAAAAAATTTTTTTTTTTTTTTTGCATGCGGCGTCTAGAAGCTATGCGTGCACTAGATGAATTGTAATTGAGAGTTTTAAGTAGATCACTTTGAGCTCTATGGTTAGCTTCTATGAAAACTTCATCTATTTATTGTGTATAGTAATACTTCGGCGGTTAATGGGTATCTTATGACGATCGAATTACCGTATAAAAATCGGGATACCGACGGTTGTCAGTGTATTGCTGCCAGTGGAACCTTGTGAAGGATCTATCAGCATGATTCCTGGTTAGGTGCAGTACTTTAGCCTGAAAGACAAAGATTAGCATAATTCTGAAGAAGGAGGCTCGATAAATTTGTGTTTGTTGCTAAGGAAGGGTTAATGCAAGGCACTGTAAATGTATCCCACCATCTGCACTCGACTGAGGATCCACTAGCCGGCGCTTTTAGTATTTGGTCTTTGGGATGTGTTGAATGAACAACGAAACGTGACAGAGGATCGATGCTAATGGGGATATACCTATTTACAATCGTATTTTGAGAGAAAGTCCCTAAGAGAATAGGTTTAAAAAAAATAGTAGGAAAAAAATCTTATCAGGAGTCACAACACCATACCTAGCCAACGCGGCGCTTTGTCAGGCCGGCATCACTCACTATGCAATCAGAAGTCATATGAATAGCGATATAGAGAAGTTCGAGTCAGTCAGACGGAAAGACCAGAGGTCTCCTCATTGACGAGATAGGGATACAACTCCCAAAATAACGGTTTAAAGGGCAAGAGGTCGCTCGCTCTATGATGGTACTGGTGGCGTCTTGTTGGATGAAGAGATAACGGCTTTGTGATCCTGGATTGCTGATTCGAATCCTTTACAGCTTAGTAACTGGTGGCCCATTAATATGGGATCAGAGGGTGAGACAGCTCATTCGAGATCTGTAAATATCGCAAGTATGTGCTTCAAGTGTAGTGTCTGGCAGATTTGCTGTTCGTTTAAAGGACTAGGAATAGAAGTGGTCTTCATGCCGCATCTATTCTAGTTTTAGTTATTTGAACCCTGTGTAGATGGCTTGTTCGAGTCAGGATTGATCGTTAAGAAACGTAGATAGCGGTTTCTATCACCCATGTTCCGATAGCCGTTTCTATTTGGAATCGTGTAAGTGTTACATAGAATACACCATCATTTATACTAGTACCGAGACATCTAGGTAGGCACATACTTACAGCTAGACTGGACCAGCATGGTAGAAGGTAAGTGACAGATTTAGAATAATACCTCCTAAGGTGTTAACAATACAAAATAAGTTTTCGAATAAAAATATACATATTAAAATACTATATAATATTTAGTATTGCTCTCTTTGATATGTACATATATCCTACCAGCGTATCTAGACTACGGTAGGTATCCAGGTACTTGTGGTTTGACCTGACCTCTAAGACCACAGGGTCTCGTGCATAGGCCACGCACAAACTCGTCATTCTTGCAGATCACAACACTTGGGCGCAACTCATTAGGGCAATAAATAAATAAATCATGATTACTTTTCCTTTTCTCCTCTCTCCCTTTCTTTTTATATCTCAAGATTCTCACCCCTCCTTCCTTTTCCTTTTTTGACACCTAAGATCGGAAATACGGCCTGCCTCCCCTTTAACTTAAACGCAACCAATTAGTTGGAATAAGCATCAAGGCTGAGTGAGTGCGAGTGCGCCTCATCCACATTTTCGAGTTCGTATTTTGGTCCGTTTCACAAATCATAATCCAGTGATCTACACTCTCAGCTTTCAGGACAAGGTTATGGTTAGGGCGAATAAGACCGAGGTGAGAGGTGAATAGAGAAAACCAACACTTACCCAATAACCAGAAAGTGGGTGTGGTGTGTAGCTCGGCGTAAGACGTTTTCCAGGCTAAGTGGCCGACGGGAGCATTTTTCCCGAGACAAGATCCTTCTGATATGCCTGCCTATTATTGATAACGGCATATGCGAGAAAGAAGCGGAAAAGGATGTAGCCGACCAAGTAGGAAACTGTAGGGAAAGCGATGGAAAATGTTATCGAACCTGGAAAGTAAAATTTGGGTTTCAATTTAGGTCAGCGTTGCGCAGCCTCAACAAAACAGAATGAAAGTTAATAAAAAAAAAAATAAATAAATAAATAAAAAGGTAAGCAAGAGACAAATAAAAGGAACTGGAGAATAAGATTTTTTTTTTAACCCTCCCTTTAGATTCAAGTTGAGTTACCTTTTCTTTTTCATTCCTTTTTTTTTCTTTTCTTTCCTTGTTTTTTTCTTCTTTTTTCTGCCCCCCTATCTTCCTCTTGATCGTTTTAAATTTTGTATTTTTACCATCTTTTTTGGTCTTAAAAGGTCTCTCAGGATGCAGTGAGATAGCAAAGGTTGGATTTGACTTGGTGATTTGTCCTACCACCATCCTCGACAGCGCCGCATGTAAGAGGAACAGCAGTTACACCAAATTCCGCCGGGCAATCCACATTTCGTGTGTTTAAAGATTTTCAGGGTTGTGGCCCACAAAAATTAGTCAGGAATAGGTAGGAGATACTCTGGGCTTTCTTCGACAACCCTGTATGATGCGGCGCAACAAGAATCCTATTTTGTATATCATGTATGTACACACAATTGCACATACGGAGCACGTAGGTCGAGGACTAGGTGGTGCGAGTGGGGAAAATGGGATTAGGGAATGCTAGTACCTAGTTAAACTTAGTAAAAGTTAGTTAGTCGACTCGTATCAACTGCAGTCTTAGGTTATATTATGAACAGGAAAGAAAGTCTTGGTGACTTGGGATGGCGTCTCGTGGTATGTATTTAATTCTAAACGCCCAGCCCCAGGGTCTTTCCCAACGTCATAATCTGCGGGTTATTCCTAGTTTAGAGGCGTGGACTGAGTCAATGACAACTTTCTCCTTCATCAAGAAGCGTAGGATGATGACCAAGAAGCAAGATTTAACCCCTCACAATGTGACGATCTTGGTCTCTCATGGCTAATGTTATATGCCAAACTAAGCACCGCTAAGCCCAATTTAGCCAAAAATCAAGCTCCCCTTGCTCCTGCGACGCCCAGTCCCACATGGCGGCAGCTTCTCTCCCATAGAGTAAAGGCGCTATCATTTCCCCCGGAGGGTTACTAATGAAATCTGACGCTCAAACCCCCATCCCGTCTTTTCCTAACAACGGCAAGTATTATTATTCACCACTAACTACTAGGTATTCCCCCCCCCCCTCTTCTTCTCCACATAGAACTGGATGACGGAGTGGCGCTCAGATGTCATAGTTTCGGCCTTGCTTAGTGCAGCTCCTTTGGTGGTCGAATGATTAGAATTTTTATTATCATGCCCACTCTCCACGCAACCCCCGACCAACGCTGACCCTCTCTCTTTCTTTCTCCATTCCCTCCACAAACAAGGCTCCTAGTAAGCGCGGGGTACGCCGTCTCCGGTAACTTACCTATTCATCCATGATGAAGTAAAACCTGGAAAATTCCGTCAAAATTCGCTTCCCTTCATCAGTTGAACTGTGTTCCGGGTCAGAGTTACGACAGAGAGTTACATGGCTAAAGGAAGTGGCTGCCCCAATGACGGGAGCCCCGCTTATGGAGGAAGAGCATATTTAGGTGGCGTCCTCGGAAGAAGGTGCCTCAATCACTGACCATGGGTGATGGCTCTGAACTAAGTTAGTGTGATGGAGCTCTGGCTGGTTAATTTATTTTCCTGGTTGATTTGAAGCCACGTGAATTCAGAGGAATGTGACGGGGATGGGGAAATTCTCCGAAATGGAAACATGGAAACATTGAAACAATTGTACTGGAGACCAGGGAGGTAGGTACAGTGACGCACTGAGGTAGTTCTCCTGTTCATCAGGAAATTATGACCGTGTGATTATTTTAAGTGGATAACCGGGGGAAAACTCCGGAGTTGGTAGAAAAACATGAAAAACATGGAAGAAGAGAAGATTTGCAGTGAAGGCTGGGGGCCCCAGTCGTGAATTCAAACAAACTAGACTTTTTGAGGGATAGTATGGCTTGACCAACCATCATATCCTGGCCAAGCGTAGCCAATAGATCTTGAATCTCCTTGGCCGGCTAGGCACACCAGGCCGAATTCTATCTAGCCACTCTCTTTCTGCCCTGGCCCTTACCGGTATCAAACGACGACAGTGGCGTTTTTTTGGGCGTTTTATGGTTTGGCTACTAAATTAACCATCGAAAGTAAAATAAATAATTTAGATACATTATAAATTTAAAAAGTATACAAATAGTAAATAAAAATAATAAATAAAAGAAGGAGAGAAAGGAATAGAAAAAGAGAACAAGAGAAATCAAAAGGAAAAGAATGAATCAGAGCTTTAACAAGAAAATAGAAATAGTAATAACTGATAATCCTT
Source organism: Aspergillus sparsus (assembly GCA_027569235.1). Lineage (NCBI taxonomy): Eukaryota > Fungi > Ascomycota > Eurotiomycetes > Eurotiales > Aspergillaceae > Aspergillus > Aspergillus sparsus. The sequence continues at coordinate 167,482 of JAPDES010000048.1, forward strand.
GTAATAATTATGAAACCAAAAAAAGAAAAGAAAAATAATAAGCAAAGGTAAAGAGAGAAAAGGGAAAAGAAAAGGCTTGCTTTTTCCAGAATGACTTGGCTAAAAGTATCTATTTTCATATTTTTATATTTATGCTTTCATGTGGATTCCTGTTCCACAAGATAAGATTTCTGGATGTCAATAATGATGACTTAAAGTTGAAGAAAGTAAGAAACGCATTCGCTTTTGTTGCATTCCTCTTGATGGATATCCCTCCCCCCCCCCCCGGACTCGTCTTGCGAACTCGGTTACCCCGGGGGGTTGGTCACAATGACTAGTTCCTGTAGTCTGGGGTTACTAGCTCGACGACTCGGTACCAAATTACACGGCCCTTTAGTACACGCTTTGACGGCAACATCAGGTCATAATAATAATAATCATCATCATAAACTCGTCCGCAATTGGAGAAATCCATGAAACCACAGGTCATCGGACGGGAAAGAGATCCACCTACTTCTCATGTCGCCAAGCATCCCGAGATCCCGAGCGGAGAGAGGGTCAGCACCAGTCAGCCAGCATATACCGTTTTTGTTACTTGCACCTCCCTCCGCGCCCCCCCTGACTGGCTGGGTAAATTGAACTGTTGGTGCTACGTGCCAAAGGAGAAAGAAAAAAAAAAAAAAAAAGAAAGATAAAAAAAAACCTAAGGGATATTAACTCCCCTACACAAGACCTTGACCTGCATGGAATCTAGTCCTGGTCTATCTTAGGGGATGGGAATGGGCTTTGCTGGCGCTCATGCTTAGATCACTAGAGGATCCTTTCTCCTTTTGTCCCCCCAGAAGTAAAAAAGTAAACAATTCACGCTAAAGATAATCTCCAAGCCACAAATTGCATGATGTTAGTTAGTCTGAGTCTCCACTGGTTAAATCCCGCAGGGAATCTTGCTATCGACCGTGAATGTAACTAGAATATGATTGGGTTAATTCTAAGCCTCTTTGTCTGCTACCGTCACTGGGCGCATCTATATTCATAGTATTATTTTTCAATTGTTTGTGTTTCTTTTTTTTTTTTTTTTTTATAAAAAGAAAAGTATTTTCAGCCCTATTTTATGTCTTTTATTTCATCCCCCACCCCCCCCCCTCTCTCTCTGCTCTTTCTTCTTCCTCTCTTGGTTTTTTTTTTTATTTATTTAACCCTCCTCCTCACCCCCGCACCTCCTTCCTCTTTCTTTCATCCCACATAGCACTACACCTTATCGATAGATTATTCTTATTCACTCGTATTTCAACTACCCCTCCCCAAATAAGAGACCTCACACATCATAGTTTCCACTTCCGATTGCCATTGACCATGGCTGACGAGGTGGGAAAGGAGACCTCCCAGCATGAGATCCCTACCAAGGAGATCCAGGGTGTGCATGAGTCTGTCAAGAAACAGTTCGTCTTCTGGCTGATTGACTTCATTCTTCTTTTCTTTTTGGCTAATATTCTATCTCTAGGGCTAGTGATGACGAAAGTGCTGAAAAGGGTGCGTACGAGCACCTCAATTTGAACAAAAATATTTCGGCCAAGTAGGTGATTCCATATCTTCTGCTAACCCAACCATCTGTCTTATTAAATTTCTTCTTTAACCATCATCCCATAGGATCAAAAACCCCCTTGCCCATCTGTCCGTTTCCCATGTAGTTCGTGATGTGGAGGAATTCGCCCAGGAGCATAACTTGGTCGATATCCTTCCCAATCTCAAAAAGGGAGCTCTTATTGCGCGCGACCCGGACAACTTTGAAAGCGTCCCTGATATGACTGAAGACGACATTAGAGTCATTCAGGATGAGGTTGACCATAAATGGCGCCAGCCCCGTGCTCTTTACTTCACGATTATCCTCTGTTCGATTGGTGCTGCCGTCCAGTAAGTTTTACCATTCTTGCCTACATCCTAGCATCTGTCACCAGTAAGGAGGTGGCTAACTTTACTCTTATAGAGGCTGGGATCAAACTGGTAGTAATGGTAAGCTCTTTACAAACACGCACGACGCTTATGAAAGTAATCCTTTGCTAACCAACAACACTTTTTTAGGTGCTAATCTTTCATTCCCTGAGATTCTTGGTATCCCTACAACTGGTCCTAATGCGTCACGAAACGAGTGGTTGGTCGGTGTTGTGAACGCGTACGTGATTCTGTCTAATAGACTTACTCAATACCGAGCACTAATCAATGTTTAGAGGTCCGTACATTGCTACTGCCGCGTTTGGTTGTTGGTGTTCCGATCCCTTGAACTTTTACCTGGGCCGTCGTGGAGCCATCTTTGTTTCGGCAGTATTTTGTCTTCTGACCCCTATCGGTCAAGCTGTCTCTCAAACTTGGGTCGAGCTCTTCATCACTCGTCTACTTCTCGGAATTGGTATGGGATTAAAAGCATCGACAATTCCTATTTTCTGTGCCGAAAACACTCCGGCCTCGGTTCGTGGCGGTCTAGTGATGTGCTGGCAACTGTGGACTGCTTTCGGTATTTTCTTGGGAACTTGTGCAAACTTGGCGGTCAAGGATACTGGGTACAATATGGCATGGCGCTTGCAAATGGGCTCAGCATTTATCCCCGCTGTTCCTTTGGTTTTCGGTGTTTATATGTGCCCTGAATCCCCCCGTTGGTATATCAAAAAGGGAAGGCTTCGCGATGCTTTCACTTCACTTTGCCGCTTGCGCAACACTGAACTTCAGGCCGCCCGCGACCTATATTACATCTACGCTCAGATCCAGATTGAAAAGGACATTTCGGGCGAGAGTAATTATGTTACCCGGTTTGTCGAGTTGTTTACCATCCCTCGAGTCCGCCGAGCTACGCTTGCTTCGTTTGTGGTAATGCTTGCGCAACAAATGTGCGGAATTAACATCGTGGCCTTTTACTCTTCAACAATCTTCTCAAGGGCTGGCTTCTCTTACAGTCAATCTCTCTGGGCGTCCTGGGGCTTTGGGCTTGTGAACTTCTTGTTCGCTTTCCCAGCGGTAGTCACAATTGACACCTGGGGTCGTCGGGCCTTGCTTCTCTTCACTTTCCCACAGATGGCGTGGACCCTTCTTGCTGCTGGCTTCTGTTTCTACATCCCAGAGGACACGACCGCGCATATTGCTTGCATCGCTCTTTTTGTATTCATGTTTGCCGCTTTTTACTCTCCAGGAGAGGGACCAGTTCCCTTTACATACTCCGCAGAAGTTTTCCCCTTGTCTCACCGTGGTATGTCATACTCTCCTTGTAAAAGGTTATATCATAATAGATACTAACTGCAAATCAGAGGTTGGTATGTCTTGGGCTGTCGCAACTTGTCTTGGCTGGGCTGCAGTACTCTCTATCACCTTTCCTCGTATGCTGAGCGCCATGACCCCTACTGGTGCTTTCGGCTTTTATGCGTAAGTATTCTCTCTCTCTTCCCTTTTTTTATTGCTATTACGACTATATGTATTATCAACCAAAAAATAAAAGGGCCATTTGAACTAAGAGCTCTTCTATAGTGGATTGAACGTTACCGCACTTGTGATGATTTTCCTTTGGGTTCCGGAAACCAAGCAGCGAACTCTCGAAGAATTGGACTACATATTTGCTGTGCCAACTCGGGTTCACATGAGATACCAAACGTTTCAGGTTCTTCCCTGGTGGATCAAACGTTACATTTTCCGTCGTAAAGACGCCCATTTGGAGCCTCTGTACAAGTTTGAGGGCATTGGCACCCGCTCATAGGGGTAGATATGGTACCTAGTGCACAAGTGAAAGCTCTTCGCCTTCCCCTCTTCCGTATATAAGCGGTTGAGAAAATACACCTAATTGGCACTCTATCTCAGGGTTGTCGTGTTGGAAGGATTTAATGAAAGCAGCCGCTTGCGTACTTATTTGTTTTCTTTTCCTATTTTTCACTTTCCAAGTTTTTGTTGGGGGGGGGGGCATATCGGACCTGGAGGAGTCACATTACCATTGCACGGCTGCGCTATGCTTTAGAATAGTGATGTCCACTATGGAACTTTAAGCCAACATCCTGCGTATTATTCTAGCTTTTCTATCCAACTTCATGTGTTACAGGCCGGATTCGGAAACTTGTAATGAAAGTCGTTAGCTTACCAAATGCAAATGCGGGGTTGAACCCCCCCAGGTTTCGACCACAAACGCAGTACTAGCTAGTCGATCATACCCACATGGGTAGGTAGCTGTATGGGGCCAGTAGTTGAAGAAAGAGAAAGGAACTAGTAAAAATGCAAGCTCCCTATGGTCAATGACGAAGACGGAGTTAGGAATGTAAGATTTGAACACGTGGGGATGGTGGGTGTATCAACCATCGAACAGATCTCCAGACCCACTAACATACCAACCTCCCTAGGTAGGTAACATGCCGTCATTGCCATGCCCCGACACACCAACCCCAAACCAAACGAAGATTACTATGTCCTTAGGTGCATGATGAACATGTTCCCCGCTTCCTCCTTGCCCGAGAGTGACCCAGAAGATTAAAATACTTAAAATTTGCTTAGTTGCTGACTCCTTGTTGACGCTATCTAGGTAGGTATGTACCTACTAAGTACAGTACAAGGCAGTAAGCAAGCAAGTAACTAATTACATCTCTCCAGTTCGATAGCTACGCCAGACCCGGAACCCCAGTTGCTCATAATAACCATCCAACGCCACCCAATCAACAAAGACACCCTGGATTCCTCTTGACTTCATGTCCTGTATTGCGTGGCTTAGAAGAGCAAGTCCAACTCCGCCTTTCCGATACGGTTCATCGACCCCGACGCAGCCGATGAGACCGGTCTTTGGTCCGCAGAGAGGGGGGAGCGCCCAGTTCTCTTGCAGAATTGGGGAGTCGGGAGAGAGCATTAAGGTCCAGCCGATTTGGTTCCCGTTTTGGTCGAAGGCTGTCATGATGCTGTGGGGGTTTTCGAGGGGGTTTAGTTTGAAGTACATGTCTACCCATTCCTGTTTATTTTTTTTATTTCCTCCGGGTGGATAGTTAGTATGATATTGCTTGATGTGGTACAAAGAAGATAATAATAATAAAATCAGAGTACGTACCTTGTTGTAAGAAAAGTTGCGTTTCTGGCCAGCTAGACATTCCTCGTACTGCTCGGGTTTCAGTGGTGCAAAGGTATATCCCCGGTCTTTTGCCCGGTCCAAGTACTTCTTGGGTGCCTGGAAATTTTGAATGTCCTGGTATAGATCTACCGATCGTGGGACTAATGGTTTGATTCGGAATCCGCGATGGATGAAAAAATCCAGCACGGTTGGGGGTAAGTCAGTTGGGATTCCGGGCCAGAAGCGAGGGAATGAACTGCCGACTTCTAGACGGGATGACTTGAAATTGGTCTTCAGCCATGTCCATACTCCTGCAACTAGAGCAGTCCCGATGCCTTGGCCTTGCTGGTCTGGATCGACGGCAATCACAGCCAACCTACCACAAGTTTCCTTTTCGTTGGTGGAGGTGTAAACGAGACAAAACCCGACGATGACTGACTCCATGCGAGCTACTAGATGACATGTAGTTGGTCTCGCCAGGAGCGGTTGTAGGGATTCTGTGGGAAGTGGGTAGGTAGGAAGAGCAGCACTCCATACCCGAACAACTTCGGATAAATCATGTTCGATATCCAGCGGAGATACCCGTGGTGATTGGAAATTGGTCTTCTTTGAGTCAATAGGAAGGCGCCCTTTTCCTGGAGATGCTCCGAAAATTACATCTGCGGCAGCCATGAATGCCTCAAGGGTTGGCTCGTAGATCGTAATATATGTCCCTATGCTATCATCATCAACGAAATCATAAGGGTTGCACGCTGCAATATGAACTGCTGAACGAACTCTCTTGGATAGCTCTAGTCCTAGCTCCTTTTGATAGGATGATTCTCTTGCGTTTATTGAAGTAAAAATAACGGCTGTAGCGGTTTCTACTAAACTCCATTGCTCGGTTGTAAGCCGCTCTGGGCCATAACAAACTCCAACCACGCTGGCGTTGTGAGTCCGAATAACATCAAGGAATCTAGAAGAATCACAGGCTCCTTGGTTTCCTATTCCTTCTCCATCCACTGCGCCACCAGCTGGGGTTTTGCCTCCAGGGAATAAAAATACAATCTTTGAGGACTTGGAAAGAGGAAGGATTTCCGCTTGATCTCGCACAATGGTGGTGGAGCGCGAATACGCCATCTTGGCCAACGCTGAAGCTTTGTCTCTGATAGGGAGTAGGTCCTCTGGGTTTCGTGGCAGCAATGCTGAATCCCAGTGAAGAAATTTGCTTTTCAAACTCAGCACCCGTCCGTACGCCTCGTCAAGGCGTGCAGTCGAGATTTTACCGCATTCCACCGCCTCGCGGATTAAATTCATCGAGTCTAATTGAACAGAGTAGGTGTGACATATCATGATGCTATCGCATCCAGCATTTAATGCTAGGACAGAGCCTTGTTCCGTTCCATATGTGGCCCGAATTCCATCCATCTCAAGACAATCAGTGATCACCACACCATTATACTTCATGTCATGGCGTAGGATATGCATTATATCTGGAGAGAGCGTGGCAGGAATCTTGTCGTTACCAAGAGCTGGTAGAGCAATATGCGCGGTCATTACTGTCTCAACACCCTCCGCTACAGCGCGCCGGAATGGGACCAGCTCACACTGTTCTAGCTGTTCGCGTGATTTCGGTATGACTGGGAGACCATAATGGGAATCGATAGCAGTATCCCCATGACCGGGGAAATGCTTCACACTCGGTACCACTTTTTGCTCCCGGAGGCCCTGTGCGGTGGCACTTGCAAAACGCCCCACAAATTCCGGTTCGTCACCAGGACTACGAACCCCGATTACTGGGTTGAGAGGTTCCGAGTTGATGTCACATACGGGTGCGTAATTCATATTAATGCCAAAGAACCTCAACATTTCCCCAGTCACAGCGCCGACCTGGTAGGCCAGTTCGGGAGAGTGGGTGGCTCCTAAGGCCATGGGCCCGGGTAGCTGGGGAAATATGGGAGGGGATATCCTAGTGACCAGGCCATTTTCTTGATCGATGCCAATGAAAAGAGGGTGTTCGTGTCCGGCCAATCGTGCCTCCTCTTGGAGGGCAAGGGTTAGGGACTTATAAACAAGAATCAGCAACGAAAAACATGTTCAGCATTGTATCAGCCCCTACCTGAAGCTGGACTGCATCGCGAATATTTCTCTTAAAAAGGACAATACCACCGAGACCATAATCGTGTATCAGCGTCTTGATTTCCTGACTTGGGGTGTATCCATGGAATCCGACAGCGAAGAGCTATGCAAGGTTTCAGCATCTAGAAAAACCTCCACACGATATGCACATCCTACCTGACCAATTTTTCTCTGAAGATCCACAGATGCCATCGTGTCAGCCACAGTATAGAAGAATGATGGCGTTGAAACAGTCTAGATGATTTGTTTGCTTATGTTTGGTTCATGAGGGGCACCATGCTCTTAGTGGATTAGAGGTTACAGTGGCATTCTTGGCAGAAGGGGATGCAACCCTATAGTATAGATTAAGTGCGAGACAGAGCCAAGGATGGGAGAACTGGTTCGATAATTTTACTCTAAAGCAAGGTATATGCGGTGCTTGCGTTTTTTATTTTAAATGTTAGCCTAGCTGTATGAGAACGCTGCTGGAAAGGGAGGTCGTAGGTAGGGATAGAAAAATTGGTGAGAATATAGAATGCATAATTAAGCAGACCAGCGCGGCTGGAGCTTGTGCCCGATCGGTTTATGTAACAAGGAAAAAGTGAAAGCTTCCAATATCAGATCAAGAAGAGAAAAGGAGAAGCATGAGTGATAGCCTAATCTATTCAAATCACTCAGGTCGCAAAGACTCGCCTGGTTATCTTGGCTTTGAGACTGTAGCTTCACCTCTCTACAGCAAAACACTTCCTTTTGTAGAAAATTTCCCCCAACTTGCTATGTCCGCCAAAATTCCTCTTGATTCTAGTGTTTTTAAACAGGCGCCTCGAGCTCCTTTTAGATACGGTGGTGGTTTGGTGGAAATTTTTATGTATCGTAGTTATAATGAAGTTCTCTTAACCAGAGGCTCATTGGTAAGTACATCTACTCAACCGTAAAATCTAGTTAGCTGGGTCGTTAAGGGAATATATATAATTAGCTAATATCTTACCTGCCTCTTGTTGTTGAAATACAAGAAGGTCCCATATAAAACTATCTGTGGCGATGCCATAGATCAAAATACCTTCCTGCCCTACTTCTTTCTGTATATGATACAGCATGGCTGTCAAAAACTGTTAGTTAACATTCATTCATCCAAGAGACGACGGTGGACCTTACTCATATAGGCCAATGCCTGGTAGTCACCAGAGACCCCCATCTTCTTTACTTCTATGATAAGAAGATCATATCCCATTCCCTATGGTGTGTTACACCGAGGTGGATAGTATATTGTTGGGTCTGAGACGATCTTTCTCTTACCCTTGTATGTCCATAGTGGAAGTCCAGTCAATTCTCTTTGGATAAGCGCCCAGTGATTGATATTTTTGCACCCCTTGAGCCTGAAGAAAAGCAGGGACATTCGCTGGAGCGAGAGATGAGACAGCAATATGAGGAACTTTTCCGTTCTGGTTCCAATACCAAATACAGTATTAACTTTTTGATAGATGAATTTGTTTTAAACCATCGTCAATGTCTCCTTAATCTTCTCCTCAACAATGTCCATAGAGAGGTATAATAAACTGAAAAAAAAAAGGGGAAGGCAGAAGAATCCTTGAGAGAATTGCAAGAGGAAGAGTGTAAGAAGAAAAGTATACGCAGCGGCCTTGATTATAGGAAAGTTTTTTGAATGAAGGCTCTAGATTGATAAAAATTGGGTGAATAGATAGGTTAATATAGGCTGCTTTACAATAGTATTTAAAAAAATATTGGTAAAAGACATTCTTTATCTACTTTATTTTTATTATGGGTTTGAATTGTATAAAGTAATTATTATATTAATGTTACCTAGGTAATACATAATTTACCTACCAACATATCCAAGAGGCTTATATTCTCTTTCCGCATTAAATAACTATAAATTAGATAGATCTTGTTTCCAAGGCACCAAACCGAGAAATCGAAAATTATCTTAAATATCCTCCTTTCCAGAGTCATCTATCAAAATGGCCCAAATAGTAGGGCCTCTAATCTGAATAAACAAACAGAAGGTGGGAGCGAAAGCTTGACCGGGTTCTCCATGTATTCTCAGGATTTCCTCCTCACGCCCCGTGCGGGGTTCGGGGAATTATGAATTATTGATGGTATGGCTGACATTCCTCTCCCTGTCTTCAACTTATTCTTATCAACCTCTCCCCTTCTTCGCTCTTCCAACGAGGCCATGAGCGATCACGATGAACATGAAGTCGAGGGCTTGACTTCCAACAATATTGCAGATAATCAGCCATACCAAATGCAAAGCAATTCCAGTCATAATGAGATCAACCATCTCCTCAGCACAACAGAGGATCCGCATGTGGCACCGACAACAACCCGTAGAGAGCTCTGGTCCTACTATCTTTATTACAATGGTAAATACATATGAATCAAGTGTTTAACTCCTCGCTGATTTTAACGATATCTCTTCACCTTCCAGGCGATAACGGAGTTGGACCCCTCTCATATACACAAGCACTGTGAGTAGATTTCACACAAGTGGCGTCTATGAACTAAATATTTCTCTCTTTCATTCCCTAGCTTTCAATGGGCCTTGAATAAAGCTGGCTGGCAACCAGGAACAGATCCACGCAAACCATGCTCTGAATCATCTCCATGTGTAGTTCCATGGGCTGGAGGGGTCAGAAGTGTCACTTCAGTCGTCCTCATCGCCAATGGACTAAGCTTCACCATTATGACGATAATATTTGTCTGGCTTGGAAGCGCCGCAGATTATGGCTCCTTTGGTCGCTGGTTACTTGTTGGACTAACTGTGATCTGCTGGGTCCTGCAATACGCCACTCTAGCGATAAAAAATCCTAGTCAATGGAATGCAGCCATGGGCCTTTACGTGGTTACGTACGTTTCATATGGCGCAACGCTGGTTTTCTACGCTGCTGTTTTCCCCAGGCTAGCTCGCTATATGCCACATGTCCGCAAGGCGAGAGAAGAGGACTTGAAAGAGAGAAAGATTAGCCAGCAGGAGTATGATGCAATTGAGTCGCTTGAAAGAAACCATATTTCGTGAGTGTTCTTACTTACCATAATTTGATAATCTCAGTTTCATATTAAACAATAGTCCCCCCACAGCAACATATCAACCGCTCACAGCAATATCGGATATTTGGCAACGCTCGTGCTTAACCTAAGCGTGCTACTACCATTGCAAGGCAACAGTTATTCCAATAATCTTGCCATTTGTCTGACAAATTCATGTCCGTTTTTTTTACTCCAAGTCCGGGCTGGCATTGTCTCTCCTAACCGAGCTCGTTTAGATTGGGTTGTTCTGGGCATTTGGTGGTTTATATTCCAACAAAAGCGACCTGGGCCCAGGGTTCCTGAAGGTTCAAATTATGCCACGATTGGCCTCAAGCAAATATGGCTTGCGCTACGGAAAATTGGCTCTTTACCACAGACATGTCTGTACTACGTCGCTTACTTCCTCCTCGCTGATGGGCTTAACACAACTGGTGAGTGTTTGAATTGGGATATCCTTCAAGCCTCCGGAGGGCAAACATTAACTATCTCTCAATCATAGGAACACTGGTATCCATTATCCAGAACGACTTCATAGAATTCTCCTTTCTTCAATTGACATACCTCGGTATCTCTCAAGCCGTATGCTCTATCGCATCCACATTTGGGTTTTGGTACTTCCAAAACCACTTCAAAGTGCGAACAAAGCGCATGTTTCTCTTCACAAACTTTTTTAGTGTATTTATCCCTTTCTGGGGTATGCTGGGGCTTTGGACAAGCCATGTTGGCTATCATAACAGGGTACTACATCCTATCCTAAACAGTATTAATCTCCAAGGCTCCCTTAGCACTAATAATGCTTCGCAGTGGGAATTTTATTTCTACAACATCATGTTTGGCCTGTTTCAGGCTCCATACTACGCCGTAAGCCCATCTCTTACCATCTCTACATAATTCAACTACCACTAATAGCTCTCTTCTTCAATTCACTTCCAGTACGCGCAAACAATGATAAGCGAGCTCATCCCCCCAGGGTATGACAACATGTTCTTTGCCCTCTTTGGTATTACAAACCGAGCCGTGAGTTTTCCTTTTCCTACGGTCCACGAAACTCTTCAATAAACCAATAACTATACTACTCTGTATTCTTTATTTTATTTTATTTTTTCTAAACTATATAACCTAGTCATCCATCATTGGTCCCAACGTGATCCAAGCTATCATCAACAATACCCAGAATAATTGGATGGGATTTCCATTTCTGTTCACTATCTGTGCCTTGTCAATGATAGCCATTGCCCTCGTAGATGTTGAGAAGGGCAGGGAAGATGGCAGGAAATTTGCAGAAGCGCACAAAGCTACCGCTACACCTGCGCATATGTTTGCTACAGATAACCCGAACCTGTCCACAGACGGCACCTTGCATACATCTCCAAGAAAAGTGGTAACAGTTAATACTACAACGACATCTAAGGCTGTAAGGACATCAGGGCTTAGCCCGAGTGTGTAACCACCTTGCATCAACAAATCAGCGCCTCCTGAATTATTTTTTTTTCTTTTCTTTTCTTTTCTTCCAAGTGCCATCTTTTACTTTAGCCTGTTATTTGTTGGATGGGGCTAGTCATGTTATAAACACACGGATATACTCAGTTTACTCGGGAGTTCCAAATAGAAACAAGTGAAATTCTAGAGCTCAATTAATATTGAAAATCGTAGAAGACTTAATAGTCTAAGTAACTTTTATCCACCTGCTCCCAAAAAAGAAAGAAAACCCAACCGTTGTGAAAAGGGTTTCAAAAAACTCCGTGGTGAAAAGAAAGAGAGAGAGAGAGAGAGAGATAAGAGCAATCAAACGAACAAGAGACATGATGATTTATAGATGAAACGCTAAATAAGTCAGACGTCGCAACAAACAGATTTCTCTACTATTAAAGTTTTCTGATATCTCTGATCCAAAGCTTCGCGCCAACCTTGTCCGTAAATCCCTGTAAACCAGACAGAGATGCCGGAGATAACCAGGAAGAGGGCGGATATGGTATTGAACCATCCAACACCGAGTGACTCTATGGCCGGGAGAACAACGCCGGTGCCTATCGCAGCGAAGAAGTAGCGAAAGACGTAGTTACCGGCGACGGCCTCGGCGCTTCTACCGCTAGGTTCCATGACATCCAGGCAATAAGTGTTCAGACTAGGAAGACAGAAAAGCTGTGCAACACCCTGGGAAAACATGGCAACTACGGGAAGGAAGACGCCGCCAATCGCTCTATCTAGAGACCAGCCATAGATGAGGATACAAGCGGGCGTCACCACACAGATCCAGGGGAGGGAGGTACGAAGGCGATCTTCGGGGATGCGTATACCGTTGCGACGTTTGATGTATTTGCGAACGGAATGGTCTGCCCAATACCCGCCGAGGAAGGTGCCCACTAAGTAGCCAGCAGCGGGAGCAAGGTAGAATAAACCGGCTTGAATGGGTGTGGAGAGCTGGAAGCGAGGGTTAAGGACATATCTGATCGGAGTCAAAAGGGCATATTGATTCCAGACGAGAGCGCCAGTGGAGAGGCCAGTTAGGAAGAGATTCGGGTACGACAGTAGAGTTATGACGCGGAGTGGGGAGATGTGGTGGAAAAGGATTTTGGTCTGCTGGGGGAAAGATTTGCCCTTGAGTTCAATACTAGTCTGCGTGGCGATTGTCTCCGGTAGGAAGAGGACAAGCATAAGAGCAGCAACGGCAGACATTGCGGAAATGAGTCAGAATATCATTCTCCATGACTGATATGTCACGATGATACCCTACATGAGATAATGGGTAAATAAAATGGCCCGGTTTGGAAGGGGAGATAATCATGGGATCTGCAAGGATAAACTGAAGGCATACCCCTAAAAATGGTCCAATAGCAGGGCCAACCATGCCCGCAGAAAGAAGCCATCCCAGTGCTGACGCGCGGGTTTGAGGCTCGTAGATGTCTCCAATGATGGAGTTACCGACAACAAAAGAAGACGTTCCTTGGAAGGCAGTAAGGGCTCGGAACGTGAAATAGGCTGGGAGATTTGGGGATAAAGCTGTGGCCATGGAGAAAATCAAAAATAGCCCACTACTCGCGATAAAAACCTAAAGAAGACGATTAATTCGAAAATGTTCTTCGAGAAAGTCCTAGTCATCATGTTCTTACCGGACGGCGACCCCATACTTGACTCAAGGCACCCCAAAAGGGGGCAGATATTCCCATAGATGCCAAGTAAAGAGCATTACTCGCATTGATAATGCTGCCTATTGTCTGGTAGTCGTTTGCCAATTCGGGAACTGCTGCTAAGATGGCCGTACAGGAGATTGGAGCAAGGAAAGTACAAAGTGAGAGGATAGAGACTATGGTAAATTTTCTAGAACGTGAGAACCGGGGATATTTCCCTGGATCTCTCCTAGAGAGGCTATTCTCGCTACTGTATTTATTCTCATTGGAGAGATGTCTCGGGGCTTGAAGCCCGGCGGTTAAAGCATCGGGGGACTTTGCAACACTCGGATCAGGTATCGCTGTTGCTAATTCCACGGAAGGAACTTGCGTAGTTAATGGATTCAGTGAGGCCCTGTCAGACATGTTTGAATCCTGTAAAAAAGGTCTCAAATAAAAGCGACGCTCAAAGTTCCGTGCCAACGAAGAAGGACAATCCCCGGTAATATACCAGTTGATCTAGAAAAGACTGCCCTTGGGTATCTTTGAGGGATGATAGTAAACGAGTGACAAGGAAATAGATGCAATGATGTGCTAAGTGCAAATGGAGGCAGTCAAGACCTTAATAAAACCCCCAGTGGACCATGCACACGCAGAAGAAACACCATTTAGCGAATGCCTCGAAGCCAAGACTGAAATCAAGACCTAAAGGACGCGATAATAGGAATTTTTCCAGGTGGTCCCGCATTGCCTGTTACGAAGAGTATAGATTCCAATTTTGTTTATTAGGTAGAATGATTATCACTGCGTCGTCATCTAGTACTAAGAATGGCCCAGGGTACAAAATAGGCAATATCAAGCTTTGTTTTGTCGAACGGACACAAAGAATATCACTGGAAGCATTAGACGCAATCAAGTTTCAACAATCTCAAGATTATGATAAACCTCAAGAATGAGCTGGATAAGTTACCGCCAGGTAGGGAAAATGATCGGCGATTTGCCAGGTTACTAGGCCCCCTAGATGATGAATGATCAAAACACTCACACAGAATAACAACTCCATAGAGTAAATAAGTAATTTTAAGGGCTTCGACTGTGTGTTGCTTACTCCGTAAGTCTTACACAACATACGGAAACACCCGTTGCCATCTAGGTTTTCGCTTCTCTAAAGGCCAATCGACGCAGCAATAAGAGAGACTGATTCAGACATTCCTAGAGGCTGGGTTCGTCGATCATATCCCGATCACCTCGACTCAAGTTTCAGCCTTCCTGCAAGCCATTGCGCAAACATATTTTATTGTTCAGGAAGACCCTTGCGTGAATGCGAGCTTGATGTGGTCATAAAGAGATCTTAACTAATCAGTAGCGAATGACGTATAATAAAGCTCAAACGTGCTCCCCCTCTCAATGGCGTGACCAAAATGAGGCAGGATGTTGATAAGTTTCTCGGTTATTGTTAGGGACCTCTCCCCAAAAATGGCAGACAGAAAGAGGTTCACGTAGCACTGAGCCCATGATTAACATTCCGCTTTCATCAACATAATCCAGCGTTTCCCTCAAGAGAGCTTTTCCATCCCCAAATTCTAACAGTAGGCCTATCGTCTAATTTCTTCCTCAATGGTCTCCCAATTATTAATAGTTAAAACTTTTGCCTTTATAGTGGGCTGTTTTGGTTGCAAGCCGTTTGGTCAGAGTAACGACGGCTCTGCTACAGACGGATAGCCCGGGTATCAGCCAAGACGTCACAGGGGTCCAGGTAACAATCTAGAACAGCGAAGAGCATATAAGTATAATCAATATGGCTAGGAGAAGGTCGTCGGCATAAGATTTTTGGATGCAAGCTGGGAGGCTTGAAGCCACCTAGTTTGCCAAGTCATCAGATAAGATTGAATGAAGCACGACAGGATACTGGAGATGGCTAGAGTGCTTTGCAGTTAGCGTAATGAGTCAAGTGGGAAAAGCCAGACCCTGTCAGGCAAATAATCTTTGCCTATTCTGTGGAAAGTGGCCAGTGAGGATCAATAGTGAATAAGTAGGGTGTTCTTTTTATCTCCGCCGCCACGCGTCATCGAACCTAGGAAGAGGGGAAGCAAAGCCACGATAATAATCCATCAATAATAACTTTGCCTTCCTTTTCATGTGCGTAAAATCGGTGGGGGATTTGGGACACTGTCTTATCTCCACGGTCAGAGCGTCGCTATCGTCATCGTCCTTTGAAATCGAGCAAGGAGGGGGAAATCGACAGCAATGACGTCGGGATCGTAGCCCCTTTTAACCTTGGGTGGAGGCAAGCAGAGTCTCATCATCTCACGAGAACCAGCAAGTCAAGGAACAAATAAATAAGTTCCAGTCGAAGCTTTTGGATACACTTCCACTGTAGCTTCATATCCAGAAATCAGACACGGCATTCCCCGGATTGTTCGAGACGGTGTGAGTTGTTGTTGGGCTGGCCATTTCATCACGCATGAGCTCACCTCTTCTCCCTTCCCCACTGCCACCTAATTATTCGTGACTTCTCCTCTCCTCCCTCACTTTTTTTCATATATCCGTATTTCCACTGCCACCACCACCACCATCCCCCCTCTCTCTACATTTCCCCTTATTTTTGCTTTTGTTCGAGCCTGGTGCTCACTTTCTATAATCCCAGTACCCAATCTTCCGATCGTCTATCTCACCAGAAAAGAAAAATGAGCTCCAAGGAACCGCTTTCCGGCGTGTCTGCCCAGAACAAGTCGTCTTGGTCGAGTTTCCTCAAGGTAAATTGTGCGCCAATTCCTCTTCTTACATGCAAGTCACTCACCTAGATTCACTATCCTTTATCTAGTCTATCGCTTCCTTCAACGGAGACCTTTCCTCGCTAACCGCTCCTCCCTTCATTCTCTCGGGAACCTCCTTGACCGAATACTCTGCCTACTGGGCTGAACACCCAGCCCTCTTTGTCGCTCCCTCAAAAGAATCAGACCCTGAGAAGAGAGCTCTTGCCGTTCTAAAATGGTTTCTCAGTACACTCCGCCAGCAGTATTGCAGCCGTAGTGAGAAGCTGGGCAGTGAAAAGAAGCCTCTCAACCCCTTCCTAGGAGAGCTTTTCCTAGGAAAATGGAACAGTGATCCTGAACTTGGCGAAACGACCCTGATTAGCGAGCAAGTTAGGTGTGTGAACACTTCCCGACTCTCTTCTTCTTCCTCTTCCTTCGCCTTTCCTTGTCTACTTGCAGTTCCTTCCCAGAATCAAGAAAAACAAACGCGTGGCTTTTACCTAATTATTCTCAATTTAGCCACCATCCCCCTGCGACAGCCTACGCTATCCGAAACGAAAAACACGGAGTTGAAGTAAGTGCCCATCTCACCTCGTCGCACCCTCTTAGATCACGAATTTAACGTACCCTACCTCTTAGTTGCAAGGATACAATGCCCAGAAAGCGTCGTTTTCCAGCACTATATTCATCAAGCAAATCGGACATGCGCTATTAACCATCACCCCACCTTCAGCTCCGACCCAACAAGAGAAATATGTCATTACCCTCCCACACCTGCATGTGGAATCGCTGATCTACGGTACTCCATTCATGGAACTAGAGAAATCGACCTATATCGTCAGCAGCACCGGCTACATTGCTAAAATCAACTATTCCGGAAAGGGCTGGTTAAGCGGAAAGAAGAACACTTTCAACGCGATTCTGTATAAGGAGAGTGAAGGCGAAAAGAAGCCCTTATATTCCATTGAAGGGCAATGGTCTGACACCTTCACCATTAAAAACTCCCGAACCAAGGAGCATGTGGAGACTGTCTCCGTGAAAGACCTCAAGACTACCCCCCTTCAGCTGGCCCCTATAGAGCAACAAGACATCTATGAGAGCCGCCGTGCCTGGCGCGATGTTGCGTCCAACATTGAGGTCGGTAATATGGATGCTGTGTCTGTCGCTAAGGGCAAGATCGAGAACGCCCAACGTGAACTCCGCAAGGTCGAGAAAGCAGAAGGCCGTGAGTGGGAGCGACGTTTCTTCGACCAAGTAGGAGAGAACAGTGACCCAGAATTCACTGAGCTTGCGCGGAAGGCCGGTCTCACTTCCTTGGAAAGCGATAAAACTGGCGGAGTTTGGCGATTCAATTCCGAAAAGGCTACTGGAGCCCAACCACCCTATCACAAAACCGGTGGGGAAGGTTTAGGTTTGACTGACAGCCAATGACCTCCATTTAACATCAACTTACATGCCTTACAACCTATACAAGCCATATATTTATTTATTTACTTCTTCTTCTCTTTGTTTTTTTTTCTTGGGTTTTTAATCTTTGATCACCAATGGCCATATACTTGCTATGATGCGCACGGGTCTGTGATGGAGTGAGCAAGAGGGTTATCCGCAGCAATGACTGCCCATATAGAGTGGAAGACGGTTTCTTTCTCTTTTTTTTTTTTTTTTCATCACCTAATAAACCTTGATTTAGTGATTTATGATTTTTTTTTACATTTTGGCCCTCGGAAGACCCGACACTTGTATATAGAAAGAAGGGTGTCTATTCGGTCTAGTGGAATATACAGATATTGCTATGATCTGCCCTGTCGTCATCCTTAATTTGGCATCGAGATAGTTAGGTATGTAAGTTGAAGCTATAGTTAAGTGTGAATCCTGCGGTCATAGAATGAAGTAGTGGTGTGACATCGTAGCACTGAGATTTGAATGCTGGGTAAAGGAATCCAATTAAGCTTTTAATAGCTTTAAACAAACCTCATCTTCTCTCCGGCAAGCCATGTACCCTAAGAAAAGCATTTAAACTACATCCACTTCAAATAGTAAGTTTTATGGTTTAGTAGAAAACAAAAAGAAAGGAGAGGAAAAGTGTGAAGATATTTTTTAATTTTCATTTTTTTTAATTGGTCATTTTATGTACTGGTATCGGTTTCATCATATTTGGAAGGAGGCATCAAATCCAAAAGCATAAAAGAGTATTAAAGGGTTTTTACAGCTGGTTGGCAGTGTTGAAATCATCAAGAGCAACCTGGACACGCTTGCTCATGGCCTTCTCACCCTCACGGACCCAAACGCGGGGATCGAAGTACTTCTTGTTAGGCTTATCGTCGCCATCGGGGTTACCGACAGGAGTCAGGAGGTAATCCTTCTTGTTGAGCATGTAGTCACGGATACCAGACATGTAAGCATACTGCATATCAGTATCCAGGTTGACCTTGACGACACCGTAGCTGATAGCCTCCGTGTACTCCTCCTTGCTGGAACCGGAGCCACCGTGGAAGACGAAGAAAACGGGCTTATCGAGGGAAGATTTGATTTGCTCCTTGACATAGAGCTGGTGCTTGGAGAGCAGCTCGGGGTGGAGGCGGACATTGCCGGGCTTGTAGACACCATGGACATTACCGAAACCAGCGGCAATGGAGAAGTAGGGGCTAATGGGGGCGAGAGCGTTGTGGATGGCGAGGATATCCTCGGGCTGAGTGTAAAGGGAGTTGTTGTCGACGTCTTCGTTGTTAACACCATCTTCCTCACCACCAGTGATACCGATTTCCTAGATACAGTATGAGTATGATTGTCGTTTAATTATGTTTTGCTTTTCCCTTGATGGGACGGAACTTACCATCTCGAGCCACTGCTTCATAGGAGCAGCACGCTTAAGGTACTTGGCGGTGGTCTCGATGTTCCACTCAACAGGCTCCTCAGAAAGATCAATCATGTGAGAGGAGAAGAGGGGCTCGCCGTGGAGCTTGAAGTAGCGCTCATCCTCATCCATCATGCCATCGAGCCAAGGGAGAAGCTTCTTGGCGCAGTGGTCAGTGTGGAGGACGACAGGGATGCCGTAGGTGGGAGCAATGCTACGGATGTAGTGAGCAGCGGCAATGGAGCCGGCAATGGAAGCAGCCTGGCCATCATTGCTGACACCCTACAAGAAGGATCTGAATTAGTGACCTCCTAGAATAAAAGGGACGGAGACACACGAGATCTCGATAGAGAAACTTACCTTGCCAGCAAAGTAGGCAGCACCACCCTGAGAAACCTGGAGGATGACGGGGCTCTTCTTATCACGAGCAGCCTCGAGAGAAGCAACGGCGGTAGAAGAGGAGGTTACGTTCTATCAAAATTGAAACCGTTAGAGGAAGGAGAGGGAGAGGGGATGGGTTTCGAGACTAGGGGGACTTACGATAGCGGGGATGGCGAACTTGTGCTCACGAGCATACTCGAAGAGACGCAGGACGTCATCACCAACGATGACACCAGACTTGCGGGAAAGCACATCAGTAGCACCCATTGTGGCAATTGAAGGTAGAGTGAGGGATGAGAAAGTGCGGTGGAATAAAAGTTGGTGTAGTTGGAGTGGGAAAAGAACTTTGAAGAGGAGGGATGAAGGTTAGAAATATTAAATTCTGCAAGCAGCACCTGAACTCTTTACCGAAACGACGAATACGGATCCAAGTAAATGGCAGGGAGTGTAATAACTGAGGGGCACGAATCAGGAATGGAGGGGCAACAGCAGCTCGAAGAACTCACCGGGTAGTGGGGAAAGGTGATGTATGTGTGGTCCGAATGATTTCACCGGGTCTGGTTTCGAGTACTGAAGGACAGCAGAAGGGAAGTAGTGAGTGACGGGAGGACCACTAGTAGTTATATTTCAGTTGACTAACAGCAAAGAATTGCTCGTGCAGTCTTTTAATAATGGAATTGACCCGAAATCTCCGTCCGAGGCAGCAGCAGCAGCTTCAGGATCTCGACTCGACACCTCTTGGTGGGGTTCCTCCCTCCTGTACGGCAAATAAATGACGCTGTTGCTAGCCTCAGGCCTTCGAAGCTTCCCGAGAATCCCCGCGTCATCACATGACATCATCACCTTGCTCAGTGACTTTATCCCATTCCTCCTCTCCTTCGACTGTTGCGTTGCTATGGGATTGGAATCTCTAATTCTCTACCAGCGATGTTCACATTCCACATTCACTTCCATCCAGTTCCTTTTCTACTTGGCGAAGGTCCCGGCTTCCAATTGGATTTCCGGAGCCTTATTTGTTACCTCAGTTCTCGATAGCTACCCGTTGAGCTCGGGTGAAGGCTAAAATATTGACCCATCTCTCTCCGTATTTCTTTCGTGCCTCATCTCAACATCGGCGAAATCAGCGGGGTTCCTTTCTCCGTTTTATTCCAACCAATTCGTTTGTTTTCGATAATCCCATGGCCTAGACTATCTTCCCCGGTTTAACTATCCCATGATCACGGAGGATAGCCGCCCAACGGCTCCAGTTCTCGCACTCAATTCTAGGTACCACTACTAATAATAAACCAATAGATAATTCCAACTGCTGCTACTATTACCTGCTTTACTAAGGAGCTTCAAATGTGGGGTACCACCCGACCCTGGAAAAGTAAAAAAAAAAAAAAAAAAAAGGATACCATACAGCTTCCAACATCGTTCAATCAGCCTACTCATAGAAAGGAGTGAACAGTTGGAATCCAGACAAGGATCTAATTCGGAGAGTGTTATCGTCCAAGGAGAAACTACTCCGCAGGAACTACCTATCATTATCTCACCATCTCCCACTCCAAGCGCCCCTTCTAACCAATAAAGTTCCGATAAACGGAAGTTACATCACTCGCATGGCTTACTCAGGTTCCTGGCATTTGTCACACGATAAAATGGAACAGCAGTGATGTATCTCTATTGCATAAGTTTGACGACTAAATGACACGCCCTCTTGAATACGCATGTAGGTAGGCATTACTTCATGATTATAATGTGCTTTTATCCCACCTTAATCTGCTACTCGCCATACTAGAATTCTTTCTATTATTTTATCGCATCCTCTTTGCATGTACAAAGTATCTAATCTTCTGACTGTAGAATCTCAGCAAAGGGTTATCGGCCCTATATACCCAGGCCCTATTGAATTAAAAATTATATCTCAATATATTTAGCTTTGCACAAGTGTGTTAGGCAGCAGATCTAAGAATCCCTAACCTCCAAATGTCAGATAGCTTTCCAATGATGTATTCACCTCTATCGAGTTAAATCTCCGAATAACGAATAGACGGAGAACGAAGTGAGTAAAATACCGAAGTCTTCGGTGTTGTGGCAAGTGATGTTTACCCTTGGATGACTCCATCCATATTCATTCATCGACCTACCTAGGTCCATTCAGCTACACAGCCTCTCAGAGATTTCCTTGAATTTGATGATGATGAGCATACCTAAGCACGGCCCTCATAAATCATGACTCTATCACCTTAATCTCCTACAGCTCATATTGACCGTTCAAAAGCTTATTCCCAGAAGCATGTTGCTGCTTCTTTATAAGGTCATATCGATGCATCCTTGACGTTTAACAACGCGTCTCCTCTATAAATAACCCCCTTTCATCCAGGATAATCCATCATTTTTTTTTCTCCTCTGTTCATACCGCATTCCCTCTCTCCATTTTCTTTGTCTTACTCTAAGCCCTAAACAAAATAAAGACCATAAAAACAAAATTAATGACATACATGACGTACATACCAACAACGACAACAACTGCCCATCATGTGTTCCCGGAAATATATCAGGCACAAAGGCAATAGAGGCCAACAGCGATTATCATCTTCCTCTCCCTCTAATTCCTTACAAAATCTCATCACGATGAACCAGCATCTCCGACAGCCACTTTCTCCTCCTCCTAGTACTACTACTCCTCCTCCGCCTCTTCCTCCTCATCCTCCTCCTCCCCTTCAACAAGAACAAGGACAAGAAGAGAAAAGCCACCAAGATAAAAGACAAGTAAAAGAGCAAGGCAGAACAAAAACCAAAACAACCTCCCGATCACCTTCTCCTTCTTCGTCCCCCTCCCCCGCCTCCTCTTCCTCCCCCTCTCTCAAAGCCAAAATCCTTCTCAAAGAATTAGAATACTGGGATACCTGTCTCAACGCAGTATCAGCCGATCTCGAAAATGCCCACCCAAACCTTGAACGTCTCGACAATCCTACCGATCCCACGGAATTCGAAAAGACGCTCAATGTATGGGAAGCCACCATCTCAGATTGTCAGTCTCGATACAGAAAGTTAGAGAAAGAATTCAGATTACTCTCTATAAAATGGCCGATTACGAAATGACTTTCTTTCTTTTTTGTTTATTTTGTTTTATTTGATTTTTTAATTTGATTTTGAAGAAAGAATGAAGAAAAAATTATCCCTACAACACCCTTCATGATAGACTGGCATTAGGTATGGCTATGGCTATGGTTATGGCTAAGTAAGATACTTTTTATTGAACTTTTTTTTTTTTTTTTTTTTCATTGTTTCATTCAAAAATGCTTCCATCTTTTTTCTTTTTCTATCTGGCTGATGGTGCATTATCGCATCATTGACTACCTATCTACCTAACTAAATTATTTCCCTACCTATTAAGGCTGGCTCTCATGAGGAGGGGGAGGAGGGGGGAGGAAAAGAGGAAAGTCATTATCACACCGTAGGTAAGTACCTAGACTCCTAGGCTAAGCTCTGTCAAGGAGAGCCATGAGCTTATTTGTATACTTTCTGGTCTCTGAGACACTAGAGCTACCACTAATTGCCACGTGGTTAGGAGGTAGCGACTAAGGTAGCTAGCACTCCGGATCAACGGAGGTAGGTATTCTTGTGAGCCTGAGCTTGGAGGTATAATTTAGGTACGTACCCACCTACCTAGGTCGATTATTAGGTTCGTGGAAGTTAGGATAGTCAGTGTTTCATGTATGTACCTGCAGGTGGTTTCTCATAGATAGGTAGGTAATCACTGATTACATCGTAGGCAAATTGAGCTTATTCTTGCTAAAAAATAATAAGAAAGAGTGCCCAAGATTGTGCTATCAACTACATGTCTTGTGTCCTTTTTTCTTTCCGTTATTTTTATTTTTATTTTATTTTTTTTTTTTTCTATTCTGAGATTGGTACCTATGGTAATTCTATCTTCTCATTATCATCACTATTTTGTAAGACGCGCAAGCACGTTCTTCTATAATCACAGAACCGTGGTAAGGGGCTCCGTCATAATGGTCAAATGTTAAATAGCCATTGGCTTTTTCTTCTTGTCTCTCCTCCATCTACGTCATATTTCCTAGTGTAACTATAATCATTTGTATTCACACATACATGAGGAAATAGATATATATATATATGCCCAAATCACCAATATACTTGGAAACAAAATATACTTTCCCACTTCCCAAATGAGGCTCAGGACCTAGTAGATGAAAGTGCTTCGTTAGTTGGTTTTTCTAGTTCATAGAACAAGAGGTACACCTCTTTTTGCATCCCGAGAACGTCTGATGTCTTGCATTCCTTTATTTTTTCATCGGAAATGCGCCACCATCGGTCAACTGGCTTACGCCGACGTCGAAGCCGAGAATTCGATATTGATGCCGTTTCAGTGCCGAGTTTTGACACTCCTCGTTCACCTGCAAGAGAGGCCTCAGAGCCAAATTCACCTCTGGATCCCGCATCTACAGAAGGGCCTCGCGGAACTGAGGTTGGTGAAAGGTTTTGATGAGGGGCTGATGACTTGGAATGGCTGCTCTGGAACGAAACTCGGGAGCTAGAGGTTGTCAGTCGAGGAGACGGGTATGATGATGCGTTTAATTGAGAAGCTGCACGAGAGAGATCATTTACGGAAGGAGATCGTGAGGGTTCAGGGGAGGAAACGGATGTTGGAGAGTCTGATGACGATGTTGGCGTGGAAATGCTGAGGGCCGGGAGCTCTGTGTCTAAAGTGCTGCGAGCGCTGATGTGAGGACTCGGTGCACGAGAAGGGTTCTCACTAGTAGCCCGACTCTGAGCATATGAGCTGAACACATCAGGGGTCGAAAAGGGTGGATAAAGGTGATTTCGTCGGAACGACTCGTAGTGTCCACTATTGTGGCTACCCTTATGGCAAACTATCGCTAATAACTTGAACCACTTTTGGTTCAAAATACCTCCCAAAGGAAGTCTTTCGGGGAATGAAACCTTGGCTGCATTCTTTGTCGAGCTGCTACGGTCAAAGATAGACCGTGACAGGTGGATGGCGATGATCTTGGGGAAACTGATGATTCGCATATGCCGCGCAATTCTCCTCTTGGGTGCCTGTTCGGCCGGTGGAAGAGTAACGCCATCCAAGGGCCTTTCAGGGTCTGTGTCAAGAGCGGTTTGGATCCGTTGAATTTCCGTTTCGAGTAATATTCTATCTTTTTCTGATAGACAGCTTGCTAGATCTTGCTGTTTAACCTTAAGCGCATGCTGTAGTTGACAATTATCGCACCGGAAATCGTCAATATACTCAGTTTTGAGAAGGCCATCAAAGCAGGCGCCGAGTGTAGTAGAGCTCTTTTGGGGAACCTGTAGGGTCAAGTTTACAAAGGATGTTTGGTTTGGTTTATATTGATAGTGGCAGAATTGGCATTCGATCTGGGATTCTAATTTTCCCTCGAAAGGAAAGCCGTATTCTCCATCTATTTCTTTGAGCTTAGTGTCGATGATGGCGGGGAGACCATTTTCAGTTCCATCATCGATACGAACTTCAATTTCAGCCGGACTATTCGCTGAAGAAACCTCATTATCTTTCTCAGCTTGGGCAGGGGAATCCTCGGTGGAATTACTGGCCCTCTGGCGTGCTTTGACACCTGCATGATATTCATCGGAAAGCCGCTCCGTAATAATCTGAAGGAACTCCTGGGCGTCTTGTTGGTTCCGGCTAATCCGTGTTCGATAAGCGTACTCCAGTGCCTGAATGAACCCTCGCGCAGAGATGGTTTTCTTATAGATCGGACGCTCATTTAACCGATCGAGCATCTCTTTCAGAGCTCTTGTGATAGTACCTTGTTGTAACTCCCTGATTCTTTCGGGCTTTGCTTCCCGTGAAAGCTCGTCCAAAACTGGCAGTTGATTGTAGACATCCGGCCCATCTAATTCCCGTCGGTGGAGCTCTCTGATCAAGTACACCCGCAAATCCCCTAAGCCGGCAAGTGCCTGTAAAACCGAATTGATGAAACAGTCATTTGCAGTATTTGCAAGCCCAACAATACTTTTCTTGCGGTCACTCCCACTCAACTCGTCTCCATCGATGGTATAGTTTGGCCCAAAAACATAAAACAGAGCGACAGCAGCGAGAGACGCCCCCGCCGCATACGCGGCAACAGTAGTCGTTTTCTCTTGCATCAATCGCAGCTTACACAAAGAAAGGCATCAAGAGTGCTAAAAAGGAGGCAGTGGGAGGGGGTGGTCACTGAGATCCGTACTATGTTGGTCCTATTGTTCTTCTATGAGCGGCGGCGGCTGCGGCTGCGTCATCGGGTGGGCAACTTCGCGTATATAAGGAGGGAAACCAGAGACCTTGGACCAATCTCTTTGAAACGTAGTCGGTAGGTTTCGGCGGTGTCCAATACTTTTCGTCAGTCACATGTAGCTGAGGTTTGGGTGGTTGGGCGCTGAACTGGATAGATGTCAGCCATTGCAACTTCACTATTTAAACCCCAAAATCGAGCGGAGAAGAAGCCGGGGTAATTAATTAAGGCAGAAAGGGAGAGGAGAGGGTTTTTCAGCTGAGGATTACTCACACTCCGAACAGGCAACAAAATAAGTATTCGTCAAGAATCTATCGTATAATGCCCATAAGTAGAATAATTTGAGAGGATGAGAATGGATAACGAAATAATCCTAATGTTTGTTGTTCTCTTTCTCTTTTCTTTTCATTTCTTTTTCTTTTTTTTTTTTTTTTTTTTCCTTTTTCGTTCGGATGTTCTGCAGCGCCGACCGCAGCCGCTACAATGCCCGAGTCTCCGGCTCCTCGAACTAGAACAGGTCTAAGATTCCCCACATCCTCTTCCTCCTCTTTAGGCTAAGGGTTCATTACCTGCCTAGTCGTTACTGACTCTGAGAGCATCCATAGTCCTCCAACGGCTCGTATTCGAGCTACTATGGTTTGTGTGAAGCGTCAGGTTCCTTGCTATCGTTATAGCCTTGGATGCGTAAATTTTCGGGTATTCAATCGATTACGCCGTGGGGATTACTCCGTATACATTATAGTAATCTTAGCCAAGAGGAGACTACTCACCGTTAGAGGATAAAAAATCCATCAATCATCCCAACGCAAGTGGGGGGTTTCCTGTGAGCTGGACGGACGTGGGATGGGAATGGAACGCTGGAGTTGCGGTGGAAGAAGAAATAGGTATTAATACTGTTTACCCACTACCTCAATACTGTGGAGGTACTTCCCGGTAGTCATGCAGATGATAGTTTAGGCCTAGGAAGCAAGGCTCAATTACGGTCGCATCAATCAGACTGGGAATTGTCAACCCCAATGGGAATATTATTCAACTGTCAAAGATCCCCATTTGCTGTAGAATACTCACTAGGTAAATACATAGCTTCTTCATCATTTATAAATATTACATCCAAAAAAAAAAAAAAAAAAAAAAAAAAACCTTCAAAACACAAAAATTCATCATCTAACTCATTGCTTTTGGCTCTTTCACCTCTATTTATAGGTTTCACATAGCCAGTTTCATAATAGGCTATCTATCAAATGATGGTGTGGAACATAATACATTTCTGAACTTTACCCCGAAAAACGACTCAAGGCATCCAAGCCATCAATTGCAATCTACGGTGACGGGTAGGTAGGATATCGAAGAAGAAGATATATATATATATAAAAGAAGGGAAAATTGATTATATATTCACCACTCAAGGCAAGGTGGCGACCTTCTCGTTGAAGAGGTCCTCGGCCTGCTTCCAGACGCGAGCATTCTCCCGGTCCTTCAGTTGCAACAAACTAGGCATGAGGGCAGAGCTGAACATCTCAGAGCTCTCACGCGGAAGTAGCGAAGGGAGGTGGTCAATGCTGATCACGCTAAGAGGAGGACCCTGGGCTCCTGGAGCCAAGGTAACGGGTACAGTAGGCTTGTCGAAAGTCGTGGTGATGCTGTACACAGGGATGGGGTTATTGGGGTTGGTACTAGAGGAGAGCAAACAAGAAAAGTCAGCCCAACGCTACCAACTGAGGTCAAGTGTAGTAAGTCATACGTATCAGCGCTCACGTCACAGATGACGGACAAGCGGCGGTTGGAAGAAGAAAGAGTCTCGCTATTGACAAAGGGAGGAATCTTAGCAGAGAGATAGATGCAGTTGACAAAGATATCAGCATCCTCAACAATTTCCTTGAAAGGACCACCTTTAATAAACTGTTAGAATGTGTTGAAAAAAGATTGGAGCAATCACAAACCCTTCTTAGTCTCCTCCATATCCCATTGTATAATGTCGGACTCGGGGATGCCGACATCCTTGGCCAATTGCACGGCACCCTTGCCACAACGTCCAAGCTACTTGGTATTAGATTGGCGACAATACAACCAGCATAGAGAGCACACTTACAGCTCCAATGACAAGAACCTTGGGCGATCGGCCGGATTGCTTCTTACCAGCTTCGAGCTCCTTCTTCACAGACTCGATCAGGAGATCCTGGTTAGCGTAAGGGATCTCTCCAGGCAGAGGCTCACCCTCGGGGTGCGTTAATTGCCATGCCCAATTCTTAATCGCCAATGCGGAGCCTGTGGTTTCAACTTAAGTAGAAATTTTACGAAATTTGCACGAAATGAGATATTTACCAGCATAACCAGCAGAGTATCCAAAAGCTAAAAACCGACAATTAGCTTTATAGTCAACAAGTTTCAAGAGGTTGTTTATGTCTTACCAGCGACTCTTCGGCCAACCTCATCTGTGAGGAACTCCAAATCCAAAAGAGTGCCACCCCCACGAGGCCAGCGGCTCAACACCTTCTCCCAGCCGCCCTGCTGCTTATAGCAGTGAGCGAAGGAGATGTGGACATGCTCGAGAGGGAAATCATCCTCAGGAAGTTCCTTGAGACCCAGGATATAGGTATCCTTAGGGGCATCTTTCACCCAAGAGCCTTCTTCTACGAGAGGGGCACCAATCTAGAAATGTATAAATATGGGAGCGAATGGGGTCTCGTTCGGCGGTATAGGGGGGGAAATAACGGCTAGGCATACCTTCGTGAATTCCTCATCTAAGAAATTTCAGTCAGTGAATATATTCAAAGATGAGCGCGAAAACTCAAATTAATCTTACCCTCGAAAATTCGCTGCGTAGAGCGCTCCACGGTCACTTCATATCCAGCATCAAGAAGCTGTTTGCAAGTAGTTGGGGTCACTGTTAATTGGGTCGAATAGTTAAAAAATGATTCTTGACGACTAGAATAACATCCACTGCAATGACCCAGATAGTAGAACCATTGCACAATAAATGAATACTTACAAGCTGAGCGTGCTTCAGCGGGCTTGGTCTCAGCGCGCAACCAGATTTTGTTGGAACCCATTGTTTTCTAGGGGCCAATTGAATAGCAATCCTTTTTTAAAATTCGAGGATATTTGCTGTCAATGCCAAGTGAGGGCAAGAAGGGTAAAAAAAATAGACAAGAAATCTTTATGACTCTTGCTTGATCTATGACACCGACTTTCCCACTCTAGTGATAGTGGGGGAAATGGATCAGTCTGTGTAATTATTCCGTTCCGGGATGTGACTCAGCATCGCATGTTCCGTCCCTCTCCGAAGTCGGCAGTTTGCCTAGCACTCTATCCCCGGCCCTCATCCTCTTGGACAATGCTGGGCTCTGCTTTGCGAAGCCTTGCGAGGATTGGTTCTATTCTCTCAATTCCATATTACCACTCGTAAGAGTCATATAAGTTATTAATACTAGGCTCATAAGCTCAATAAGATATATCTAGTAAAGCCGTACCTTAGTTCGCAGGAGCAAAAAGGCTACCCTGCGAAAAGGCTAACCAAGGCACTTTATACATATTGCTTTCCGCTATTCCACAGCTCAGTAAGAATTTTGGTCCTAAATTTTGAGCTTAAGGGCTATTTAAAGTTGAAAGCATTAAACATATGAGACCGCCTTAGTCCGGCTGCGCGTTCGACTACCAATTCCATCCGTAGGAATTTCCTTCTTGACTATACTCTTGGATTGCTTTGGGCGTCCGCCCTTCTTCTTCTCGCCTTGTTTGGTTACCTCGGATTTCTCTTGCTCCTCGGGATCTGGCACTAATGTACCGTTAGTCGCACCGCCATGGCCCTCACTCTTTTTTTGCTTCTTCTGTGCAGGCTCCGTTGAGTCCTCGTTGCTAGGTTGATCTGCATTGCAGTCGAAAGGCGTTGGCTTGTGCTCTCGTTTGTCACACACTCGGGGTGGTTCTGGTTTTTCTTCTAAAGCGGGTACACGAGGGTGCTCATTTTCGATGGTTGACTTCTGCTCGATAGGCTGAGGCTCGGGCGTTTTCGATTCATTAACAGGTTCAACATCTTCAGGAGACTTCGCCTCAGCTGACAGGGCACCCGCGTCTAGGGGTTTTGGTTGGTCAATGCCACCTTTTTCGACTGGTGAAACATTTGGAACGACGGATTTGTCGGCCTCGACTCCGGCTTTATTAATTTCTAGCCATAATAAGGTGAGCATTATGTTTTAAAACTACCATATACGAGGGAAACTAGAATAGCACATTGCAGATTGATGGAAGAACAATCCAAGAGGGAATTCAACTGACATACCCGAAACAGAGGATGTATTAGACGACGCGACTTCCATGGTATCCAATGGTTATTCAAGTCAATACAGGCGAAATTAGATTAAAAACAAGGCAGAAATAGTGTGTCTTTAAAGGAAAGGTGAATCACAATATATAACGGGTCTCAGGCCTTAACGAATTTGCCTCGAGTGGAAACAAGGGCGTGTTTAGGAAAGTAATTGTATGTGGCTGAGAAGAAAGGGGAGATGTTAGAGGAATAGACGACGAGTAGGAGAGGAGGTTGCGCGGTGACGTCTACTCGAAGCAACCAGGTGGACTAACCATTTTCGCATGGGAACTCAATCTCGGCTGTACACCACTTGACCTTTTGGGGTAACCCTATCACATAACTCACACCCCATAGCAATAATAATCAGAAGCAGAGGCACACTAAAAAAAGAAACTCCGTGCCCCAGCTTGGGGTAAGCATAACTAAGCACAATGTGCATAGCTACTCTCAGCTCTAAGCGTGCCAAGAAGAGGAGAAAAAGTCGCCTTAGTGCGGTTCAGTGGATCCAGTGCGGAGTATCCCGCTTCAATGTTCCGTGTGCACCTATCCTTAAAAGTGCTTTTTCAAGGCCTCCTCCATTAATATACCTGTATATCCATGCTGGAATTGGGGTCCAACCCTTCGGTGAAGAGGCTATATCTGAACCACACTGGTAAACACCAATTACCTATAAGGTTCGTGTTCCTTAGGCTCTGGGTTAATTCATAGGATCATTTCTACTCAGGTCAAAGCCAGATCAAGTCTAGTAAGCAAGTCCTCCTCCTCTGGGGATGCATGGTAACCAGACCTGAGAGGAGTCCCTGTTTCTGATTTTCCATGTAATTGATGCTGCATGAAACGTGCCAAAAATGAGCAATCTCTCAAATTCCCCTTGTCAATCAAGATTCTTAGGGCATCAAATCCTGACCGCATAAAGGCCTCCTGCTTCTTTTCCGTCCAGGTTTCGAATCGGCCAGGGGGAAGTCGGTCCACAAACTCAAGGAACGGTTTCGTATCTGGGTGTGTGGGATGGTATAGAGGAACCGAGGCGGATAGTATCGATTTCGGCGACAACGTTGAGATAACTTTCATAAAGTCCTGGTACGTAACAGCCGGGATTTCCTCTGTGCGGCCATTTGTGTTTTGCATGATCAATTGGAACAATCGACCACCCACTGGGAGAATTGTTTTCTGGGGGTGACTAGAAAGCTCACTGTCTGTGGACATGTGCGATTTACAGACTTGTAAATAAAAACGAACCGAGGAGCCTAACCCTCCACCATATTGGGCCTCAGCTTCTAAGAATTGTCCCAGGAAATAGCGGAACGCCTGTTGTGCATGACTCTCCGGTATACGACCATCCCGGCCTCCCAGGTCACACTTTGCCAGCATCCTAAGCCAAGCAAAGACTGTGTCGTATAGCCCCTCCGCAACCATAAATTTCAACAAAGATGCAGTCAACCCCGTCGATTGAAAAAGGATCTTCCTTGCCTCCGAATCAGAAGAGAACCACCAGGTGACAACCTTAGAGCCAGCCCTAGATTCTTTTAAAGCTTTTGTAAACCCTTCACCAGTATGGGGGCTAGTAAGCAACAGTTGAGACTTAAGGCAAGCGTTCAATGAAGATGCCGTGACTGAGCCCGAGGCTACCATCTCATCGAAAATTTTCATCGGTTCTTTTGCCCATCTTTGTCGTTCAATGCTATCCGCAGCCGAAGGGCTCCGTGCGAGGGTAGACTTTGGCGGAACTATGCTAAAAAGGGGATTTTCAAGGATGGCGCGGAGATGTCGGTCGGTCGCATGAGCAGAAGAGTGGGTATTATCGGTCAAGCGACCCCCATTGGAGTCATTATTATTGGGACTTATAGATTGTTCGGAGGAAGGGGCGTGAGGAGGATATTCACGATCAAGCTGGCGACGGAAGGAGGACGTAAGGGCATTAAGAAGCTGCTGGGATTGGCGGGGAGTACGTGGCAGAGGGAGATGGATGTTGGACCAAGGAGACTTATTGAAGATTGACGTTCCTTTCATGGTGAAGAGAAACTCAACACCATCAAGAGGGCAGAAAATACGAAGAAAAGATAAAAAATGCACGAGTTAGTGTCAAGAGGAGGTTGCATGATTGATCAATCGGGATCTACCAGTCATCAATCAAGGTTGAAGATCGTCCAGATGACACCAAAAGAGACGGGCGGTGAGCAAGGGCTGCCAACCTCAACCCGCCACGAATTATTCTGGGGATCGGAGCTGAAAAGGAAAGATCTAGTCACTGAATTCCAATCAATAATTGGACATTGTACGAGGAGGAAGAGCCCCTAGAAAGGCAAAAAAACAAAGAAAGCTAAGAAACAACCTACCAGGACTTCAACCGGGGAGAGAAATCCTCAACATTATTAGTCGTCCGTGAAGTCCATACCTACATACATCATGGGTGAATGTTGAGATACTCAAAGCAATAATAGTACGTGTATAATGTTGGGCTCTAGAACATATTTAAAGACTGACAATCTACTATAGCAAGTTGTGCAGTCTTGTAATGATAGTAGAAGTATATGAACCTCCTCTTCCTCTACTGAATGAATGTTCGAAAAAGTGGATGACGAAATCTTCTTCAACAAGCCAGAAACCTTAAAAAAAATAGTAGAAAAAGAATGAAAAATACAAGGGAGTATGTATTGTCACTGAATTTTATTTTTTCTTTCCTTCTGGCTAGGGTCTCGCTAAGCGGGCAACCAACGCGACCGTCAAAGAAAAAGGAATTATTACTATCACCATGAATGAACAAAATGTAATGTAATATGCTAGTACTCTAGTTATTGAGAAAGAAAGAACAAATTTAACAGAGAAGGGGGAAGAAAAAATAAAATAAAGAAAGAAAAGTAAACTTACAGAGTTGCCTCTGGATTCTTTAGTCTCTTTTTTTTTTTTTTTTTACACTCCCTTCCGCCCATCAAATCACGCCTGATCCCCCGATCCAACCTCTTAGTCCACCTCATCCAATTAGTCCGCTCGTACCACTAACACACTAAACCACTCTCTCTCTTTTCTCGCCATTCTTCCTACCTACCTTTTCTCCTTTCTCTTTCTTTGTGTTTTATACTAATTTTATCTCCCATTCATTCTTCTCTTTTCTTCTTCAGTCTCTTCTTATCCTCCTCAAGCTACCCTTTTCCTCCTTTCATCCCTCCAGATCAATCCCACACGGCTCTCATCTGCCCTTTTGTGGTGTTGGTGCTGACCTCTTGTGTGAGGCTGCACTTGTGATCATTTACCACTAACGAATCTCTTTTTACCCGCTTTTTTCTTCCCACTAGCCGCATCTTATTTTCTTCCCTTCGTCTACCTCAAGACTCCTCCGTCGCTTTTATCCTTTTTCTCCCTCCCGGAGAATCCGAAATTTTTTATCATCAAGACATGTCTGAAGTTCAATCTAGACCCTCTGCCTCTCGTGGCAGGGTATCCACCCGGGGTGGTCGTGGTGGCTACAGCTCCAGAGGTGGACGAGGAGGTAGTAGATCTTCCAAGACTGACCTCTCAGATGCCACAACCAATACATACGATGATGAAGGGGAAATTGGACAGATGAAGAAGAAATATTCGGACACTCTTCCTATGCTGAAGGAGTTGTTCCCCGATTGGACAGACGAGGACCTAGTCTTCGCCTTGGAAGATGCTGATGGCGACCTGGAGGAAGCAATTGATCGTATCAGTGAAGGTATTATCTGCTCATCCTGTTGCAGTATTGTGGCTCGCCGCTAACACCCTTCGTCAATAGGCAATGTCGCCCAGTGGGGAGAAGTTAAGAAGAAGACGACAGAGCGAGCCCGTCCCAAGGCCAAGGAGGTACAAAATACTCCAACAGAGCCTGCCACAACTGCCGTTCGAGGAGCTCGTGGACGTGGTGGATTCGAAAGTCGCGGTCGCGCTCGTGGAGATCGTGGCCGTGGCGGTCGGGGTGGCCGAGCTAGTGTTCACACCAATGGAACACGCACAGAGAAACCATCTGTAACTGCTGAGATCTCCGCCGTTGCCAAAGACTCAACAATCAAGCCTGCTGTTGAATCAGAACCCGCTGTAGTTGAAACAGCTGATATCCCTAAAGACACTACCAAGACAGCAACAATTCCCGAAGGGACCAAGAAGGGATGGGCTTCGTTGTTCGCCAAACCAGCTGCCCCAGCGCCTCCCCCTCCTCAGAAGAAACCTGTTGCTCCCGCTCCTGCTCCTGCTCCTGCTGCCGCCCCTGTCCCCGTCCCCGTCCCTGTTCCCGCTCCCGCTCCTGCTTCTGAAGAGCCCGCCGTCGCACCCGTACCAGAGCCAAAACCAGCTGAACCCGAACCAACTCCCGCCCCCGCTCCTGTCCCAGTTCCCATCCCCGTAGAAAAGGTGCCCGAACCCGTTATTCCCAAATTAAGCGAAGAGCCAGGGGCCGAAACCCCGCCCCCAGCTGAAGTTGTGCCGCCCAAGGATGATTTGACTCGAAGCAATCTTGCGCAGATTCCCGATGTCTCACTACCAGCTCCCACCGCCACCGCTGCCAGCACCGTTGGCAGCACCCTCGAACCCTCCACTTCTGCCACTCCTTCCCGACCTACACCCGGTTCCTATCCCGCAGGCGGCGCATTTAAGCAGAGCATTCGCACTCCTGGTACACAGCGCCGTGTGATGGAACAGCAGGAAGCAGTTGTCATGCCAGGCAACCATGCCGTTGATCGCGCCGCCGTGCAGTTTGGCAGTATGGGATTGAATGGCGATGCTACTGACGTCGATATCGATGAGAACAGAGAAGATACCGAGACCCGTGCTCAACCTCCTCAACATTCGCCCGTTGCCCCACGTGCATCATTGCCTCCATCTACCCAGTCCCAGGCTCCCGCAGAGGCCCCAGTCGCCGCTCGTCCCGCCCCTGGCCTCCCCCCCGTTCCCCAGGTTTCGGCTGCCGACAACTCCTTCACCGATTTCGCTCGCTACACCGACTCTCACAAACCTTATGACCCCTTCTCCCAGCAGGTCGCCCAACCCCAGCCGCAAGTTCAGGAGCCGTTTGCAAACCAAGCCCCCGTCCAACCAACCGTTACCACTGGCAGCGAATATTCACCTTTCTACGCTAACGACCAGCGCCTCCAATA
The DNA here is from genome assembly GCA_027569235.1 of Aspergillus sparsus. Taxonomy (NCBI): domain Eukaryota; kingdom Fungi; phylum Ascomycota; class Eurotiomycetes; order Eurotiales; family Aspergillaceae; genus Aspergillus; species Aspergillus sparsus. The sequence continues at coordinate 202,443 of JAPDES010000048.1, forward strand.
CAATTACTATGGCACCTACGGCCAGTCTCAGGATGCCACCGCCCAGCGGGCTGCTGCTGGTTTTGGAGTCTCCGGAGCTGAAGCACAACCTCAAGTTCCTGCCACTCAACCTCCCAGCCGCTACGGTCACGTTGAGGCCCCTAATAGTGGTCACACTACACCCAACCCAACGCTTCCTGGGGCTACCCAGACTCCTGCTGCTCAGCACATGCCTGGCCAAGGAGCTCATGCCTACGGCTATCAATATCCTTACTACTCGAACCCCCATTATTCAAACTACATGAGCCATCAGTATGGCAGAAGCCGTCCGATGTACGATGATGCCCGCAGATATGATGAGCACTACATGCCTCACAGCACCCAGTACGGCTACGGAAGCCAGTATGGGCCATATGGTAAGGCTGGAATGTACGGCCAGCCCCACGGTGGCTTCTCTTACGATCATTCCTCCTCCCCCGCTGGTAGCTTCAACCAAGCTATGCCAGGTCGTGATTCGGTTTACGGCCGCACAGGATCTGCACAGCCGTCCGAGAGCCAGCAGTCGACTACAGGCTCTAATGCATTCAGCACTGGAATGTCGGATGTCTTTGGTCGTGCCCAAGGCAGCTTTGGGCAGAATCAGCCCATTTCGCAACAGCCCCCCGTGACTACGGAGGAAACAAAGACCTTCGAGACCCCCAAGGCATCTGGCCCCAGCCCGTCTCTTGCACAGGCTAATCGCCCTGGTTCTGCAACCAATACCGCCCCCGGCCAACCTCAAGCTCAAACCGGTCTTCCTCCTCTTCAGGGTCAACAAGGCCAGCAGGGTTTCAGTGGATATCCCCATCTAAATCCTCAGTATAGTAGCGGATTAGGTGCCCTCGGGGGACACCAGGCAGCAGCCAATCAGACCCATCACCAGGCAACTGGCTATGGTAACTACGGCGGCGCAGGCTTCGCTAACTACTATGGAAACTCCGGACGTGGTGGTGGTTGGGGCGGTAATTACAATCACTAAAGGATTATGGCGTTACAAATTTTCCAGGTGATGAAACTCACGTTTATTTTATTTATTTTTTTTTTCCTTTTCTTTTTTATTAAAGGGCAGAAAACCCCTGGATCTTTAAAACCTTATACTTCATATGTTGACCTCTGAAATATTTTTATCCTGTGTCACTCTCAAATGTGTAATCTCTACTCTCAATGGGAGCTTGGCTGGTTTTCTCCTTGGACTTGCTTTTCTTACTTTGTTTTTTACTATTTAAAAACCATGCTGGGTTGCGCTCATGATGTATTGAACGGAGGGAAAATGTTACTTTTTTCTTGCTTTTACAACATTTGGGCAATATCTTTGTTTTCTGTTTTTCTTTTCTTTTCTTTTCTTTTTTTTTTTTTTACTTTTTTTCCCTCCCTCTTCATATTCAGCTTTTCTAACAAAAATCTTTCCGTCTCCTTGCTGTCGGCTGCGTTGCATATTGTGCATTACCTGTACTAAATATTTGGGTTCAGTTTGGGACTAAATTCATGCAAAACAACTGGAATGGATAGGATGGCGGATGGGCGGGGATATAAAGAATGAACTGATTCAGGATGGCGTTGTGATGGAGAATTCTGGTAGAATTAACATGATTGCAATGCTTGTACACAACCCAATTGCTCCCTCATCTCTCTCGTGTGCAGGTACGTAGGTGTACTCGTCTCAAGTGTAAGTTGCTGTAATTTTCACTAGATTATTCAAAGAAGACCACTCATAGCCTAGGTACTTGATGTGATAGTGTCAAGCATGAATGAAGTTGATAGTAAATATGATCCTGCAGGAACAGTATTGAGATTAATGGAGTAGTTAACGTGAGTTAATATTAACGACGCTCGTACTATATATAGAGTAAGAGCTAAATACTCTATTTTCGGGTTCAGGCATCACGAATCAAGGTGCTGTAGTGTAGTGGTGATCATAATTCGTTGTGGCCGAATTGACCTGGGTTCGATTCCCAGCAGCGCCAATTGGCGTATGACTTGATTTGTCTTTTTTTTCTTTCTACCTCCACATAGGTAATAAATACGGAGGAACGCAGTAGTAGTAAGTAAGTAGCAAAGGCACTTTTTTTTTTTTTTCTTAAATACTTTTCTGATTCAATCGCTTCGTCGCTTATTTATTTGATGGATAGATAAACACTTATGATGGAATTGGGTTGGTGTTTATCTGGTTGTTGTATGAGATTAACTTTTTTTTTTTTTTTTTAACACACACTGTGATATATATAATTTAGCCCGCTTTTGTTTTTTAAAGACAACGGACACACAATTAAAAAAAGGTAAGAAGGATAATGATTAACACAAGGCATGATTATACATATATAAATATATATCTATATCTACAACCATCTATCTTTAAAATGGAACAAAATGGAATGATAAATGTTAACAAAAAAAAAAAAAAGAACTTATAACGAGCTAGCCCCATGTAAAACCCTATTCGGCCACTCTAACCATTCTTTCCACTCCTCACCCAAGTACGTAGTAATGCCCGCAATCAAGAACCTACCGCCATCTGCAAAACACCAATAATCGCGATGATCATGCAACAACACGGCATAAAATGCCAGAATTACAATGGCCTCGGGTCGTCTTGTTTCGAGGAGATCTAGAAATTCGATTGGGAGGATGACGGGCCAGCCGAAGATGCCGGATATATTACTACCAGCGTAAGCGGGTGGATTGGGCTTTTCTGTATTATCCGTGGTAGAAGAAGGAGGAGGTTGTGAGAGAGGGGATTTCGTTAGATTTGAAACGTTTTTTACTAGCTGTAACATTTTGATGGTTATGTGATAGGTCTTTGACTCTGCTTGTAAAGGTGGCGGTGATGATGATGAGTATAAATGTTGCCGATGCTGTCGACATTGGATTCTCTCCCATAACTGGGTGAAGGGAGATTCAAGAGTGTCTGAAGTGGAGGTACTGAATCGCATTTCGCCTTCGTGGACGAGGGGTTTCAGCGCTGATTCTCGTAATAAGTTCCATGAGTTGTCAATGATGGGGCGCACACCGTGGTGAAGACGCAGGTAGTTGGTGAAACGGTCAAGAAAGTGATCGAAGGTGGTGACTTCGTGTGGGGAGCGGTAGACGAGTGTATCACAGAGCATGTGCATTCCGAGGAACGAGGCAAAGAGAAATAATGGGATGCAGTTTTCCGGGGTGACTTCAAGCTGGGGGAGATTGTTGAAGAGAGCAAGGGCGTGATTTTGGAGTTGGGCGGCTTGCTGGTGGAGACGGTGAGATTCAAATTCGGATTCTGATCCTAGTCCTGACTGTGGCCTTTCCCCAGAGAGAGATAAGGAGGAAGGAGGGGAGAAAGAAGAAGAAGAAGACGCCGAGGGTTGGCGATATTTAATGCTGAGGTGGAGAGCGCTTAGGGCTAGCAATTGGTTGACAAGGTAGGGAGTAGAGAGGCACATTTGCATGAGATCTGCGGGAAAGATGTCCGAGTGGATTCTGTCTGACAGAGAGGGGACCGTCTCTGTGATGAGGTGGTGATAGAGTTTGATGTGAGATACGTTGACGGGGGAGGAGTAGTAATTGTCGTTGTGATAATCTGGCGGAGTTGACGCATGTTGGGCTCTAGACACCCTTCTGCTCATCGTGGCCTCCGTGGCTGCATTTGGTGCTCTTGAAGCTCGTGTTGTTGTTGTTGTTGTTGTTGATGATGATGGTGATGATGTTGTCGACTCGTCACCAGCTAGGGAGTCTCTGGTTCTGGAGTGGGATTGGCGCTGAGACTGTCCGATGACCCAAATACGATCCTCATACTCGCACACACGCTCTGAAGTCGTGCAGTTGGAGCAGATAGGGCGAGATTCATCGCACTGGTGACAGTAATTAGCTTATTTGCGGCACTGATATATTGTATGAATAGGAGGCTGGTAACCTTGACGTGACGTCGCTTGCACTCGCGACATCCATTACGTGACTTTCTATGGGCTCTGCGTGGCATTTTCTGGGCAGGTTCCTGTTTCACGAGCGTAAAACCTGGGAATAAGACTTTTTTTCCTTAATTCCTGGCTCTCATTATGTATTTGTACCTAGACAAGTGGTAATAGTTGCGGACTGATTGAGTTATGGAGCAAAGTTAGGCAGAAACCAATGGAAACCGAGTATTTGTCAAAGTTTAAAAAATGCTAAGGAAGGAAAGAGGGTTTTAAGTTTATCCACCAGGACGGTATAATTTCTATATCTCTGAAATGAAGCAGCTAGAAATTTTATCTAAAAATAAACTCAACTAAAATAATATAATATAATAAAGACATTTAAAAACACAGCAAGCATGATCAGTACCCCCAAACAACTAAAAAATCCACGAAATTTCCGCAACCAACAACACCAGTCAAAAATCTATATATATCCAATAACCACTAAAAGGTCTCTTGCCCCTCGGAATTAGCCCTAGCCATAGGCAAAAGCAGAGATCCATCTTTTGGCCTATGAATCCAACCAGGATACCAGATAACCCAAATAACCATCGCCGCCCCCATTGGCAACGAGTCAAATACATAACTTGCCCATTCATGCGTCAGAAGATACGCCGTCTCTCCCATTGCAAACTCCACAACGCGAAAGATTGACCGCACCATGATCAAAATGCTCACAGTGTAGAGCATATACAAATAAGTTTTCCACGACACATCGTGTGCGCTCCTAACCATTTCCTCCCGAGCTCTCTGGGTTGGATTCTGTCGGAGTCGCACCTGAAACATGATGGAAACGAGAATAAAGCCGCTAAAGATAATCACTTGGATTATCAGTCCAGCGACGACAATATTCTTCCCGATGTTCCCCATGGATGCGGACGCCATGAGACCGCCGCCGCCACCCTGAACGAGAAAGGATACAACGTCACCCGAGACGAAAAGCTTGGTGAGCCACCGGATGGGAACGAGGGAGTGTTTTTCTCCATTCACGCGTTGGATGATTCGGCCAAGGGTCATGTAGATGGATGCGGCGAATAGGACGGGACCGAGCAGGATGAATATGCTTTGAATTGAATAGATCATGATAGAGGTGGTGTCTTCGCGGGCGGCCAGTCGTGCTGCGTAGCCAATGATTTCAACTATGTTGATGGGTTGGAGGTTAGATAGGTAGGTACCGAGTCTTTTTTTGTTTTGGGATATTATCAGTAGTGGGGGAGGAGGGTGTTACTTACATATTCCTCCGATCAGAAAGCAAATGCAGAACGTGGCGCGAGATTTCCACCAGAGATATCCATGGACTAAAGAAGCACCGAGGAAGAGCGCCAGGAAGATTCCAGCAGCAGCACCAGAGGGAAGGTATTTCCAAAGGTAATACCCTCCAGGTAGAGGTTCTAGTTGTGCCATTGGAGTGGTAAAGGGGAAAGGAGGGAGGGATTGTTGCAAGAGATGAAATGTTGAGCTATATCCATATCGTCTTGAAAATTCCTCCGTTTCCTTTATATAAACTCGTGTGGAGTGGGTGACTGGGAGCAACTCATAGTTGAAGGATGATGTTCTAAATAAAGTCGGTTTTATTCGTATACAAACGAATACGCGTATATATTTCCGAATTGGGAAAATGACCCGCCCATTGAAGTTTGCACCTCTACAGCTTTTCCTTAGCTTCCCCTTCGTTCATTCCTAAGCCTCCTGGAGAGCCATAGATCCAATATACAGTCCTTGTTCCCCTCTCGGAAGATGGCCGAGATGATTGAACAAATTTGTAAATAGTTTACGTTTGTTTGCTAGGCAGCACGCATATCTATGCTGAGAGAATTTTTGGAGCAATGCAGCTGGTTTCTTTCACTTCTCCCCCATTTTTATTGTTATCCAAATGCTTTCACATATCGATCTAGCAAATTATACAAAAACTGGGCCCTGTAATGACAATCATTGTTATACCTTTCGACTGCTCTTCTTCTTCTTTGGAACCCGAAGAGCCCAATAAAGACACACAGCGGCGGTAACATTGAACAACACATATACCCATATTAGACCAAAGTCCCTCCAGCGTGTTGAATAATCTGCATGAACGCCAAGTAGGAACTGGTTCGTGTTATCAAGGGTGCAGAAGTGACATGTCTGACCGTATCCCGCCTCCTCGTTGAGGACGCTTCCACCGGCGATAGATATGAAGGGCTGCATGTATTCCTCACACGTCTGATTGCTAGGAGAAGCAAAAGAAAGGACCTCGTTCGTTGCGCAATGCATAGGCGCATTACCGAGAGTAGTAGAGAGTAGGCTGGAGGTTAGGTACGTGAAAGGATTGACGCGGTACATGAAGATCCAGAAGCCTGGCAGGGCCTCAGGACCAGCGAGGATACCGCAGAAAGCATACAACATAATAGCAAGAATATTGGCTATAGCAGAGGCGAGTTCTGCACTATCGACGCCGGCAATGAGCATGTAAGCAAAGGAGGTCGCGAATATGAAGATCACCCAGACGAGAAGAAAGGCCAGGGTGCTGCGTGAGTGTACACTATCTGTGTACTCTGCATTACGGAAGAGACCGATTGGGTAGTACCATGAGAGGAAACAGATGGCGGCCATAAACTGGATGTTAATATTATATTAGCAAATGTAGAGTTCGAATTGGGAAGGTGGACAAAGAGGCCAATTTACCGAATTCCACGCAACTTCAACGACAAGGTTTGAGAGGATGAAGGCTTGCCATGAATAGGTCTTGGACTCTCTCTCCCGTGACTCGTACAGAGTCCGCTGAGTAACAAAGGTGGGGATGATCTGGAATATCATCTGGATGACAACAAATAGGAAAAGAAAGACACCGAACATCTGGTTTTGTAGACCTTGACGGGTGTTGTCACCGTTAAAAAAGGAGAAGCCAATGAACAATGACTATTATGGCTACCTGTTAGTGATTACTTTGATGCCATGTTATAATCAATTATGGCAATTTGCACTCACCGAGCCAATAGTAAGTATAGCTTTGGAATAAATATACGACGGAGTTCGCCAGTACTGTTGAAATACCCGAATACATACCTGGAAGAGTTGCGTTGATAATGGTGCTGCAAACTCTTGAAAATTGGATTTACTATCCGGCTCAGAATCCTCGGAGGGTAGCTTGGATAAATCTCTTAGCTTTGAAAGCTCAGAGCGGACTTCCTGATACTCATTACTGCCTCGCCAGGTGGCATGCCAATCGATGTCTGTATGAGCACCGGGCGCAGCGCCAATAACCTCGAGCATGTGCTCTGCAGGGTTGGCTCCTGGTGGACATGGTGGACCACCGTTGCGAACAAAGTAGTCCATGAGAGTTGACGCATTTCGTCCAATATCACCGAAGTAAACTGTTTTGCCTCCATTTGCCAAGAGAAGTAGTCTGTCAAAACGCTGGAAGAGCATAGCAGAGGGCTGGTGGATAGTGCAAAGAATTGCCTGTCCACTGCGGGTTAATTTCTCCATGAGATTGCAGATTGACCAGGAAGTTTGACTATCCAAGCCCGAGGTTGGCTCATCAAGGAATAGAAGCAACTTGGGACGTGCAGCAAGCTCTACACCAATTGTGAGGCGCTTTCGCTGCTCAACATTTAGACCTTCTCCAGGAACTCCAACTACGGCATCAGCGTATTCCTCCATGCTAAGGAGGCTGATTACCTTTTCAACGTAGTCTAATTTTTCTTGATGAGTATAGGAGCTAGGCTGACGAAGCAGCGCACTGAATGTAAGAGCTTCTCGCACAGTAGAAGTATGTAGGTGAAGATCTTGCTGTTGTACATATCCAGTCTTGCGCTGGAAAGACTCGTCCCGGTGTCGACCATCCACAAACATGTCGCCCGTAACAACGCCGGTCGAAATGCGGCTGGCTAAGGCGTTGAGCAGTGTAGTTTTACCGGCTCCCGAAACACCCTATGAAAATTGCCAGGTCAGCCAAGGGGTATGAGTTAGAAGTATGCATAGAAGAAAGTGGAACGTACCATGAGTGCCGTCAGTGTTCCAGGTTTGATCCAGCCATCGACATGATCGAGAATACGTCGCGTTTCTCCCTTTATTTTAATGTCGTAACACACATCCTCCCAGTGGAAAATGGAGGTTTGAGCTTCAACATTAGCATCCAATTGATAAGTGCTATCATGGATATTAGTTTGGACTAGAGAAGAGCTGGTTTTCTCTTCGTCAACTTGCGACTGCTTAATCCTGGCTGTGTGCATCCTTCGACGGCGAAATACGAGGACCTCGCCCTTGGAGCGCTCTGAGGCAACCACTTCCGACATCACTAGATGACAGATAGCAAGGAAAATTGTGAAGGCAACTATTATGCCAAAATTCCTCCAGCGATGACTATTGTAATACTCGTAAGAGCTCTCAATAAAGGCAGAGCCGCTGACGGTGGGGGATCCCGGTATGGATCCTACGACAGAGCAGGCACGTTGGCTAGGAGAGATATCGTTGTATCCCGGTCCAGATGGTACGAACGACGAACAGGGAAATTCCCGCCCGTTAAATTCGTTGACCATGACAGATTCAAATCCATAAGAGATGGGGTTCAAATATCGAATCCAATGAGCCCAACCGCGCATGGAATTGATTGGAATGGCAAACCCGGTATAAAGAGTGAGGGCAAGAAGTATGATAGATGAAGGGGCCAACGCTTGCTCGATAGTCTTGGTAACTGATGCAAAAAGACGGAAAAACATTGACATTGACATCATGATGAAGAACGAGATTAGCAGATAGAAGAAAAACGGGCCAGGTTCACGGCGCAAATTGGCCATGAAATACAAGGTGGTATTCACAATTATTGAGTTTGCGATTTTATACGGCATGTCCATAATTAATGCCGAGAGAGCCTCTGCACTAGGGTGATACAATGCATAGCGATTGTGCTTTTCTATAATGACCCGTTTTGCATAGAGTGTTATGATCTCAAGCATACTCCCAAATGCATTTAATATAACCATCATGAAGAGAAGGGCGCCCCTTGAAAAGAATGATGCTGTAGATTCTGAGAGGTTGTAGAAGATACTGGCGATTATTAGGGCTTCAAAAAAGTTCCCTATAAGCATGGCAAGAGTGATGCTAGGATCATTCTTGAGTCGTTGAGTATCACGCCACATGCAAAGACGGACCTGGCCCCAGTATGATAAAGTATACGGAGACCTTGCACGCTGTTTTGTTGACTTTTCGGTCTCTCTAGACTGAGAAAACTGCTGGAGATCGCTCCCTTCAAAGGGGTGCTTCAAGGCGTATTGCTCAATCTGGTGCAATAACTCTTTCCTTTCCGGGCTTCCTTTCCACACACGCGCAAAGTCCTCTGAGCTCCGTGGGGTAATTTCTTCATAGCCAGGCTTAATTACTCGCTCGGAAGGGCTGGTCATAGATGTGAGAAAATCTGCTGTTGTCTGCGATTCCGGGCACTGGAAGCCCAGCCGCTCAAAATAATCTTTGGCATCACAAGATTTACCGAAGTAGATCTGACGACCTTCGTATATAACAGTGACCTTGTCAAAGAGCTATGAGACTTGTTAGGTACTAGTTTCTAGAAGAAAAAAAACAAAAACTATATTCAATCACCTACATCGTATGCTGATTGAGGGGCCTGATATATGGCAACACAGGAGGTGATGCCGAACACATCACTCTGCACCCGAAGGGTTCTGCAGAACTCCACAGCATTCGCGCTATCCAAGCCTCGTGTGCTATTATCCCAGCACTGCAATGGAGCGTAACTGAGTGCAGCCTCCGCAATGGTGACTCGTTTTCTCTCACCTCCGCTGGTGCCGCGCACAAAATCATTACCAACTGGTGTATTGATCGTGTGACTAATGCCGAATGTAGCCATGATCACGTCTCGTAGATGAGCCGCATATTCATTCCGACTTATACCACCAGGTAGCTGACGAGGTGTCCGAGCAAGCGCAGCGAAATAGAGCGTATCGCCAACCGAAAGCATTGGGAAATGTGTGTCAACCTCGGCCGTGTAGATCGCCTCCCCTCGAAAGGTTGTTGACATTTGTTTGGGAGTAATACCATGGTAATTAATATAGGAATCTGGATGAATTTGCAGTCCATGGGTTTCACCAGCGATTGTTTTAAGAAACGTTGAACATCCCGAGCCAGGAGGGCCGAGAACGCATAATTGTTCGCCGGGGTGAACCAGTCCTTCAAATTCTTGGAGAATATCAACTCTCTGAGCGTGTTTGCCGCGCAAAATCCGTTGACAGAACCCGAATCCTTTCAAAAGAGCATTACCAACACTCATCTGATAATCAGTGGGTGTACCATAACCACACACATTTAGATGCTTGAAGGCAATGCCGGCCGTTCGAGGTAGGAGGCCACTATCCGCATGATATCGTATATTGTAGAACGACCTTGCCCAGTCCTTTGATTTGAATGATGGACTGTTAGGATCAATCGAGCTTCCTGGACTTGCCTCAAACGGTGATTGGAGGTGAGAGGCGATGGAGGTGGTGGTGATCTTGCGCGCAAGCTTGAGTATCTCCTGCTCATTTTGGGCGCTTTGGTCCTTCAAGGCCTCTGGTTGTCCTCTAACAGAGTCCATGATTGTTGATTGACTGGAGGAATCACAATTTTCCGTGGGAGCCCCGGACACTCTACTACCCTTGCTATTAGATGGCATTATGGTGGGCTAAATACCTAGGAAGAGGTAGCCGAGGGCGTTGAAACGGGGATGAGAGAATAGATGGCACGAAATAAAGCTTGGAAGAGTGTAAATCACCGTGAACGACACGGCAGCATTATGGACTTTTGAACTTTAGGTGATCAGAGGAGACATAGCTGCCTGGAATGCCGAGATAATCAGGACCCGAGTAAGGAAGAGCTAAAACATAACATTTAGGCATTATTATTGTTCTTCAACCGACTAAAACCAATCAACGAAGTGGCGTTTTTCGCCAAGCGAAGATTCTTGGGCGACGAGAAATGATGACTCGTGTTGGTAGATACTTGATGTTTGGGTGAATGTTGATGGATCCCGAGGGTACCGAAGGTGGAAACACTTTGGGCGTCGTCGGGTTCCGCGGGCACGCGACTTTGCCTGAATGGGAACCAAGTCTATATGGAGTACATGGCTCTATAGGAGAAGATCTCTCTGCAAGGAAGGATTTTCTGGGCGGGCAGAGTAAGATTTTTAAAGAAAATGATTTTTCTCTAACACCATTACTGCTCACTACCACTATAAATGTATGCGGTAATTACGGCGGACTGAATCTATCAAAACAGACTTTATTAGTCATGGTAAAAATTTCAAAACACCACAACAACTTTTTCTTTATTAACACCACATAAAGGCAGTTTAGGACGGCAGAAATAATAATTCAGCAACTAATTTAACTGCTTCAAGCAATAACTTTACTGCTAACTAGACCACTAACCTGACTGCTAACCACTAATTCAACTGCTAACCTAACTACTAACCTGACTACTAACCACTAATTCTACTGCTAATCTGACCACTAACCTGACCGCTAATCTGACTGCTAACCACTAATTTAACTGCTAACCCAACTGCTAACCTGACTACAAATCTGACTGCTAACCTAACTGCTAACCTGACTGCTAACCTAACTGCTAATCACTAATTCAACTACTGATTCAACTGCTAATTCAACTGCTAATTCAACTACTAATTCAACTGCTAATTCAACTGCTAATTCAACTACTAATTCAACTGCTGATTTAACTGCTAATTCAACTGCTAATTCAACTGCTAATTTAACTGCTAATTTAACTGCTAATTTAACTGCTAATTTAACTGCTGATTCAACTACTAATTTGACTGCTGATTTAACTGCTAATTCAACTGCTAATTCAACTGCTAATTCAACTGCTAATTTAACTGCTAATTCAACTGCTGATTTAACTGCTGACTAAGTAAAGGCGGTGGCATTATAGATGAATGCCTTGAACCCTAGAGTGGATGCCTTAGGCCCTCCAGTTAAATCAGCAGTTAAATCAGCAGTCAAATCAGCAGTCAAATCAGCAGTCAAATTAGCAGTTGAATTAGCAGTTGAATTAGCAGTTGAATTAGCAGTTGAATTAGCAGTTGAATTAGCAGTTGAATTAGCAGTTGAATTAGCAGTTGAATTAGCAGTTAAATTAGCAGTTGAATTAGCAGTTGAATCAGTAGTTAAATTGGTAGTCAAATTAGCAGTCAAATTGGCAGTTAAATTAGTAGTTAAATTAGCAGTCGAACTAGCAGTGGAATTAGCAGTTAAATTGGCAATCAAATTAGTAGTTAAATTAGCAGTCAAATTAGCAGTTAAATCAGCAGTTAAATTAGCAGTCAAACTAGCAGTCAAACTAGCAGTTAAACTAGCAGTCAAACTAGTAATTAAATTAGCAGTCGAACTAGCAGTTGAATCAGCAGTTAAATTAGCAGTCAAATTAGCAGTCAAATTAGCAGTCAAATCAGCAGTTGAATTAGCAGTTAAATCAGCAGTCAAATTAGCAGTTGAATTAGCAGTTGAATTAGCAGTCAAATTAGCAGTCGGGTTAGCAGTCAGGTTAGCAGGAGGTGTCAAGGCTTAGCTTGGTAAATAAAATATTATATTATGGAATTAGAAATATATTTATAGAATTATGAAATTTACTCTGCTTTCGCCAAGTTTTCAGTAATTAATAATAAAGTCCGTTTTGATAGATTCAGTCCGCCGTAGGTAATTCCGAATTTGAACATAAAGTTATTATATCCGACTACTTATTTCCAGTTTCGCCCGGTTCATTGAGAAGCCATATTTCAATAACAACTGCTGTTGACCATTAGGTATCTCTTATCCCACCCTTCACGAGCTCTTCTGCCGCGCAGCCATCTCTTGATATCGGTGCGCTGTCCTCTGTCTGAGCCGTTTGCCATAAATAACTATCACTAGCAACGTCAATGTGATGGCCAAACTGATAAAGCCGCAAGCGATAAACATATTGCTTAACCCGCTGCGCCTCATCCATGGGCTGATTGCGAATGGAATGCCAATACTAATAGCGTTTCGCAAGAAAGCCACGCCTGTGAAGGCATCTCCAGTTATCTGATATAGTTAGCGTTTTCGTTTTCGTTTGTTTTACACTTTTATTTTCTTTTCTCTATGAAGGGGGGACTCTTCTCATACCTCAACATAACTGTCTATGACAAGGGTCAAAACAGCATCACTGATACTTCCTAAGCCAAATCCAAAGAGTGCACCACTGACACTGGGAAGTATCCAGTGCATCCCCTGTCATCTAGTTAGTAGACTGAAAACATGCAAAGGACGGAGGTGTCGAAAGATATGGTCAAAGAAACTTACCCTGTCGATTGTTACACCAAACATGATTAATCCCCCACACAAAAGTAAAGCAGGAATATGAAGAATATACAACCGCATCTCAGGCTCGTAGTATCCGTGGTTACGTCTGGCATAGAACAAAATCGATCGATCCCCCAAAAATCCACCGTAAAAGGATCCAATCAAATTCCCAATGAATGGGCCGACAGACAAAAACCCAATTTGCTCTGGGGTGAAATTGTACGGTGGAAGAGGAAACACCAAGGAAAGAACACTAGACATAATTGTAAGCCATACGACTCCAAAGGAATACTGAAGGCCACAGCAAAGGACAGCCGGGAACGTGATCAACGTCTCAAAGGGACGAGTGAAGTATGGCCAAATTGGCTCGGGTGTGTAAGTGACCCAGGTCAGTCTTTGTTTCCAGGTTTTCAACGGAATTGTATGATCCATTTCATGCTCATCAGAGCTTGTTGGCTCATTTCTACTGGTTGAAGGCTTGAGGGTGGAGCTCGGGTCCGTCTTAATGCCTTCAACAGAGACCTGTTCAGCGTCACCAAAGGAGGATGTAGATATTCCTTCAATAGTCCGAGAATACTTGGTCTCTTCATAGAGGAAAATAAAAAGGATGAAGAGGATGGTGTTAAAAATACCGAGGGTAAGGTATGACCATCTCCACCCCTGGCGTGTCGCCTGTGTCCCTGCAGCCATGGGAGTGAGAAAGCTCTGAGAGTAAAGTTAGGGTAACTATCTAGCTAGGCAGATATCGGAGAGCACTCACTCCAATCATAACCATAGTCATATACAAGGCATTCATGCCACCGCGGTGGTGCACAAAAAATAAGTCACCAATCTAACAATATTAGCTATAAGAACTCACTGATTTCAAAAGTGAACTGACAGTAATTTGGACAATAGCTTCATTTGTCGCTCCTGCTAGCCCCTGGAGAAGATTGGTAACGTAGAGCTCCGAGAGGCTATTGAGTTTAGACATCCAAAAAGATGTCACCATCATCAAAGCTGTGGAGACTAGGTATACGGGGCGTCGGCCGAATTTTTTTGCGAAAGGGATAAACAGGACGCAACCCGTCGCAAGACCGACGAAGTTGACAGACATAGTCTGGTTCAGTTGCTCATATGTCACTTGCAAGTCTACCACCATCATCTGCCAAAAAATGGCCTGGATAGAAAGTCTGGTGAATTGCAAATAGAATTTATCCCAATTAGTACAGAGAGGTCCATTTTTAACCAGACGATTGGATTCATATGACTCACGCCGTAAAAATAAGGCATGTCACAGCAAGTACAAGTGTGAAGTTAAGTGTCTTGCGCCCCGTGCTCCAATTCTATCTCCTTGTGTCAGTTAATTCCCCGAAGCTTTCTTCCCCGGACTGGTAATCATACCAATGGCTCATTGGGATCCCGCGATGGGACAGGACTGAGCAGGACCTTTCGGTGCCCGTGGGTCTCAGGGGTGTCATCCTCTAAAGTAGGACAGATTAGAAAAAAAATTGGCCCATCATCGCCTTGGTCTAGCTTTAATCGTACCCTTGATGAGTAGAAAGGTTCCCGGTGGTGAATCCATATTATTTTCCCCCTGAGAGGAAGGTGAATGGCGGGTATCTGCCATTGGATTGAGTTCGACTTGAGAATTGTAAATCGAGTCGAAAGAGACTCAAAAAGGGAAAATAAACTAGACCGGGGTCTTATACTCTAAGAGAGGAAGTGAGTAAATATTTGATATTTCTGAGCCCATCCAAGATGGATACCCCCTCCTCATTTTAATAGACAATTGGTATCTTCTTACCGTTCCTGATCCCCCTTCATCTTCTGACTAGGTTAGCATACTGTTGTTTCCTAGACCAAGATAAGGGGAGATCAAGGCGTAGGATTAGAGTTAGCTGTCACAAGAAGCCTTGCTCCACGCGGGGAAACACCACGAACACGCACATATCCACCAAGATAAGAAGCCGAAGATGTGTGGACCATGGGTCTAGGTACCTCTTGAAGGGGACTGCCTGCCTACTCCGGGTTAGCCAACCCGGGTATCGTTTTAGACTAATGCGTAGGGGCTCACGAGGTGGAATCCAAGACCGGCAGTTCGACCCAATTGTCGGTTCGACTTACCAAATGGGCCTAAATTTCATGGAACTGGAAGGGCGATACCTCATATGGGAGGTTGACGCACTAGAGAGAAAAATGCCTCCAGTAAATCCTGATATACAAGTTATCTTATTGGCATGAAGTGTACATGATAGGAAAAAGCCCGAAGCTCCTATATATCGTCAGTGTCATGGGTACAGGTGAAATGAAGGAAATTTCTTATCAAAGAAATGGCTCTCAATCCACATCTAGAGCTCATGCGAGTCCGCAATGGTAAGTCATCGATCTATGGGAACTTCCTCCAAAAAAGATATATATAATAATAATAATAATAATAAATAAATAAATAAATAAAAATAAAAATAACAAGGCTGAACAGAATTTTTTTTTATTAGATCCTCGCTCCATTTCTGCAGTGGCACATACAATCTCCCTCTCATTCTCTCAAGATCCCTTGATACGATGGCTACGCCCAACTGCTCCCCCGTGGGCGAAACATCAAACGGAGACTTTTAAATGGCAGTACCGCCGGGTTCAACGAGCTGTTTTAGAAGGAATTGTATTTCAGTCTGGAAAAACTAGGCAACTGGCAGAGTCATTTCCCTTGAAAGGCCTCAAGCAAATAGACCACCGAGAGCAAGAGGCTGCCATCTCTGACGAGGACGGCGACCATGCAGGATCAGTTGCATTGCTGTTCCCTCCAAACTCTGGTCAAAGATGGACGGCAGAGCGAGTAATCCTTGCCATTAAACTGTGGTTGCTGGATTTGTTGAGCCCAGCACTAGACCAAGGGGCAGACGAGAAGGTGAGAGTCTTCTACATCCAAGATAAAACAACAAAGGTCCGAGAACACTTGAATAATGGGAAAAAAAGCGTTTAGAAAAATTGATGAATGCACATAATGCGGCAATCGCTGGTATCAAAGCGCGGTATCGTATTAAAAATCTGTGGTATCTTGAAGTTGTCGCTGTTCACCCTTTGCTCCAAGCTCGTGGACTGGGGGGAAAGGCGATGAGCTGGATTTTGAACTATACCAAAGATCAACCAATGGTTCTTGAATGCACAGCAGAGCGGAATATCTCCTTTTATGAAGGTTTGGGGTTCCGAACTGTGGAGGAAATTGTTTTGAACGATAATGGTGAATCTGTGAAGTACTGGGTTATGCTGCGATATGCTGGCTGGAAGGGAGAAAGCCCATGATAGTTCGTTGAAATTATATTACGACTGTAATATGATAGGGAATATTAATACAGTCCTAGTTCTATTCCACGTGTCTCAGCAAGCTGATGTATGCTGATTCCCTCAGAGTGGCGCTCCCACCACTCTTGCAGTAGTTCGTGCAATAGGAGCTCATATCGAAGTTTATTATGATTTGCTGAATCTGGTCGGTTTTGCCGATAAGTAGAAAGGTTGTTAAAAACCTGCCTCAGCTCTTGGTTATTTTTGATGATATCCGCCTGTAAGCCAGCGACAAAGGTTGGGTAGTTTATAGCGTTGAATACCAGTGAGCCTTTCCCTTCCAGCTCGGCCGATGCCCTGTAAATAGCATCTACATTACTGAGAATGCGCTGAACAATGACCTCCGTTGGAGGGAGGACAAGTTTTCGGGATGGCTTTCGTCTCCCTAGTTCCTGTGGTCTGCTAGTGCCCTCATTACTCCTCCCTCCAGAGGGGAGGAGTTGGTCATGCCTGACAGCTAAAACACCGGCTAATCGGTAGGCTTCCCACAGTTGTTGTTGATGCAGGCTTCCCCGGGCACCAGTCCAGTTCCAGAAGTCTTCCTCAGAGACCCCTTCTTCAATGCAAGAGAAGAGATCAATCAAGGACCTAGGAAGCCCACTGACAACCTCAATCCCGCCCCCATCAAAGTTCGCCCAAGTGGCGATACGATAGCGGCAATAACGCCGCCAGACGCCAAGAGATGGGCTTTGACGGCCAATTGTAAATGTAGGGAGGTCCATAATTCCCATTGCTTCTTGTAAATGAGCGCGGAATGGCGACTTTTGATCTCGAGAGTAGACTAGTCCATGTGTTTGAAGAATGTTGTACATGCCCTGGAGGTGCATCGTCCAGGACATGCCGTGCACTAGCTGCTCGCAAATTTCAGACAAAAAAACGCAAAATTTTGATATATGGAGAAATTCTAGACTTACCCCAATACTGCATAGGAGAAGGCCGGCAGTAAATGTGCCATCTTCTAGATGAGTCACATTACGGGCTAGCTCGGCGCGGAACTGGTTTAGAGCTATGTCAAAGTATTCAAAAAACTTGTCCTTTGCAGATGGTGTGATTGACACTTGGAAAGCCAAACATATTCTGTACAGTGATTCTGATTGTTGGCATAAGATAGGCAGCCGCTCTTTTAGCAAGTTACCCGCATCATGGACAGTTGTTGAATGTAATGTATTAACACCAGTGGAGCAGACTAATATCCCCGGAGTCACTAGTTAGCGCGCAACTTTCAATTTTCAATTATTTAAAAATGGGAGTTTACATTCTTGAAACAGCTCTTCATCGTATGGGGTCCCATGATTAGGGGACGACTGAATTAATGGGGACGGAATGTTAAGATCAAATACAGGCACAACTACCCGAAGCATATTAGTATCATTGGAAGAAAAAGGGAGGGAGAAAAAAAAAATCTTAGGAGTAATTGGAGTCTAGAACCTTGTGCATTATTATGTTGAGTGGCCGGTTCGGGGGCAGGATCTTTGGACGAATCTCTCAATAGGTGTCGCCTTTCTCGACTCCGATCTCGTCGTCGGCCCTTGGCTCTCGGAGGTACAGAAGTAATGACTGGCTCTGGTGCGCCGGTAAATCGACCCCTTGACGCGATACCAGATCCCCATCGTAAGCGTAATTCATAGCCTTCACATACAAGCCCCCGTTGGTCACACGCTTGACAGGTTGGGCGAGTAAGATCGCATTTACGACGCCTGGATTTGCAGGTCCAGCAGCCGTTATGGACACGGCGGGGAGTCGACTCTGACATCCCTCGTCGACATTCCTATTTGGAGAGAGTTTAAGGGAGGGAGATCTTAGCGAAGAGCTCGCGACCTGGAAATGCGGGGATGCTTGAGGTTTATCAAGTCGGGGCAGTTGAAATTCCAAATCGGGTACAGCTTTCAATCTCTGGGTCCGCCTTCTAAATTAGGCATAGCTTTTCTATGCTCCGCCAGTGCCTAAGTAGATATTCTGATAAAATTGAACATTGTTGGCTCTAAAGTAGTTATATTTCGCGAATTACTGTATTAGCTTATATATCTGCATTTTGTGAGCCCTACAAAGCAGGTGAGATTGTTTCGTTCAAGGCATTGCCGTTTGACCCAAGCATTCTTCCTCCCACATACATCTCTACCATGTCATTTCAAAAACCTGTCTCAAAATGCTCGGTATACATTCCCAGCCTGGGGAAGCTAGAAGGATTTCAGTATGCAAACGGGGTCCAGCAATTTTGCGGCATTCCATATGCTAGTTTGTCAAAGCGATGGACTAGATCTATCCTGAGAACTACATGGGAGAACGACTATCATGATGGGACCAAACTGGGGTAGGTAAACTAAAGATTCGCACTGGCTTCTTACTGGATTGGAGAAATGCTGACCTATATGTAGAAATGATTGTCCACGCCCTATGTTCGAAGGTGACGATTCGGATGATCTCGTTCCTGTTCCGCCGGCGCCTCATTTTCCTCAACTTCCACAAACAGACGAATTATCGGGGCTTGTGATGAACATCGCTATACCCTGTGCTCCGAGAAATAAAAAATTCCCAATTTTCGCTTATGTACATGGGGGCTCATTGCTGTATGGAGGGGCAAATTTACCCATTTTTGACGCAGTGAACCTAGTGTCTCACAGCGTACAGATTGGATTGCCCATTGTATGCATAAATTTTAATTATCGTGTTGGATTAGGTGGATTCCTCGCTAGTAAAGCTATCCGAGAGGAGCTGGAGCGGGATGGATACCAAGGCTGTGGAAACTTTGGATTCACTGATCAGCAGGTTGCCTTCGAGTGGGTGCAAAAATATGCGGGGGATCTAGGAGGCGATATAGATCAAGTTACTGCTGTGGGTGAGTCTGCTGGTGGAATTTCCATCAGTAATCACCTAGTGGGCTCTCACCCTCCCCATTTCCATCGTGCGGTTTGCATGTCTGGACTGTCTGTGTCTATTCCTGCATGGAATATGGACCAACATGAAACGCTATTTCAAGCTGTTTGTCGACACTTTCAGATTGATTCCTCGTGCCCAGACGTACTAGAGTGTCTAAGGCAGATTCCACAGCAGCAACTTGCCAATGCAACACCTATAATCCAAGGTGTTGCTTCGGGCACCGGAAACCCGTGTTTAGATGGCTGGTTCTATGCGGCTAGTCCAAGAGAGATACAGGTTCCACCTTCTTGGCTTAAAGCATTGATGCTCGGGGATACATACCACGAAGGGGCTATCTTTCACTTGAATCTTTTAGAGGACGATTTCAACACTATACGCAATACTCTCAACAGCTCCATCCAGAACACCGAAGACACAGACCAAATTCTAGAAGAGTACGGAATCCTGCCCGATACACCACAAGAAACTTTGCTTAGCCGCGTGGAACATATGTGTGGCGATGCAATCTTTAAGATCCCAAATTTTGCTACGTCTCTCGCTAGTGTATACCTGCAAAGAGAGGGAGCTTTTTTTCAATATCATTTTGACCAGCGGTCCCGGATCAAGAATGCCTTTGAAGGGACTGCATATCATGCGCATGAACTTCTTTATCTATTTGGGAATCTGGATACGGAATTGAGCAATGCCGAAATAGCTATGGCTCGAGATTTTGCTGCAGCGTGGATCAAGTTTAGCCATGGTCTTCCACCCTGGATGGCGCGGGAGCACCAGTGGAAAGTTTGGGGGCAGGATAGTCAACAGGCAATCAAGAGCGAGCAGGAAGATGAGGATACTCGCTCGTATACACGCATGAAGCGGCTACTAGCAATGAGGGGTGGAGAGACCTGGAAAAAGTGGTTGGATGGAGTGGATGCGCTGGTAAATAAGCGGATGAATATGGGTAGAAAGTGAGAATAATTTGAGGCTCTAGGCGAAATACTTCATTTACAGGGAGAGGACTTACCCTTATCAATATTTCCTAAATTTTATATTTCCTGAAAGTTATACCGTCTCATTTTACTATCCCAGGTCTACTAAGTCTTGTTTGCTGTCCTCTAAATAGGTTAACTTTGTAAAAGAGCGGCACTAAAACAATAATGTCTAAATAAAAAGAATTCTCCAAACCAAAAACTCTAATTTGATGATAAACCCGTGACCCAGAGATGATGAAGGAGCTGAGTTCCTCTTCAGGAGGATCAGTACGGTATAAACCATCGTTATCCTATAATACTTCCAAAAGAAGGAGGTGTTGGGGGTAAGGAGGGAATCCGTACCAATTTCATAGATAGCAAGCAATCCCCGATATCCGGCCGGGATATGGTCGACCTGCCTATTTAAGACTCAAGCTCCATTATAAAAATGGGACAAATGTCACAACTTTGCTGGAATAAACATAGAGTAATCCGGAGACTCTCTTAAGTGATTGACTCTATCTGGGTTATTACCTACCTTCACGGCTAAGGACGGCTTTCACTTCAACCCCAATTACATATCTTCTAATTAGTGGTGCCGCAGTGCTATCGAATACCTCCGACCTACCTACCTAACCTATCTACTTCAAAAAACTGGCCATGAGTTCCTCTGTGAGACCGGCAGATTCCCCCGGCAATGCTTTCTACCCTGGTAGCCCACCAATGCGTCGACCTGGATTGAGCTTTCTTTACCGACTTGAATGCAATATCGACACGAATGAGATCGACGTCGGAGCTCCTCATGGCACCGGAATTATTCGAAGCATTGCAAATATCACGGAGGGCACATTCAAGGGACCTAGACTTTCAGGCACTGTCCTACCACTTGGAGGGGCAGATTGGGCGACTGTCATCGAGGGGACTCATGTAAGAAGCCAAGTCCATGAATAAAGTCCGTCGCCCTAAATAAGAAAGTAACGCTAAACACCTAGAGCAATTCTTTTTCTAGTCCATGACCCTTGATGCGCGATACACTGTTAAAACAGACGACGGCTGCTTCCTCTATATCCGTGCTCATGGACTATATCGACCTGGTCCCGGAACTGCGTATGCAAAGCAAGTGGAGGAGGACCCGAAGATAAGACCACCGCCAACAGTAACTCAGGATGATGTCGAGTTTTTCTCCCATCTGCGTGTGGAAACTGGCCCAGGTAAATATAATTGGTTGAATGGACTGGTGTGTGTGGGTGTAATGATTTGTGAGAACGACCGCATTATAATTGATGCGTATCATTTGACCAACTTCGAGGGGGTGTTTCCGGCAGATGTGATGGTGCGGAGAGTATAGTTAGTTATTAGTGAAAGTTTAGTTTGAGAATTCTGCCGCTAAGTAGTTAGTTGACTAGTAAACCTACTCCAACTTTGTCTTATCTTGACTATTGTATGGAGTTGTTATCAGAAAGGTGGAGTGACAGCAGCCGAGGTGTCCCAAATAGGCTGGTGGAGGCGCTAGGAGTGGAGGGCTTTCGAGGTGGTCTCCACAGGCTTTAGAGAAGGTTCCCCCTCTTTCAAACACCAAGCATTATATTTTCTAATCGGATATATAAATAAGTACTAGGCTTTTGGATATCGAGGATGCCAGCGCTAGTTACCTATAACACAATTTCTCCTCTCATTTCTCTTCAAGTGTAAAAATAATGGCCGAAGCTCAACCCCAAAGTCGTGACTGGCAGGGTCTGGTGGCTCAAAGACGAAAGGCGTTGGACCTCCAGATCCCCGATGAATGGCGATTGAGTGAGCGATTTAAAGCTACCCTTCCATCAGACGGCCGCTTGCTACGAGCAGATCCGGTCCGGCTCAGCGGTATCCTATCCGCCCTAGAAATTGAGGTCACAGAGAACTATACGGCTGCCCAACTTCTGCAAAGGTTGGCCTGGGGTGAATTGAGCTCGTTGGCCGTGACCACAGCGTTTTGCAAACGAGCAGCTATAGCACAGCAATTGGTAAAATATGATGGAGCCAAGTGTAGCATGACCGGGTACCTACTAACTGTTGTAATCTTAGTAGACCTCCTGCCTGACCGAGCATTTCTTCTCGCGTGCCCTCGAGCGCGCTCAGTATTTAGATGACTATCTAAAACGTGAAAAGAAGGTTATTGGACCACTGCATGGACTCCCCATCAGTCTGAAGGACAGTTTTTGCTTAGAGGGTGTATATTCTACAGTAGGATATGTGTCATTTTTGGAGCATGGTCCTGCAGCCTCAAACTCAGCATTGGTTAATATGCTGCTTGATCTGGGAGCAGTGCTTTATGTGAAGACAAATATCCCTCAGACAATGATGGTTAGTACTCTATTTCGTTCCATAACTAGGCATGAAGCAATGACTCTAATGCCATGGTTAGACTGGTGATTCCGAGAACAACATATATGGGCGCACTTTAAACCCCCATAATACTAATCTGACCGCTGGGGGCTCGAGTGGAGGTGAAGGTGCGCTCATTGCCTTCCGAGGGTCTATTCTTGGGGTGGGAACTGATATCGCGGGCTCTATTCGAATTCCTGCTCTATGTTGCGGTGTTTATGGGTTTAAGCCCACACCAGACCGTGTTCCTTTTGGTGGTCAGGTATCTGGCGCTATGGAGGGTATTCCTTGTCTAAAGCCATCTGCCGGACCGTTGACCCAATCACTAGATGACCTGGAACTATTTATGTCGACAGTTCTGGATGCTGAGCCCTGGAGATATGATCAGAGTGCCATTGCAGCACCATGGAACAACTGCCGCAAACCCCAGACTCTTTTAACTATCGGTGTCCTTCCAGAAGATGAGCATTTCCCCCTCCACCCACCCGTACGTCGAGCAATTGAAACTGCCATCGAAACTTTAGCCAAAAAGGGCCATCGCATTATACGGTTGAATAATGATCCGGAGCAGACAATCGCGTACGGAAGCCGTCTAGCATTCCAGTACTTTGTATACGGGCCACATGTTGACCATATTACCCCGAGTGGGGAGCCTCTGGTTGCATCAGTAGCGAAGTTCGCTTCGCCCATGTTTACGGGACCATTCCCAGTCTCTCAAGAGATGGGCGCGTTTGAGAAAATCGATGCTTTGCACGTAGCGAGACAGGACTACAGCGACGCATGGCGCAAGACATGGGTTGACAATGGTCTAGACGTTATTCTAGCACCAGGGGCGCAGTGTACAGCGGCATCTTATGACACATTCGGGTGGCCACCATACACTGTAATGTGGAATTTGCTCGATGTAAGTCTCAGTGATCCCGCGAAGTTCTTCATATTGCTAATGGCCAGGATAGTATCCGGCATGTATCATCCCTTACGGCAAGTCCTCGAAAGAACTCGATCCCAAGCCTTTAGTGATGAATGATGGTGTTCAGCCAAACTGTAGGTCTAAGTCTCATGATGAAAATTTTGTTGCTTTCTTAGAAGGAATAATGAGAAACTGACTGCAGCAGATGACCCTGAACTAGTTGATGGCGCCCCGTGCAGCCTCCAAATTATCACACCCCGATTCCAGGACGAGAAATGCCTCGCTGCCGCTCGGATTATTGATAAAGACATTCGCTCATAGATGGTGTAACATTTCGATTTCGATAGCTGGGAGAAGAATAGAAAAGCTAGATTTACTATGGGACACTAAATACTTGTGGGGCAAATGGATCGCTTGAAGCTGAAGCAATGGGGAAAAAAGACAATTTTCATTTTGCCAATAAATTAAGTGTCGCGTGACCCATGTTATGCAGCAAGAATTAGTTACTGGTATCCTACCTAAAATCAATCGAAGCCTGCAGTATGAGAGTATTCAGATCTACTTCTCACACCATTATCTCACCGCTGCGAGTTTTATTTTATTTTTATTTTTATTTATTTATTTATTTTTTTTTCAAAGTTACTGGAGCCATTACAATATCCATCTTCATCAATGCCAAATTCGAAGGGTGATCAAAAAGGGCACGGCTCTTTTCAACAGAGCCAAACAATTCTTACTTTCCCAATAGGGTTGGCAATAACCTCCCCTCATTAGATATCAAAATGAGATTTCCAAGCCCTTCAAGCTAGTTGCGTCTCGATGCACAGCTTCGTTTGGAACGTGCGGATGAGTGTCTCGTATTTTTCACAAGCATGGATATTGAAGAACGTAGAACCATAAGGCGGACACTCCCCAATACCAATGCTAACGGGATTACCTCCGCCTCGAGGGATGAAATGGGCGACACTGTCTGGGATACGCTCTTCTCTATCGCTGTTTCATCGATTAGTTTATTCTCTTACTATTAACCTAGGCCGTTTCATCAGTTTTTGGATACGCTATTGACTAGACCTAAGAGAGACTCCCAAGTAGTAGTGTATAGATTGGACAGACCAAGGTGCAGCTCCATGAACTGATCTAAAGTGGGTTTTGTCATCAAACGATAAGTGCTAAATAAACATTGTTGATTTGATATGAATGAACACGTTGATTTCACAAGGGAAAAGATTACATCATGGTATTAATATAACTAACTTATTAAAAGAAAGCAAGCAGGCCAAGGAACGTTAGCGAGCGCCACTACTTTCCATAGGCAGTGGAGCAGTTTGCCACACGTCTGACAGGAGGAATTTTCAGTGGATGCAGGGCCCTCGTCTGGTGAGACATTTTGGGCGCGTGCTTTTGGGGGGAGCATCCACACCGCCTTAAATAGCACCGGCGGGAAACCCCATTGTTGGATTTGAGGCAGGCGGTGTGTGGTTTCCACCAATGGTACTCAACGGAATGTAACCGAGGAACAACCACTAGGGACCAATAGGATAAAGTAACCAGAACCAGGGAATCCAATGGAGACTAGCGGCAGTGCCTGAAAAGGACCTGGAAGAAACAAATCAAACCAGATGTCACAAACAACAAGAATGGTAAGACAGTCCAAGTGGGCAGAATCCCTTTCTTAGTCTCACGACTGGGGAGTGTCTCACTCTTAATTCTCCAGTCTTTTTCCATCTCTCTTCTCTCTTTCTTTCTTTCTCTTTCTTTCTTGGTGTTCCTTTTTTTTTTTTTTCCCCTGGGGGTGGGCCAAAGAATCCATGATGAGGGAGTTATTAATAGCAGCAGGACTATTGAACTTTTAGTGATAATAAATTAAAAAGAATAGAAAAAAACATTTATTATTTCCATGATTCCATGACAGACTTCCTCAGGGGACTACATTGTGTTTATTTCCGATTTGAATTACCTTTACTCTTATTCTTATTAATTGACGAGTTCTTTGAGTTGCCTCCGCACTTTCTTTCTTCTCTGTCTGTCAACCAAGGTTGTTGGCCCCATCCTCCTTCAATCTAAAACCTGGACTCCATAATCCAGAACGTGTTCTACAGCCCCACCAACAAATCGTTGCTCTGAATTGTTCCCTTGCCTGACGCCATTAATTCCCATTAGGACACTTGCGACGGTTCTTTATTATTATTTCTTCTTCTAATTCTGTTTCCTCAAAATTTGCCTCTCCTTCGATCCATTCTTTCTTCTTGCTCTTTTTATTCTCTTTCTTCGCATTCTTCTTCTTTTTGAGTGGGTGTATTATATTGTTCCCTCGTTCTCTACATCGCTCATCATACCTCCAATTTTTTTATTTTTTTTTTTTTATCTCCGATCATAAGAGGCAAACCCTCTCCATGCCGTTTTATTTCTTGCGATAACATGGATCTTAACGCTTTCCGGCGGCGTGACGGCACAAAAGAATTTCTTGAGCTCATCCAAGATCCCTTCAAGTCTGCCGTATGTTTCACTATCTATTGACCATTTATCTATCGGCTAAAAAGAGTATTGAATAGTTTCAAACCAATGCCGTCTGGGCCTCATTAGGCACATCCGCGGGATTATCTATTGGACTCGCGTTGCTCTTTTCGCTCTTCCGGCCACGCCACTCACTCGTCTATGCTCCCAAGATCAAGCATGCGGATCGCAAACACACTCCTCCCCCAATTGGGAAGGGCTTATTTGCCTGGCTTCGGCCAGTCATTCGCACCAAAGAACCTGACCTTGTCGAATGTATAGGTCTCGATGCCACCATATTTATACGCTTCACAAAAATGTGTCGCAACATTTTCATCTTCCTCAGTATCATTGGATGCGGTGTCATGATCCCTCTTAACCTTTCCCAGAGTAACAATCCCGGTAGTCTATCGGCTTTCGCAACCATGACCCCTCTCTATGTAACGCTGGGCGCAATTTGGGGCCAGGTTGTTTGTGCTTGGCTCTTCACATTCATCGTGGCTTTTTTCCTTTGGAGGAATTACACAGCGGTATTTAGATTGCGGAGAGGATATTTTGAAAGCTCTGACTATCAACGTAGCATGCATGCTCGGACCTTGATGGTATTTTTGTCTAATATCTTCCCCTAACTCCTTTGAGTTGATCGGTAAAGCTAAGTTCCGGCCTCTACTAGATTACTGATATCCCTCAAGAAATACGTTCGGACGAAGGGGTTATGCGTCTCATAGACGAGTTGAACCCTACTGCTGCCATTCCCCGCGCATCCATCGGTCGAAACGTCAAAGACCTTCCACGACTCATCAAGGAACATGAAGAGAGTGTGCGCAAACTCGAGTCTGTGCTTGCAAAATATCTTAAAAATCCCGATAGGCTCCCCCCCAATCGGCCGACTATGCGTCCACCTAGAAATGCAGGAGTCGAGCATAGAGCAGACAAGGTCGACGCTATCGACTACCTTACTGAACGCATTGAGAGACTAGAGGAGGAGATTTCACATGTTCGAGCATCTGTTGATCGGAGAAATGCTATGCCATACGGGTTCGTCAGTTGGGAAAAGATCGAGCATGCCCATGCTGTGGCGTACGTGGCGCGCAACAAGCACCCCCGTGGAACGGCCATTCACTTGGCACCCCGACCGCATGAGTTAATCTGGGAGAACCTGCCGCTATCCCCACAAGCCAGGCGCTGGAAACGCTTTGTAAACTTTCTATGGGTCACGGCCTTGACACTTGTGTGGATTGCGCCCAACGCTCTAATCGCCATCTTTCTTTCCAACTTGTCTAATCTAGGCTTGGTTTGGCCAGCATTTCAAACCTCACTCAATGGAAACCCCCACACGTGGGCGGCCGTTCAGGGTATTCTCTCTCCCGCCGTCACCTCCCTGTTTTATTTGATCCTCCCTATTATCTTCCGCCGGCTAGCAATTCGGGCCGGTGATGTGACCAAGACCCTGAGGGAGCGGCATGTTCTCAGCCAGCTTTATGCATTTTTTGTCTTCAATAACCTTGTCGTCTTTTCCCTTTTCTCTGCAGTGTGGACATTTATTGCCGCTGTCATCGAAATGAGCAACAACGATGAGGATGCCTGGCAAGCAGTAAAGGATGGAGAATTTTACCTCAAGGCCGTGAGCGCTCTCTGCCAGGTCTCTCCATTTTGGGTAACCTACCTGCTGCAGCGGAATATGGGCGCAGCTATCGACTTGGTTCAGTTGGTGAACCTTTTTTGGGTATGGTTCGCAAAGACCTTCTTGGCTCCGACTCCGCGACAGACGATTGAGTGGACAGCTCCTCCGTCATTTGACTATGCGAGCTACTATAACTACTTTTTGTTCTATGCCACTGTCGCCTTATGCTTTGCGACTTTGCAGCCGATCGTACTTCCAGTTACCGCCTTATATTTTGGCTTGGACGCTTTGATGAAAAAGTACATGTTGATGTATGTGTTTGTCACTAAGACTGAGTCTGGAGGTCAGTTCTGGCGAGTTCTTTTCAATCGGGTGGTCTTTGGGACCATCCTCTCGCAAGTTGTCATTGGAATTGTTGTCAAAGCTAAAGGCACTTGGAACATGCTATTCTGCATCGTACCGCTACCATTCCTGATGCTCGCCTTCAAAGTGTTTTGTATGAAGAAATTTGACGATGACTGCAAGTATTACAACCGGGCGAATTTAAGTGATGCTGAGGCGCTGGGTGTCGGCAAGCCTGGGAAGAAGGCATCGGAACGACTAAACGCTAAGTTCGGTCACCCAGCCCTCTACAAGCCATTAATTACACCGATGGTACATGCAAAGGCAGCCGATGCCCTCAAGCGCATCTACCGAGGACGACTCGGAGCTGCGGCTATGGGGGGCGAATACTCGGATATTGCAATGGACCCTATGATGGCCTCGAATCCAGGCAAGACCATGAAAGGTACTACTACAGCCTCAGCCCCCTTCGAGGTGGTATCGGAAAATCAACTCGATTTCTCCTACTTCAAAGATCGTCCAGATTTCCGAGACGAGTTTGGTGGAGGAATCTACGGCCGGCCAGAAGACTTGATGACCGAGCGTTCGCAAACCCCTCGCAGTGCGTTGGGCGAATGGTCTCCTAGCTCATCACGCGCATCGTCTCCGACACCTTCGATGCCATCTCTACCCGTCTTGAAACCAGCGGATGAATACGAACAGCCTCACCCAGCGTTCCGGGTACCATCAGCTCGACAGGATAGCAGTTTTGTGGGTAGAGGATTCTACCAGCAGCAAAACGAGAGCGAAAGTTCTCTCCTCGGTCAAGCGCAACCGCCCGCAGGGAGAGACGTCATTGCGCCGACTCCATGGCGACCAAGCGGCGGATATGGTCCTGTAGACCAGGACGATTCCAACTTTACCTCATATGAACATTACCGTACAGCGCGATGATTTGGTTTTACCTTTCCCCTTCCATTGTATAGATTATCTCTTTCTTGTAATAGTGCATCCAGATATAATCTTGGTGATTTTTCATACTCTTCATGGTTATTGTTCCTATATATTACTATACTATTCTCTTGGACATATATGACGGAGTGGAGTTAGGCGATACCATTGTTACATACGAGCTTTCAATTATGACGGATAAATAAAATAGATGACATACGTATATAGGAGCTTGACTCCAGTTGTGATAATTATCAATGCTTCTTTTTCTTTCTTTGTTTCTATCCTTTAGGTAAGGTTTATGTGTTGGTCTCACGCAAAGCGCAGCGATCAATAATCGGTTCCTGAGGCACAAGTGCTTACCAATTACCCGATTGGGCCGATCATCACTTCCTCCGCAACTTCGGCCCACGGAAACTAAGTGAGGATTGTCCTGAGCTCAACTGCCACGTCTGGCTCTCTCTCTCTCTCTCTATTGTATTCAATCCTTGAGCTGCCTACTGATATCTCTATGATGAGTTTATTAGTTGTTCCTGAACTACGGAACGCCCTGAGTCCTACCCGCCTGTGTCGATAAACATCACTCCATACCCCCCTCCTTCTCTCTTCCCGTGACCAGCTGTCGTGGAGCTGAAAGTCTGGACGCCTCAGGTTACCTATACCTGCCGACCTTCTTTTCTTTACCTTGAACACAAGACGGCAACCTCTCATGAACTTTGTTCTAGAGCCGCTTGCCGAAATCATCTGACTGGGACCGTGCATGCTTTGTTCCTTCGGTTTACGTGAGTGCGGGGGAGACGACAAACAGATCTGTGTGCCTAGGTAAATATTAAAAATAATTCATTCTTCGCAAGCCGGGAGGGGAAACTCGCCCCAACACGCGCAACTGAGGGCTACCGTCTTATCAGACGAACAACCGACTTGAGGGAAAATAAAAAGGAGGGATAAAGGAGCTAGAGAATATGGCGTGGTATTCTATTCTTCCAGCAAATCTAATCTATGTGGAGAGTTGGGCTGTAAGGGTATTTGTACGTCTGCTCCCCCCCCCCCCCACCTTAAACATTCGTGAATGAGTTACTAAAAGAGGTTTTTCTGTAAATAGATAATACTTGGCCTTGTCACGATATTTCCTTGGTTGGCCCTCATTGTTTTCGATATGTTGCTCTATATTTGTCGGATGCTGGTACACGAGATTCCCGTGGTTGGCGGCCGGGCAAGAGGGCTGCAACGACCACGAGCGCCCAGTTTGAATGAGATTCCAGAGCGGAAACGGATGACTTTGGGACTCGATGGGGTGTATGCGGAGGGAATCAGCGCAGAGGTTGCTATTACAGAAGGGGAGCTGAAGCAAAGGAATGTGTATGGAAACAAAGAAGGTGGGGATGAGTGATTGTTCTTCATTCCCCATTCCTTTGTCATTTGTCTAGATATGCAGAGGTATTGTCTCCTGTGCGATAGTGTTTCGGTTGAGCCTTTTTTTTTTTGCGCATCATCCTTTCTCTCCTTTTGCTTTCTGCAGGTGCCGTTCATTGCTTTTTTTGTTGTTCTATTGATACCCAGATGTAAGTATTTATATAATTGCATACCATAATCCTCCTTGACTTCTTGTCACTCTGATAATGATCGGAGCTTGGTTCAATCGGCGTTTAGAACGGTAATTGGAACCAATCGGAAGATCAGCGATATCTTGATAACTCCAACATCTGCATGACGCTTATGGAGATATGGAATCTTAATTGAGGAGACAAGCTATCATAAAGGAGGAACCCTTCTCAAGATTCAACCCCAATATCTAGTGTACCGGATTTTTGTTCTATTTAATCCTACTCGGCAGCAAGAAACACACCATGTACCTAGATATATTGTCACCGTTGGGTCTCGGAAATACAGGTCTTGTGATCATTATAATCCTCTCTCTCCTCGGGATCTACATCCGAGTATGTTATCTCCACCTCTATCTCAAAGTAACCCCGTTGCTAACCTACACTAGAAAACATATACGAGATCGTATTCATCTCATAGAAAGCCATCACTACCGCCATCATCAGTAAAGAAAGATGAATCGCTCACGGAGTACCCACTCATCGAGCCACTCCCCAATTTCAACTGGGAGACCACTAAGCCCCTTGTCTTCCGGCCATTCAAGCCAAAATATCACTTGACAATGGGTGTGTATAGAACCCCCCTCCTCCCTATGGGAATCATGTTGCCTGAAATCATACCCAATAATACACAATAATAATAACAATAACAACAACAACCATAATAATAACGGCCATCACGATGATATCGGCGGGGACTGACAATAAATAAAAGCCATATCCCATCTCGACCCATCATCCCTCATCCCCATGGATAAAACATACAAGGAGCGTCTCGCGCTGCGCGCTTCCCTCCTCAAACAATATCCGGATGTCGTTCGCGCCGTGAATAAGAACCATGAGCGCACCGCCACCACGGATCGTCTCGTGTCCGATGCCGTGTGCGAATATTATACGTTTCTGATGGGCACGTATCTCCCCACACGATACCCGACGATGTTTGAACTCGACAACAAGGACGAACAGAACGTAATAGTGAAAAATAAGGTCACCGGGCTCGTTGCCCCAGTGAACCCTCCTTGTCCTGATGCAGCGACGACGGTTTCCCTCCTCGATACTCTTGCCGCCTGGATAGATGAAGACTTTCTGATCCTCCTCCCGGAATCAGAATCTCAATCCCAACCGGCATCCGCAGCCGTCTCACAAGACAAGGAAAACATAGACAAAGAACAAGATGAAAAATACATCCTCCAAGCCTATAACACCTATTACCCTGCTGGATTCGACAGCCGAACAAAACTCGGCAACCGACTCGCTGACATCCACGCCCCCGTCCCCGGTTATAGAGAGAAATTAGAGAAATCCATGGACCGCTTCTTTGCCAAGTTGGAGGTGGGCCGGTTCGTGCAGCGTGTGAATTGGAGTATCTCGACGGGTAGGGAGACAGGGCTCTTTGCCGCGTTTGGGGGGCTGCATGGAGATGGCAATGGGAAGGAGGAAGAACAGGAGGAGATGATGGCCGTGGATAAGTTGGATGTGGAGAATGTGAGTTCCCCCCTAACTCTTTTTTTTAACCTTTATCTTCCTCTCCCCCCTTTCCCTTTATAAGTAAGGTAATTATGAGGATTGGGGAAATGGCAAGTGATCAATTATGTGGACTATATACGTACATACTGACACTGACGTCTCGGGCATGTTCTAGACGGTTGTTCGATGTGAAAGACAGACTCTGCACCGTTTACCCAAGACGAAAGCCCTTGTTTTCGCTTTCCATACTTACACTTACCCAATTCAATCTATCAAGGATGAAGGACTTGGAGAGGAACTAGCCCTCGCAATTGATGGCTTGAAATTAGGAAGTGTGCCTGGTATTCACCGGTATAAGAGGGGTTCCTATTGGGGTGAGGCTGTCAAGGCCTTTTTGCGTTCATAGATTATGTTTTTTTTTTTTTTTGTTATCAATTTTATTATTATTATTTTAGTTTATTTTGAATGAATTTTGTTTTAATTCTTTGATAATTTGGGGGGGTTGTTTCCACCTCCCCAAATAATCATTCTATATACTCTCCCACAGCTTTTTTTTTTTTCCTTTCGTTTATTCTTCTGCCTTTCTCATAAGGGCTAAAAGAAAACTAATGCAGCCTCTCAATAACCTTGAGCAGATCAGCAGTCACTCCCATAGCAGTCACATCACCACCGGCTCCAGCACCCTGCACGATGAGTGGGTTGTTACCATATCGGCGGGTGTAGAAGCTGATAATGTTGTCGCTACCCTTGAGACCGGCAATGGCACTATCCTTATCAAACTGCTGGAGTCCAACACGAACCTCTTTCTTACCGACATCAATGCTACCAACAAAACGCACAACTTTTCCAGCCTTCTCAGCGCTCTCCTTGATCGCTGTCATTTGGCCATCGAACTCAGGAAGACGGGTCATGAACTGCGTGATACCGTCGGCGGTGGAGGGCAAAGAGGCCAGCTCAGTAGGGATCAGAGACTCAATAGGGAATGAGTCTGGAGACTGCACCTCCAATCCGGCGATACGGGCCAGGATGGTCAACTTACGGGCCACATCCATACCGTTCAGATCATCACGGGGATCGGGTTCGGTGTATCCTAGCTCCTTGGCCTGGGCGACGACCTCGCTCCACTTGGCTGAGGAGGAGCCGGAAGCGGGGGCAAAGGTATTGAAGAGGAAGGAAAGAGTTCCAGAAAACACGCCCTCAATGCGAGTAACTTCGTCGCCAGTCGCGACGAGATCACGCAGGGTGGAGAGGACAGGGAGGCCGGCACCGACAGTGCTCTCGTGGTAGACCAGGGCCTTTCCTTGGGCGGCGGATGCGAAGATATCCTTCCATAGGGATAGGTCGGAGGAGAAACCCTTCTTATTCGGGGTGACGATGGAGATGCCCTTGCGGAGGAAGACCGGGTAGGAGCTGGCTAGGGCGGGGTCGCTGGTGTTGTCAACCAGGATGGAGCGACCAGGGGCAGAGGAAAGATAAGAGGCAATCTCATCGGGGGTTAAGGCGCCGGACTTGGTCAAAGAGGGCGTCTCGACGGCGATCTTCCAGTCTGCGGCGGGGATAGCGGGAGAGTAGGAAGGAGCGGGGGACAGAAGGGTCTGGGAAGAACGAGCCAGGAGAACAAGTTGAGGAGCATTGGGGAGACGGGCGAGTTGGCTAAGGAATGCAGTTCCAACACCTCCGACACCTAATTTATAAAGAAAGTGTTAAAAAAAAAAAAAAGGCTTAGTTGGTTAAGAACGGCGACATTGACAGAACATATATCCACCCACCACACCAGGGCGGGGTAGTGGTTGGGTATAGTTTATCTATTTCCCCTCCCTAGTCTTGTTTAAAAAGGGAGAAGACAAAAAACCTGTATAACGTACCAATGACTCCAAGATAGATAGGGGCAGACATTTTAGTTTTGCACTAGCACAAAGATTGCGGGTAGAATTGAAGTTACAGTTGGGAAAAGAAGAAGAATCAATCGATGACTCCATCCGCTTTTGTTATTCTTTCTTCTTTTTCTCCGCCGTGGGGTATCCGCTTAGTCACCAGCCCCAAATTTCCCGAGTTAGTTAGTTTATCGCTCCATCAGAGAGAGAGCTTCATCATCATCAACATCATACTTACAACCATCAATCAATCAATCACTCCTGAAACCAAATAAAGAAGGATGCAAAAGCAATGCAAAGAAAAGAATAAAGAAAAATATATTAGTCCCGAAAAACATGTCCACACCGGCCTCCAACCCCTCTCTATATGGTCAACCCCGTACAAAACTCAAATCCAAATCCGAAGCTCCCTCCGCCTCCAACCTCGCCTTCACAACGACCCTCTCCTCTCTCATTTCCAAAGATGCCTTGGAAAACTCATCATCAAACCGCCGCCCATCAAGTAGAAGCAAAAATAATGGCAACAAAACCGACGATCTCCTCTTCACACGACCAAACAAGGGAATCCAGAAACGTGCGGCCGCTGATCTCCGCGATGGTGATGATAAGTATGCGACTACAACGGTACAAACACATCAACGATCCCAGGATATTGGGAACGTAGATGCAGCCACTCTACACCGATCCAAGCGACGGATGGAAGAGAAAGCGAGGATTTATAATGATTTGAAAAGTGGTCTATACCTTGCCGGTGATAGTGACAGTGATGGAGATACGCATGGTAATATGGAGGTCGGTGGTGGTGGTGGTGGTGGTGCTAATGCCGATTATATATCCCGATTACGTCGAAAGGAACGGGAAGGGTTGATTGATTTTGATCGGAAATGGGCGGATGCAGAGCGAGCAAAGGGGGGTTCCGATGGTGAAAGCGACGATGAGGAGAGTGATGGGGAGGAGAATGCCTCGATTATCTCCTATGAAGATGAACTTGGTCGAACACGTCGCGGTACACGAAAGCAGGCAAAACGCGCAGCAATTTTAATAAAACAGATGGAAGAGTCGTCAGAACAAAATTTGGCTGAGCGTTGGCGTCCGAATCGTCCGGATAATCTTATCTACGGTACTACAGTGCAGTCTGAGGCGTTTAATCCGTCTGCGAGCGCCGCTTCGCAGATGGCGTACCTGGCTACGAGAAGGGATCGATCGCCTACGCCGGAGGAGACGCATTATGATGCAGATGCGGAGGTGCGGAACCGGGGGACTGGTTTCTATGCTTTTTCGAAGGATGAGGAACTTCGGAAGAAACAGATGGAGGAATTGATGAATGCTCGGGAGGAAACACAAAGAGAACGTAATGTTCGTCATGAGAGACAGGCGGAACGAGAACGGATCAGGGAGAATCGAAGGAAAGAAGTCGATAAGCTTCGGGCGAAGAGACGCGCTGAAATGTTTCTGTCTGGTTTGGGGGATATTGGCGTTACGGGCTAAAGTTTTCTTTCTTTCCTTTTAATGTCTTTGTGCTGGTTAATAGTTTATTATGCATATTCAAGATACCCCTTTAGACGCTCTATTGAATCGGATCTCATATAAATCTACTCAAATTCATCGAGAAATCATAAATCGTCATATTGTGTCAATTGTTTGATTCCATTTCACCCAGTTTGGTATCATTTGTATCGCTTTGCGCCAGACCAACTGAAAGCACAAACAATACGCTCACGAAAGTAAGAAAGAAGAATGGAGACAAAATGAGAGAAGAAGAAAAAAAGGGGAGAGATCGAAATAATAAAAGTAAAGAAACAAAAAAAGGTAAGATAAGATAAGAGAGGAGAAAAGAAGTAAAGACACTAATAAATCATGAAAAATCATCAGCATCAGGTCATATCAGTCGTGGACGCGTATCACATGAGTTCGTAATCATAGAATTATCCAATACCCAAGCACATATAAAAATCAGTCCCCGAAGCTTTTTTGGTCCGGATTTGGTCTGTTTCCCTTTTTTTTTTATTATTATTATATTTTGGTTTTCCTCCTTCTGTTCCCAATTTCCTGTCCTTCTTTTGTCCTTTTGTCGTCTAATTGCAGCCTTCATGAGTAAACGAGGGCATAGCGTATAGATCAAAAAAATATAAAAATAAAATAAACCGCTCAAAGTCAATAGGATTAGATTAGACAACCCTTGAATTCGCAAGTTCCGTCATGATTTCTACAAACACTTCCGCATCTAAATAACCAGGTTAGTCATACACATGACAAAGGCAAAATAAGACGTTATTACCGGCTCGATTTGCAAACCGCAATATGTGCTCCCCCTTTGGTGTTCGAGGAGGATTATATTCGGGGAAAGTAAAAATTGATCGACGGAGCTCACGCAATACAACGACCCGTGGATCGACCCGGCGTAACCACCCTCGAGTTCTGAGGTTATCTGTAATGAATGCCGTCCATACAGGTGCCCTATCATCGCTTACTGGTCAGCCTGTCTGGGCCTGTTAGGGTAGGTTGTTGCGTTACCTTTTCATTTCACCTTTGTGAACCGATGCTTGAAGCCTTATGGCACCCGTGACTTTATCCCGATATACTCGCAAGGCATGGAGAAAATCATCATCAATGATTTGTCTTTCAGAAATGGTTAGTTTCAGTTGATATTTGACAAAACAAGGGGAAAAGCCAAAAAAAAAAAAAGATAAAAGAAAACCGTGGGTTTACTTACCCTCCAAAAAGTTCCACCTCCTCTTCCAGTTCATAATCACGGATTCGGTCTACTGGTCGACCTGAATCCTGGGACCGAAGAGCTAGAAATATACAGAAAAAGTATACCATTTCTTTATTTGATCAATTAGCAGTTAGCCATGCGCTGGTTCATGCATTATGTTCAACCAACATACCCTCAATCGAACTAAATTTAAGATTGGCCCACACGACCAATTCCTGACCACCCCGCCGTCGTCGACACAACTGCAGGCAAGAGGACCCGACTCGGATAATTTCGAGTAAGTTCAGTGGTAGGCAATAGTATTCACTCGACTTGGAAGTACGGGAGTACTTGCATACAATCCGCGCACGATGGTCGTCCTCCCGGAGGTAGAAATATACCCGGAAGTCTATAGAATCTAAAAAGGCTCTAAAGGCTGGTCAGCCAAGCGTTCAATGGCACCCATATATGGAGGGTGAAAGGGAAGACCCTCACAGCTGAATCAGTTCTTCAAAGCCTTGCTCTCGAAGCCACGGTTTTAACTCTGACATTGGATCTCCCAAGCACTTTGAGCTATAGTGTATAAGCACGTATTAGCCAGTAGGCCGTTCCCGGGAGTTATGTATCAGAGGATGATCTTACCTTTCGCCCGCAGATGGAAGGGGTGCCATTGAGCGCTCCTCCAGGAACACCCTCTTGGCCCAATGTTCGCTGAGTGTGTTGGATCCAAATGAATGACTAGTGGCTGAGCTGGTGATGGGAGATCCGGGCACATCGGGAACCATGGGGGGAATTTCGAAAAAGGATCCTGAGGAGGGGGAAGTGGGTGTTTGGGGAGACGAGCGAGAGGGACGGGCACGCTCATACGACCTGCGGTAACGGGGCCTGCGATCACTGACAGGACTGCTTGGTTCCGTGCTGTTACTACTAGATGAAGATTGCGAGCTCATAGACAGGGCGCCCAAGCGCAGGGCAAGGCGGCCGTCTTGTTGAATTAGTAGCATTTTGAAGCCCTCACGAAGATGAGAAAGGTGAGTGGTATCATGGTGTTTACTAGAATTCCAGCAAAGAAGCAGGAGTCAATGGAAAGGAGGCTCAATTGACCAAAGTTTCTAATTGAGATGATGGTGGGAGGACTTACTTCTTAATTAGGTCTTCTAAATCCTTTAAAAAGACCTTATATCGAGCTAGACGAGTGGATAGGGCCTCTTGGGACTCTGTGAGGAAGAATGAGCATAAGTCTACCCATGTTTGTTTGAAGACATCTCGAGTGGCGCCTCTGCGCTCTTCGAGATCTCCAAAGAAGTTGACGATATCTTCCAGGGTCAGCTTTAAGCTGGCACTGACAAGTTCTAGATCAGCTCGCACAAGAGGCAAATTTTGTCGATAAAGGCGGCTCTGAGACAGGTCCCCCAGGGTTTTTAGAGACGAGCTTATAGTATAAAGGTCGGCAATCAGGCCAGTGATTTCAGTAGCATGCTCTGGAAGAGGTTCACGAAACCGACGAAAGCCTGCTGCCACGTCCTCTGCATTGTCGGCAGAAGTACGCAAGGCCATCGTGAGGATCACCGCTGATGGGCCATGCAAGTCTAAAGAGAAACACAACTATTGTTTGGTGTTTTATACAAAGTTGGAGAGGAGTGGAAGTGTTGAGATGCGTTGAGGAGAGGAAGGTTGAGTCAACACACACACAAAAAAAAAAAGGTAGAATATACAGTAGTCGGATGATATGTGGGGGGTTGAGGCAGACACGGCAGCAAGAGAGGGACAGAGAGATGTGTGTGTGGGTGTAGATGTGTGACAGCAAGCAAGCCAGGTAAGGCAGGGGAGATTGATAACTAATTCTAATTGTAGAATTACATAAGAAAATGGAAGCAAAAGGCGTGAATGGCACAAGACAGAGTTAGGATAACAGAAGATTCAGCGGGTGAGGGGTACTGAAGGACAACTCAGTAGCCCACAATAAGAATAATCTGGATGGAGTCAGAAAGGGTGGTACTACTATCGGCAGGATCATCCCCCAGACGCATGTTGATGGAGGTGTCTCCAACAAGGGAACGGGGGGGACTGATGGTCGAGATCAATTAGGAAGGGGGGGGGAAGAAACGAAATATATTGAAAATATGATTTATTTATTTATAAAAAAAAAAAAAAAAAAAAGAAGAAAAAGATTTGGGGGATAATAGAACGACAGAGGAGCAGCAGTGGAAGGAGAACAAGAAGGGAAAAAAAAAAAAGTCATACGCCCAACCGAAGGCAAAAAGAACAAGAATCCCTAAAGTGGGGCAAGGGAGATCTTGTCAATCGTCAATGGTTCCAACGAGGATCAGGACTTGCGGCTCTCAAGTCGACGATGGAGATTGCCATGAAACGGACGGTTCTTTTCCCAGCTGTCTTGGGGACCGTTGACGTGTCCATGCATTATGGGCGGTGGGAATGCATAGTGTGTGAGAAAGAGAAGGGGAGTCAATAAGAATAATAATAGTAGTAGCAAACCAAACAATAATAATAAGACGGGATAATATACGATCCTTACCAGAAGAATGATAGTAGATAATAATAATAATGGAAACATTAAATTGGGATGGGAGGGGGTGTTGGGCATAACCCCGCTAGCTGGAGGTTTAACTCCTACTGCTTAAGTTTGTCACTAACGGGATATAAATTCCTTGACCCTCGTAATCCTAGGGAGAATCTATTCGCTAGCTCAAGGTAAGGTATTTTCCATTATTATTCTGATGATAATGATGAGTCTCGTTCTCCTTTAAACTATCAGTCTTTCATACATTGTTTCCGACAGAGATGCAGAGTCTCTTCCCAACTTATCCGTTCTTCTCCAAAACCTTAAAAGCGGGCCTTGAACGCATTCAATCAGGATCACGAGACAGAATTAGTTATAGGCAGGGATCACCCCTCAAGCTGGGGATGGGAAAATAAAAATCCAAATCAAGTCAAATCATAAATCGAGGAGGAGCCGAAAGAACCGTGACGGACTACCCGCGATTGGATAACAAGAGGAGTCGTCTATGTATGTACAGAGTACCTTAGGTACCTGGGTTACAGTAGGTAGGAAGGTGCCAGGTTTATTCCATCAAGGTTTGATTTTATTTATTGATCGACTGGGCCAGAAAACTTCCTTACCGGAGAAAAAATAGAGAAATAAAGAATGATAATGATATGAAGCAACGCCTCGAGGCTCACATTAGAATAGTAATAGTAATATGACATTTCAATTCGGGCCAGGTACAAGATGAATAATCCCCGCGATAGTTGATGACCTACCTGGTACTTATTACCTGGGAGTATGTTTACCTTATCTCGCAAGGCTCCATCATCTATCAATCCCAAGGCAAAATGGCCTTGTTACCTGCAGGAGACTTCTGTAGGACTACAAGTAATCAGAATCAATAGTATTAATACCCTGGTAGGCACAAGAAGAATAAATCAACAACTAAGGACTGATTGAATCATCACACCTTCAATGATGCACTCCAGCACAGCAAAATATGACATGACAGTCCTGACCTCAGGTAAAACAAAAATAAAATCCATCATCCTAGATATTTAATATATAGACTTATCTGCCGTGGCTCCAACTAATTGACTTTTCGCTTAAAAAATATCGTTATATCCATGCTGACACTAGATCAACAATTCACAGGGTCAAACCTCGCCACCTGTGCTTCACCACCAGAAACCCTTCCTCAAGCGAGCGGAGCCAACATGGCAATCAGAAACAAAGTGAAACAGGGAAATAAATAAATGGAAAGAAGAAAAAAAAAGGGAAAAAAAAAGAAAGATCTCATTTGCTTAGGGATTCCAGAAAGCCATTTTTATTTTATTTTTATTTTTTATTCCCCACTATTATTCATTAACGCTCAGGACATAAATAACTAGTAGTCATAACGGTCAAACTAATAGCAGGCCTAGGCTAGAATAGTAGAAACTTGATTATAGTTAGTTAACATATTTTTAAGGCAAAGAAAGAAAGGCAATCAGGCTAGCTTCAAGCCATGGTATCTATAATAAGTGCTAGGGACCGTAATTGCTAGAGGTAGTAGTACCAGATTAACTAACTAGGAAAGTTCCGACATGATCCTAAGGAGCTGGTAGGAAAAGAGGTAAGACCGGATGGATGCCGAGCGTCCGAAATTATTTGGCTCACTGAGCCTGATAGTCCGGCACATCCTTCGATGATAATTAACTACCTATGAAAGTCAAAATCCTTCGACGGCGGCTGTCTTTTCCTGAGGTGGAAATCTAGGCAATAATAGACATTCTTATACTCTGTAGAGAAAGCCAAAGGCAAAAAAAAAAAAAAAAAAAGCGAAAAGCCTTTTTTCTTTTCCCTTTGTTTCCTCCCTCAACCAGCCTCTATTCTATCATTTTCTAGATCATTGTTATGGTGTTTTTTTTTTTTTGCTAACTATATCAGTGTCCCAGTCCAGCTCTTTCTTTCTTTTAGGTCGGTAGACAACTTTTCCTCGATAATATTCGTAATAATCATAATAATCGTAATAATCATAATAATAGTAATAATAATAATAATAATAATAATAATAATAATAATAATAGTAAGAATCAAAAAAAAAAGAACAAACAAATATTATCTACCTCCCGACCCAAGTATTAGACGGAATAACTAAATACCAATAAATAGTTTTATTTGTCCCATCTAGGTGGTCTACCTACCAAGGCTCCCTATAATTCCCTTGTTACCCCCTTTCATTGGAAGGAAGGGAGGTCGGGAGGATAAAATTCCGGCTGGCTACAAATCAGAAATTCAGGATACTCACACACACACACACACACACAGAGTATGCATGCAGGGTGGTTTGGGTACAGATACAGCTGGGGGAGGAGGGGGTGGAATGAGTCCACACGTAGGAGTACTAGGTAGGTACTAATACTCTCTTCCCGCTCGAATCGTAGGTAGGTAAGTAGGTATAGATTGTCATATTATAAGAGAATATGATGGATCGTGCAATTTTCTGCCTGATGATTATTATTATTGATCTGTTCGCTTCGCTTATTACACCGGAAGAAGCACACCATTACCCTACCAAGCTGCCACTACTGTCGGAGCTGGTAGTGAGTGACACTGGGTCTTGACTCGGGACTGGTTAAGGTTAGGGTGGTCGGATGGTGTGTGAGGAAGAGCCCGACATTCTGAAGAAAAAAAAAAAAAATCAAGGCCGATGAAACACATATTGTTTGC
The DNA here is from genome assembly GCA_027569235.1 of Aspergillus sparsus. Taxonomy (NCBI): domain Eukaryota; kingdom Fungi; phylum Ascomycota; class Eurotiomycetes; order Eurotiales; family Aspergillaceae; genus Aspergillus; species Aspergillus sparsus. Next base: position 244,358 of record JAPDES010000048.1, read on the forward strand.
GGCCTGAGGCACCAAGGCCATATCGGAGATATCGGCGTCACGACGCGTCCAACACGTAAACAATCCTGCAGAGTCGAGACCCCGTCCCCGCGTCACCCTGGGAGCTCGGGCCAACACCATCTTCGACACTTGATTTTCGTCAATCCGTCATGCTCCATCCAAACATTCCATCCCTACTTTCCCACAAAAAAAAAAAAAAAAAATTAAAGCTTATTTACCCCAATATAACTACAACTTGCTAAGGAATAATGATACAAGAATATATATCGGAAGACGAAAAACTCTTTGTCAAGATGATCAGAAATCCAGGGAAGCGTGTGGTGGATTATGCTAAAATACAGCGCAGTCTTTGGCCCCAGGTCACTTGCTGTAGCTACAATCCATATTTCACCATTGGTACTTAAAACAAGGTTCTCCCGTCGTTGCGAAAATCAGCGCCCGAGCACCCCCCGATTCAAGTTAAACCATCCCAAATCTGCCAGTCCATACAGTAACATTTACCATCGAATATCCTTCATAAACAGAAAAGCAAAGGAGAAACCACCATCATCCCATTCCAGAAGCCGTTGAGTAGAGGACAAGGAAATATAAAAGGCAACAAATACAATTGACACAATTATCAAGGAAAATAAAGGAAAAAGAAAAGGACACAGAACGCCAAGTGGTCAAGAAGAACAAGACCTAAAAGGGGGCGGTTTAAGATGACTCCTCATCATCTTCAGCGGCCTTTGTAATTGAAGTGAACGGTTAGCTTTTAAATTCTCAATTCACAAGGTTATATTCATTGGGGGAGAAACTGACATTGTAGCTCGCCTTCTCATCTTCATATCGCTTCTTGTCGGCAATGGCCTTTTCTTCGTAAGGGCGACGGTCAGAATCGGACAGGGCCTTCCAGCGCTCTCCTAGCATCTTTCCAACTTGTCCTACAATGATGGGTTAGACATGAGATGGACCAAGAGATTTTAGGGACGCGCGCATCTTACCAAAGCTAATTCCAGGGTTATCTTCGCGAACCTTCTCCCGGTTCTCGTTGGCGAAGAACATGTAGGCGGAAAGACCACGCTTGGGGGCATTGGGGTCTAAGACGCTAATTAGGCCAATTCGATGTCAAGACTAATAACATCCAACTTACCCTTCTTCTTGCGCTCAGCGCGGGGCTTGGACTTGCGGGTAGCCTTCTCTGCCTTGGGCATTTTGATAGATTTGAAACTGATATAAGAATAATTGGTCAGCGTTACTTAAGTGAATAGGACAGGCGACGAGAGAACAAGCCGATGGGGCAAATATCCAACGAAAGCCAGATATTATGTAGAGGAGTAAGGTAAGGAGGAAAAGCAAGACAGGAGATAAAAGAAAAGGAAGGATGCGACGGCGCGCGCCTTAGAATGGGCTGGAGTGCGTGGGACATAGTACTGCGCGCGCCTCATAACGGTCGCAAGTTCGGGAACAACACGAAAATCAAAGCGCGCATAAAAGACACTTACCTAGTGTTTAACTCGGGAAAAATATGAAAATGAAGCTTTGGAGTTGGCGTTTATATGCCTGTGGAGGATAGTCCGATGGTCAGCTCACGAACTATAAGACTGCCGTCGCAGCTGCGCGACGACAAGATGGCGCAACCACGAAGGAAAAATCAAGGGAAACAAGGATTTCAGGTAAGGATTGGAGAAGAGAGAAGCAGTGGTAGAAGGCAAAAAATAAATTGTGTTGGTGGTTGAGATGTAAAGCTCAGACAAGGGAATGTTTATTCTATATACTGACCGATGCGGGTGTACTTTTTTGTATGGGAAGAGAGAATTGTATGGGAGAGTGAGCGTAGTGAGGGAAAGCAGGTAGAGAGTGAGTGAGAGAGAGGGAGAGGGGAGAGTAGTAGTAGTAGGAAAGAGAGGGAGACGGGAAGCGGGCCATTACCTACCTCACACTTGCTTGGGTGGGAAGGGGGGAAGTGGGCAGCACAGCAAGGGAAACCGAGCAGGCCTAGCGGTTACGACTGGCTGGCTGGCTGCTGGAGAATGGACGGGTATGGTACCATACCCGTCCTGTATCGTCATTTTCCTGTCTCCCCCTGCGACCGGCGGCAGCAGCATTCATTGGCATTCTAGATTGCCCAGCCGCACTGTGTGAAGTGAGGTTTTTTGCTGTGGGAAATTACAAGACTTTCCCTTCAATAAGACATAAATAAGATTAAGGTCTTGCTAGCAACGGACTTGGAAAATTTTTTACTATTATTTTTCTTTATTGAAAGATGAAGAATGGGAGCGTGTGTGTGTATGGGTGTTGTTTACTGACTCTCCACTGTGACTCGCTGTACTGTACCATACCTTACTCGGCCAATACACACTTTTATTATTATTATTTTTTCTTTTCGCGCCACTACCTATTCTTCTGTGGGTAAATTTACCTTGGGTAAAATATCACACAGCGGAGAGTGATGGGTTGTTAGTGAGGGAAGAAATTAGTGGTACCATTCAGTGGTACGTACTCCATCACTCTGGTCGAAGTAGTATCCATTGTACCCATTATTCATACTTTCATCATACACACTGCTCCGTACAACTCCGTAACAGCAATTTATTAGGTGTTTTGTACCTACCTGGACTAGGAAGCCCCGGTAGCTTCCCATAAAAACCAGTACTTTCTGTAAGTAGGTGTGCATTCTTACTAGCTACGGCTCTGTATGTGCGTGTGCTACTAGGGAAACCCCAATAATATCTAATAAATAATTTTTTAAAAAAATAATAAAACAATAATAATAATAATAATAATAATAATAACAGTCGGTCATAATAATAAGAAGGATAATTAATTAGTTTCCTTCTTACAAGTTGATCCAACTTTTATTACAGATCATTACAGACCCTAGAGGAGAGGATTCCCTACCTGAACGATACGGGCTAACTAACTATCTCAGCTCACCTTTCCATACATACCTACCCTTACCTTCTAGGCACTAACTGATGACCTCGGTGTATACAGCCTTACTAATGACTCTTTCACAGACCACATCCGGAGGAAGGAAACAAAAAAAGAACGTAAGAAAGAAAGAAAAAGAAAAGCCAAGCCACATAGTTATCTATCCAATTTATCTTTGAAAGAAGGGTAAAATATAGAATCGATGAAGAGTTAAAAAAAAGAAAGCCAATCCTTTGAGATATGTAAAGAAGGAACAGAAGTTCTTTGTTTTTTCTATCCTTCTGCCTTATCAGGTCGTTTTCATTATTTGTCTCCACATGAGCTATATTCGCCAGCCTAAGGCAAGCGTCGCTTGACTGCTCGCGGTTCATTATTTAAATATTATTATTGCTGTTACCGTAAACCTTTATTTCCACTGCCTACTTCCCACTTGCATGTCAACCCCCCTCTCGCCCTTCTTTGACGCAGATTTAGAGACTATCTAGCTCAAGTTTTAGAAACTTAACCTCCCTACCTACTTAGCCGACTAATATGATATATAAGATATCGGTCTAGAATACAGCTAGGTATTGTATAGATTAATACCTTACAACCCTCCCTGCACTGGCCTCTAAGTACGGTATGTGTGCTTTGATGATCAAGTTAAGCTGCCTGTCTCTCCCATAACAACGACGACGACAACAGCAAAAACAACCACAATAAAGGCCGCCAAGTCACACAAAGGGGAACACACTCAAGCTAATACCAACCCTCCCTACCAATGGGAACTAAAAAAACATAACAAGTCCCAGTAACCCTCTAATAAAATGATACCTTACCTACCTAATAATAAAGGCCGGAGTTTTCAATCGGCAACTAGAGAGAGGGTGTCAGCACTATAGGAAGTACCTATAAAAAAACGGACCTCTGTTTCCATATACCACCTACCGCCCCAGGCCAGGCACATGCCAACAATTGCAAAGAGCGCGGTCGCTGCAAAAAGTTACCAGTCACAACTGGTCATACTTGGAGTTGGATAGGTATTACGGCAAAAGAATATTACTAGTAGGAGCTTGGACGTTGAAAGGTTACTGTCAAGGTGGTTAGTCGTAGTAAGTAAATATCCCATGATTAACTATTAACTAGTATTATTACATTTCCCATCCCTCTCTTGTCTAAAAAAAAATAATGATACTGTTCATTGTTCTGTGGTATTATTATGCTTTTGAGAGGGCAGGCGCTTATCAATGTGATTCAATTATAGTTTGTTGCTCCCAGTCAACAACCCACCCCCCTCCTCGAGAGCATCTTGTTTGGAATATTCGAGAAATCTAATCCATCTTGATTTGTATGATGATTTTCATCTTGTTGCTTTGAGATAATTTTTCCTTCCTTTCTTCCTTTTTTTTTCTTTTTCCCTGTTATTTATTTTCTTAATGGAAGTCTTGTTTTCCTTTTCTTTTTCTCCCCATTCTCCAAAGCTAAAATTGTATAATTTTCCTCTTAATTAACTGCTTATTTTGAGTCTTCTTTATGACGAACAACCTGTGAAGCTTAGGAAACCTAACCTACTGCAAAGTTTGGAGGAACAAACTTCATCCTCAAATAATAATGCCACTACATTCCAAGCACAAACAACACCCAAGTTTAATTTACCAGTCGAGATACTGGATCCGTAATATGGGGCACCGAATCCCCATACCGAGCATGGGCCTGGTATTATTGTGAGAACCGCGCGCCCACTTTGGCTCATCTGCCCTGGTTTCAAGAGTTCCTCCTGTAAGTAGGTAACAATACATTACAGCACCACCACCAGTAGTTAGTAAGTAGTAGTTGAATAACAATATTATTAAAAACCAGGTAAAAAAAAAACAAGATACTAGTATTTAATAACTAATCAAATCAATCATGGAGGGTTAGATACCAAGTCCCAGGCTTTTTGAATTTTTTGCATGGTTCGATGTGGAAACGCTCTTTGGCCTGGCCTGGCTGACGACTGACTTGCTCTCCCTGCGTCTTCTCTAAACGCTTAAATCCTTGGGTGATTCATTATTATTATTTATCCATGCCTCTTCGTATTTTTTTCGTCCTGAAACTATTATTATTCTTTAATATCATTGCAGTTTTTAGTTATTTTATCTATCTACCTAGGCAGGTAGCTTCTAGGCTACTAGGACTCCCTACCTAGGTAGGTTAGTTTCATGCAATCCTGTCAGGATTATTATTCCATGATTATTTTTATTTTTATTTTTATTATTACACTGATAGTAGACTGACTGTATCGGGAAGAGGGGGAAGAAAAAAAAAGAGCTTGTCAGGTGTTTCTGTCTCCATAATAATGTTTGGCACAACAATCTTATGACGAGCGTTAGTTCCTTTTTTGTTTTAAGAAAAATCCTCCCTTCTCCTTCCTTTTTTCCTTCCCTGGTGGGCCATGATGTCACGTGGGGCTCATAACCATAATCCAAACATGTATTTATTGTGACCATTATTAGCAGGGCGCTGGAAACAGCTGTGTCATTAAACCATTCTTCTGCCCACCACTACCGCCTCCTGCCGGAATACCACTCCCCGTTGGTGGATAGTGCTTTCTGCTTTGGGCATAGCGTCATCTCATCATGAATGCTGCTATCGCAACCTTCATCTGCCACTGCACCTGGATGCATACATTTATCTTTATAAGCCCAGCCTCGCTGCCCTAAATGATAATGCACTTCCTCTTTCTTTCTCTCCCACCTCTTCCCATCCTATCTCCCTCGTCCGGTGCAATTCCCCTCTCTAGAGGATGCTACCTCATCTGATGACTATCCTTTTGTGCCGTTCATTTCTTCCTCCCTCCCCTTCTTTTTGCTCTTTTCATCCTTCAGCTATAGACTTGCTGATGCATTATCTGATGCACTAAGGCATTTTTGCTGTTTGTCTTAACGTTTTGTAGAAAAACAATTTTTTTTTTTTTGGCATGTCTACTTCATTAAGGATTCTTAATGATGTTATTTTGTTTACCCTATAATTTGGCCCACCTCAGGTTTATGTAGAGATGATAATTTCCATTATATCTAGTTTAAAACTCTACTAGATTTTGTCAATTCCTACACTAGTGTTGGCCTGCTCCCATGGTCACCTTATTGATGGGCTTATGAGGGTTTGAACAGCATTTAGATTATGAAAGCTAGAGGTTAGTAGGGCTTGTACGTATAGCACCCTCCTCTCCAGAGCAATCCTTTAACCCACCAGATTCAATTTCCTTCTAATATTATTACCTTGCTTACCAGCCAATGGTTAAATTACTATAGGTCTCCTGTTCCAGTGTATTACCACAGCCGAGCCAAACGACTTCATTAGATTAATATCATGTTTGACATGAGAGGCTTGGGACTGCAAAAATTGCATGCAATTAGAGACGTACTTGGAGATGTTGATATGCATCTTCAAGAGATAGCAGCCCGGGGCTCACGCGTTGGGTGGCTCAACCTCAAACCATATGGTTGAAAAGATGTTAACAGATGTCGAAAATACACTGAAAAGTTTGTTGAAAAGATGTCCTGAGTAAAAAATTACATGATGTGTATCACTATAGAGCATGACAAGCACTTACATATCCTAATCAGGCTAAAGTAAAGCTGTGCCATCAGGCCTAGCCCCTGGACGCAAAGCCTAGCAGATGTCTATATCTGAAAAGGGGACGGATTGAGACTTATTCATCCATTAGGTATCTCCTGCTTTCCCCCAATGAATAAGCGACATACTGGAGGGGAAAGGGAAATCTGTGCTGTTGGACCCCAGTCGGTCGAGTGAGCGAGCCTGCAAGGCTCTATAAGAGACATTGTAATTAATCTATATAAATATAAAAAGAAAGAGAAGAAAACATTAGGAGAAGACTGGGATGAAAAATTAGTCTGTTGTATGTATAGCACATACAAATGCGACGCCCATTATGTATTTAGACCGGGACTAACTGGGAAGAAAACGGTAGGAGCCCTGTATGGTTTTGGGAAAAATAGCTGTCCGCAAATTCTATTGGCTCCTACTAGTCTAAGGATATAAGGTATATTTCCCTTGGCCATGGGTGGAGGCTGTGTCAAAAAATGTTGCTGACAGAAGAACGAGGAGAGCACCATGAGCTTCTATTGGAACATTCAGGTCAATAGGAAGCTTAAGATGCTGTATTTTTCTCAGCCAGTCTAGGGTTGCCCTGTATGGGGGGTAAGCAGGGCAAAGGTCCTGGCGATTAATCTCGAGGCCCTTGTCGTTGTGTTTTACATACAGTAGCGAGGTAGCTATCCTCTCCTGGTCTTGTATGAGATGGCTAGAGGCTCTCATTTGCTTACTTTATACCACTTATAAGCTTGAAGCGTTTAGCACAAGTCAGCTGGAGATCACTCTGTATTATTCTGGCATTCCGGCGCCTACCGCTAAGTATGAAGTAAAATAACTTGCTGGTTTGTAACCGGGGTGCATAAGCTTGATTATCAATTTTTAGGGTTGTAGATCCACATTGGAGGAAGCTCTGATTTTTTTTTTGTCCTTCAATCCACTTGATAACCGCATTGGTCACAGAAGGATATCAACGCTGTGTGTCATCCTGGAGGCCTTGATATGGGAAGCCATCGTGGCCACACTGTGAAAACAAATATCCTAGCTAAGACCCCTGGTCACTACCGTATCCGCTACAAAACAGACAAAATATTTAGCTTGAAAATGGTCGATTATCTATCTGGCTTGGTTTTAGCTACATTAAGACTCATCTCATGAAGTCATGTGCTCTATTACCACCAGGCACTTAATGAGATGCTCAAATAGATGCCCAACTAGATATCTAACTAAACAGGTTATTAAATATTTATTAAGTATCTAGCTACCCACCTTGTCAAGCATCCCACTAAGCACATAGTTATTTATCTAGTCAAGCATCTAGTTGAACAAGTAGGATCAGTGGAAATATTTTTCCTTTAGTGGCAGTAATGAAATTTTCAACATTTCATTGATTTTATGTGTAAAAATATTTTTGTCCGTTTTGATACAGTTAGACTGCCGTAAGCTAGTTCAAAAGACTCTTGAAACGGCCGCCTGCTAACCGTCACATCATTAAATGGACTTTGGGTTAGGTAAGTAACAAGTAAATAATAATTGTCAATGGAGTTTCTAAATTTATCTTTCTTTCCAATTTGGGAGCTTGCTTACTTTGGCTAACAGTGCATTTTCTGCTGTTTATACACTATGTTCATGGGACAATCAGGATCCATGGATAGAGGTAGAAAAAAAAAGACGTTCTGTAATAACTAAAATTTTAAGGGTATCCAAATCCAACGCCCCCCTAAACAACAAGGTAACTCTAAGGGATCAGGAGGGAAAAGTAAAATATATTTACATCAATCCTGCGACTCATCTAGTACAAGAGCCGTGAGAGCCTCATCCTCAGTCCAGTCCACACCACTGCCCACAACCATTGCACTGGCAATGTTTTTTATGACATCCCATTTCGCCTTACTTTTCTTGTGATCTGCTTCTAGTGTTTCCACTCTCTGCTTCAGATCCGGATCATCGAGTTTTTCTTTCCATGAATCATCGTCCTTTGTAAGGTCTAGTAGCTCACGAACCAGCTCTTGATTCGTCTGGTGGAGCTGTGAGTTCTCTACCTCGAGGGTAGAAAGTTTCCCGAGGGTTGAGCTGTGAACAGAATTTAAATTTTCTTGTGCCAGAGAAAGAACATCCCGTCGGTTAATAAGACGCATAAGATCCCTATAATTTGTTACATGTGAGAATATGGATGAGATATATAATATTTAGAGCTAGGGGGGAGTGGGAGGAGGGAGATACCGTTCGACTGCTGACGTTCCTCTTAGATGGACTGCCTTGAGAATTGGATCAGTCATGATAACTGTCCCGACTGCCTTTTTTCTGACAGTATAGGTAGCTCTCGCTTCAAGAAGCTCGCGTTCTGCGATAGCCAGCTGTTCCTTTGTGTCATCGCCTGGAAGCGACTCTAGTTCTATTTGTTTGGAACAAAACGTTATTATAAATAAACTTGATCAATAGAAACAGCGAAATATCGCTTTCTTTTTCGAGAAAAGAAGAATATATATATATAATTTTTTTTTTTTTTAAAAAAAAACCCCGCCAGCGTACATACCATGCTCCAGAAGCGCCTTTTCTAATTCGCATTCCTGAATTTTATGATAAAGGCGAAGAACTAGTGCTTCCTTATCAGAGAGGGATATAGTGTCTCGAGGATCATCAGCTGCCAGATCCAAGAGGGTGACCTCCCCCGAGTTGAGGTGAGGGAGGGAGTGTGCCTTCGTAGATGTCATAGAGTACGACCTCGTGGTAGGTCCAAAATGACATATCGTGTGATGAATATGAAGCTTCTAGCCAGTGGTGATCCCAGCTTGTCGCCGTTCTTGGGACTAACCAAGGGCGGGCGGTGGAGTTCCAGGTTTGGCGTGCAAAATTATGGGTGGTTTGGGCCTGCGTCATTCCCAAACAGAGCCTAGACTGGGGAAGCTCCTCTAGGCGCCTGGAAGCCTGACGACTTAAGCCTCTTATCGTCTCCCCTCCCGCATTCCTCGATTGTTAACATCTGGGCTACTTTGCTCAGTTGGCGAGGAGGGGATGTCTTTGCACATTTACTTCGCTCACACCGGTGAGCATTTACAAGCTGATGCATCGTCATTTAACTCGTAAGCTTCCCTACCAACCTAGCAGCTTTACTTCGTCTTCTATCCGAAGAGCCCTGCCTACTCCATCCCTTAGGCGCCTATCCCATCCTCATCATCATCCCCCTCGATCCTTGAAATAGCTAACTCAAGTTGTCAACGTTGGCCATTAGGATTGATGCACTTCGATTATGGATAACCAATAATACATTGATCCCGCCCCAAAGGCAGATTTTAATGACTGCGCGAGGGAAGAATGTGAAGCTTCAAACGCTTGCCACCGAGGTAAGTCCACCATGGCTCCGGATGTCTCGACGTTTTAACTAATCCCAGATGCTTACTATCTTTGGATAGAATGAAATATTTGTGTATGACCGACGATATGTTAGTGAGCAAGATAATGTTGAGCTTCCAACGCTACCCTCCCCCCAGCCTCTCGAGCTCGACGATCCCCCCGATACCCTCACGAACCAGAATGACCTGCAAGCCTGGAGGAATTTATATTTTGCTAGGAAAACATGGGCCCGGAACTTAGCAGAGCGTTGCGAATCGGCCGACAGGAATATACGTGAACATAACGAGCGAACCGACATTATCTGTCGGGCCGCGCAGGTTGCTCTCGAAAACCTAAAGACACACGTAGGAAACTTGGAGCATCGGTTCCAAGAGGCACAAACCTGGGTAAAGGATCTAGTAAAGGATCAGCAGGGTGCACTCGAGGGGTGGAAGCGGGTCCTTTCCACGCTGGAGACCATTCCTGCTCGGAGGGACTTTTCTTTCATCGGTCGTCCGATGACTCCGAAAAAAACTATGGAGAAGCCCACAGGCTCACTGCTAGACTATGTGGATATAGCAGAAGTACAAAAGGCTGGGGCAGAAGCTTCTGCAGTTTTTGCACAGTTTCTCCGACAGTTCGAAGGCATTGAAAAAACGGTCGGAGGGATTTCTGCAGACGCCCGCTGCTTGCTTGAAGACGTATTTCCTTCAAGTACTGATAACTTTGATGGACTACTCCAAGAAGTGGAAACAATATCTAAAAAAATACAATCCGACCATGACCACGTCCTAGCTTTGCCCAGTAACCAGAAGACGCTGGCAAATATATCTAGACTCGCCTTGACACACACTCAGGATCTTCTCCCTTCTATGATGGAATTCGCTGCCGAACTTCGGGCTGGTTTAGATGAAGCTACGAAACGATACATCGCTGCAACAGGTGCTGCTCTCCGACACATGCGACTTATATCCTCTATTGAATCACGCCTCGCCGATGTGCAACCCCAAATCGTTAATCTAAATTTCCATAGCGATGCGTTTGACCTCATATACTCTATCTTTCATATGCCTATGGTTTATGGTTCAGTCCTAATTGAATCTGTTCGACGTCGTGAATTTAGTACGAAGATGAAAAGTGATTCACTTACTCTAGCAGAAGAAATGTCGGTGTTCCAGGACGAGGAACAGCGACGGAGAAAAAAGTGGATGAAGACTATGGGCGACTTCCTTTCAAATACAGATACTACAACCCTGGGGATTGAAGTTAACCTAAGAGGCCAAGAGTATGAATGGCCTGTGGTTAGTAGGAAGGAGATCGAATCATACATCGAGGACCTAAGGACAAAGTCCAATATGTTAGGTATTTCTCAAGAACTAACCCAGCTATATAAAGAGCTTGACGCTCCCACACGTCTCCAACGTCGTAGAGCAAAAGCTTTTAAGCAAGGCAGTATCTTTGACCTGAGCCGAAGCTCGCTCTTGCTCCATAGTGATGACATGGTGCGGAGCTTGAGGGATGAGAAGTCCAAGCTTGAAGAGAGATTGAAAGGTTCAGAAAGCAGAATTCGGAAGTTAGAAGATCTTCTACATCGCCATAGTCACTTAGGGCGACCTTCAAGTGGGAATTTCTCTCTCGACTTTCCTAGCTCGCCAGCGTCACCTCACCCTGACCAACTTTCGAGGAGATCTTCAGTATCGTCAAGGCGCATGTCCTCAAATCAGTCTCCAGAAGATAAAATCTTGGCAAATCGTATTATCAACCTTGAGGCTGAACTTGCCGCCGAGCGGGAAATGGTGCAACGCCTTCAAAAGGAAGCCCATGCAGAACGACAGTCTAATACAGATAAAATTCAAGAAGCACAGTCCACGAAAAATGACCTCATCGGAAACCTCGAAGCTCGACAACGTGAATTCGACGATGAGCGGAGGTATTTAGAGGGAGAAATGAAACGGCTTAAAATTCGCACTGAGGAGCTGGAGGAGGAGATAGACAGGCATATTGACAGTCGTGACCACGAAAAACAAGATGCAGATGAGAGGATGCACCAACTTGAGTCAGAACTGCAAGAGGTGCACGCACGTGCGGATGAGGAGGCGCGGAAAGCGACGGACATACTCCAGCAGATGAAATCCCAAAAGGAAACCGAGGAGAGTCTTCGTTCGCGCCTAGAAAACTTCGAGAAGCAGGAGAAGGAAAAAGAGCGGAAGGAGCAAGAAGTATATCATGCTTTGCAGGCCGCTTTTATGAACTTATCACCAGGAGGCTCTGTTCCTGACGAGATACCTGATATTATCAAGGCGATTGACGTACTTTCTGAAGGCCTAAATATTCATGCCAACAATGCCGAAGAAAATGCAGTAAAAGCTGCCGCTGAAAACAGGACCTTGGCAGAGCGTCTAGAGCAGATAGAATCGGATGCTGAGAGTTTAAAGAAGCTCTCAAACACTTACAAAACAGACCTTTCTCGAGCCCAGCAGGAGCTTGGGCAAGAGAAGTCAAAGCTTACAAGTGTGATATCTGAGTTGGAAGAAGAACGGTCAAAGCTAATTGCTCTCGAGTCCCAACTTGCTGCAGGAGAGACTGGCTCCGATGCTCTTCGGGAACGCGTCACAGAAGATGAGCGAAAATTGACCAGCATGTCCCAACAATTGACTGAAGCAGAGAAAAAGGCTTGCCAAGCGGAAGAAGAGGTCCTCGTATGGAAAAGGAAGGTTGAGGCTATGTCAGAATCGGAACAAGAAGCTACAGCTCATGTTGAGACTAGTGCAACCAGGTTCCACGAACTTTCAGCACAGCTCTTCTCACAAGTGGAGAAATTGGAACGTATGCTGGAACAACTAGGTTTCACCGTGATTCGTCAGGATGGGGGTATCGTTGTTCAAAGATCATCCAAAGTAAACGCCCTCTCTGTTACCGGTGATACCCTCGCCCAGTCAGGCATAGTATCTGTGAAACCAGATCCAAGCCTCCTCTCCTGGATGGAAGCAGGTAACCCCGCCGAAGTAACCGAGAGGTTTATGAGCTTCATGGAGTCATTACGCCAGTTCGATGTTGATGTCTTTGGGGAATCCGTTGTAAAACGGGTCAAGGATATTGAGCTGCTGGCGCGCAAATGGCAAAAGGAAGCTCGGGGTTACCGAGACAAATATCATCGGGTACAGAGTGATGCTCACGACAAGATTGCCTATCGATCTTTCAAGGAAGGGGACCTAGCCTTATTTCTGCCAACACGAAACCAAGCCATTCGGTCATGGGCCGCTTTCAATGTTGGTGCACCACATTATTTCTTACGCGAACAAGATGTCCATAAACTCCAGACCCGGGATTGGTTGCTTGCCCGAATTACTAAGATTGAGGAGCGAGTCGTGGATCTATCGAGGTCTATGAATGGTGCTAATCCCGATCGCCGATCAATTGGCGAGGCTAGTGACGGTACCTCTTTTGATGACGAAAATCCCTTTGAACTATCTGATGGTCTTCGCTGGTACCTCCTAGATGCCACAGAGGAGAAGCCTGGCGCCCCAGCAACGCCAGGGCTAGGCAAGAGTACAGTCGCGCCAGCTCACGTAGATGCCCGAGGAAGCATCCGGCTGAAGCGCACTCCAGCAGGGGGGAATGTTGCCAAAACCCTAACGCGAAGCCTAGATAGCCGTCGAAACAGCTCAGCATCCAACAGAAAAGGACCTACCACACCGATGCACCGAGCGAATGACTCTTTGACCGAAATTGTGCGACCAGCAGAGGGGGACACCGTCAGTGCACTGCCAAGAGAGACGGCTCCTATCTTCGACGAGGTTCGCCGTGACCTGCTCCAGGGTCCGTGAAATCCGCGGTCCCGGTTCCCTCACAAATTTGATTCTTGTATTTTTGGACGTTTACGTCCTCAGAGCGGAGCTGACGGACCGTCTTAGGGACCGGAACGAATCAATGAGAGTCCTCTGACGGACCGTCTACAACAATATCGAGATAGCGCAATGTCTCCTTCCCCTCTACGTAACCAAAGCTCTGACATACCGTCACCAAGCTCCGGCCCGAGCCGACGTCAGTCAACTCGATATCGCCCGTGGGAAAAGCTATGGTCGGTCGATTATCGTCTAGAGGGTGGGAATCGTTGACTGTAAACTCTTCTGAGCTGGGTTATTGGCATGTATTTTTTCTTTCTTTCTTTCTTTCCTTTTTCTTCTCTTTCCCCGGACTTGCGATGTTTTCTTCGATGCTATAGTGGTGAAACCGGCGCACTATATGATGAATATTTGACAATTATCGTGTCATGATATTGATTTTATCATGGCTACATTTGATACCCATCCATATGCAGCAGTATATCGTCCATATAATTGCATGCGTTTACTCTTCCTCTTTTGTACCTATCGTTGAGTTATTTCATTGATCCTTGGGTTAGATTGTAGTTTGCCTATTTCTGCATATTTCACAATGTTTATAAAATACACAAAAACATAAGTATCGAAGATGCCTTATATAAAAACCAGATCTAACACCTAGGTTGACTATCCCACTCTATATATATTCTCGCAACGCCGGAAAATCTAATGTATCCAAGAGAAAGAATAAATAAATCAACAACAACAATCGGAGTTGTAAATAAACCAAGACCCCACCCCCACTTTAAAACAAGAAGTTGAAGCAGAAAAGGATAATAACAAAAGGAAGGAAATGTTTGGAAATTTGGGAAATATTAGTCTAGTTTATCAGCGAACCCTTCCATACCGCCGACTTCCTGCCAGAAACGTGAGAAATCGACACCAGCATCTTCAAAGAGTTGTTTCGCCTGGATCATGGCAGATTGTTGCCTTTCGGGGGTGAATCCACCCGGTCGGGTGCTTTCGTACTGGATCAACTCGACCCACCGATAAAAGAGGTCCTCTTTGCCCATTTCAGTCAGCTTATCCTTAAAAGCTATGATTTGGTCCCTTTGCGCCGACTGGATCTTTTCCTCCGGGGTGTTGTTATTCTCTTCGCCAACGTGCCAGATCAGCCAGCCATCATCGTCGGTATTGACAAGGACAGCTGTTCGGAACTCATCCAATGGTAAGCCATAACCATCGCGTGTACTATCTACTAGCTCATGCGCCTTGAGCATGGCGGGGTAATCGAGGTCCCAGTCAGCGTCAACGAGGAGATAGCCGGTTTTGTGAATGCGGTCGGGCGTCACGGCAGCGACAATCTTGTTGCGGGCTTCATCATCTTCTCGAATCCAGCGGTTGCGCTCTAGGCCGCTGCTAAGGTTTGGCTGGCTGCATCGCACGATAATCTCGTGGTTTCGGAAGCCGAGCTTGCGTCGCCATTGCATGGGACCCTGATAGAAGCGCACCGGCCAGGGGAGAAATATCGTCACGAGGAAGTAGTCGAGCATGATGGGTCCTGCGCGACTCAAAATGGTTTTACCCATCTCTGCCCATGTCATTGTTGACGTATCTACGCTCATAGAGCTAGTGAGTCCGATAACTGTTGCGAGAAGGGCGGGGTAGATGTTGCGGGCCATATAGATGCGGGCGGCGAGACCGGCGATAATCAAGGCATTGATAACGACGGGGACCATGAAGGTCTGGCGTTTGATATCTTGGGGGGAACCGTCGATGTGAACGAGGTACACTTCATCTGGGGAGAGGAGGTCGAGGAATGGTTTCAAGGCGTCTGAGGCATAGTTGAAGGGAGGGGGAGGACCGGGAGGGGAGCTAGGTGTCGACACTCTCGAGCCGGTGGCAGTAGATTTGCCCTTGCCACCTCTTCTAGCAGATTTGGCCATCTTTCTAGTTTCGTTTCCTGGTTCGTTGTTGCTTTGTCTTTCCTTTTCCTTTCGTATCTAGATGGTTCCTGAAGAAGAAGGAAAAAAAAAAATCCTAGCTCCAGCGTAGTATGTGCATATACGACAAGTACAGATACAAGTATCCTGTCTCGCGCATTGGAGGAACACACTGGCTTTATATATGCCCTCTTGCGAGTCAAAAAACTAGTGAGGACAGGGCTGGTGATCAACACATCTGATGAGGTCACATGTGGGTTAGTTTTGGTGGTGGTGATAGACGGGGGGAGACGAAGGAGACAGACATGATATGTAATAGGATTGTTTCAGATCAACTGACAGGCCATGTTGAGGGCTGGATTTGAGAAGAGAAGCAAAATCATCCCTGAGGCTGAAGAGGACAAAACACTCCAACTGAATCGTCGTCATCGATGATGGGCGCCTTTACTTTCTCCGCGCCGCTAACCCGATTTGGACCAGCGCTTGGAGATCCACTTAATAATAATAATAATAATCATAATAACTAATAATATAAATAATTAACTACCAGGACGGACTGTTGCTGTTACTATTTCTCAACGGGCGATGATTTGTTTCTCTCGTGCTTGACTCCTTATATAAAGTGAATGAGTGAATGGCGTCCAGTCACCATGTCCAAACTGGAACGTCGAACGTCATTGTCGCGTCGCAGTCACGAGCGACATCAACACCCAAACCTCGAACAACACTCGCCCTTCCGACGAGCCCGCCATGCTGGTGACGCGTCGCATATAACCAGTCCATCGCATGGGTCTAGCGATCGATACCATCGGAGGAGCTTTAGTCAAACTGGAACTCTTCGAGGGGCCTTCGAGGTCGCATCGCGTCAACCAGCGACGTTAGAGTATGACGATCTTCCAATCTCCACCACTCCGTATTCTTCACTGGGAACACCGAACAGTCGACAGAGAAGACAGAACCCAATGTATAACGCCATATCCCCCGACTCGAATCCTCCGAATGAGCTGGTCGAGACCTATCAACAGATTAATGACGAAGGGCTTCTCAATGATCTGGAATTCCCAGATGATGAGTTCGATACCTTCCAATTCCAAGCCTCGGGCGACCGCAGTAGGCGGCTCTCCTCTGGGTCTTCGATCCGGGGGAATCCCCTTTTCACAACGAATTCCAATGCGAGCTATACAGATGAATCGCCCCGACGAAGATCTATTAACTATACCGAGGACGAGCAGAGGCTGAAACGGGCCACTAGTAATCGATCTCCAGTTCTCAGCAGGTCTGGGACAACGGCTTCCTTGACATCTGAAAACTTACAGCGTCGTGAGGAGGAGATAAATAACCAAAGTATCGCAGAGGATGACGACGATGACGATGGACCCATGGGGCCGATGAATGTCCCTGCGACTTGGGGAAGTAGGGGAAAATATAGCCAAGGCTGGCTGAAGAATTTTACACGGAGAACTGATATTGGGTTTGAACCAACAATTGAAAGACAAGAGCCCTTATCAGGATCTCGAGTCCCCCGGGCTAATTTAAGTCGAGAAAGTTTTCTTCCAAGGCCAACTAGTTCTCCTGGAAGAGATACGCTCGGGGACCGCCCAACGAGTCGACATGATAGAATTCCCTTTTCGGACACACAAAACAGGGTATATTTCGAATATAAGGATGAGAAATTGGCCGACGGAGATCGAATACCTAACACGCCAATCACCATCTACAAAAATTCAACGTTTACCAAAAGAAGTCCGTCGAAGCGGGACTCACAAGATCTACTTCGCAAGCTGTCCCGAGCTGAA
Organism: Aspergillus sparsus; assembly: GCA_027569235.1. Classification (NCBI taxonomy): domain Eukaryota; kingdom Fungi; phylum Ascomycota; class Eurotiomycetes; order Eurotiales; family Aspergillaceae; genus Aspergillus; species Aspergillus sparsus. Next base: position 261,740 of record JAPDES010000048.1, read on the forward strand.
AGTCCTCCCCAGAACAACAATCAAATAGGGATAAAAACGCCAGAGCAGCCTATAAGAGGAACGCGTGTTTACGATAAAACCCCAATAGTCTCAGGCGCCTGGGTGGATACCCCCATGATTGAGCGTGCTAATTCTAGCTTTCCGGAGCATCTCGCGAAAGATATCATACCCTCACCACCTGTCAAGGCAATTTTGGAGAAATCACCCGAGGAAGCCGACCGCAAAGTAGAGGAAAAACCGAGTATGAGCCACTGGATACCTAAGTGGCCAAGAGAGAGTTATAAGCCAAGTGAGGAGAAGGTCGAAGAGAAGCCAAACGAAGAAGGATTGGAAACAGAGTTGCAAAGGGGCGAGAAGTTAGTGGAGAATGAGGAGAAAGTCAGAGAAGAGAAGCAAGAGAAAGACGAATTCAAACAAAAAAGATCGGAGTCAGAGAAGCCAAAGGACAGCAGGCCAAAACAAAACAAACCCCCATTGATTAAGCCGGATCTTCCAAAAAGTGCCCTTGAGACGGTTCTCCAAGACCATAAAGATAACAAAGACCGTTTGGATGTTGGTGATGATACGATTGAGTCCCTGCAGATAATCATGGATGGACAGCCTGATGGATTGAAGACCGAAGAGGAGGAAGATTATGCCTATGAACAAGCCGTTCTGGAGAAGTTGGAGCTCGCCAATTCTGGGTCTTTCGATATGGTAGATCTCGACCGGCTGAATGGAAAGCTACATTCTTTGTCTGAAAACATCAACAAGATCAAAGTGGGACTAAATAGCCTAGAGGACCGGGTTTCTCGGGATAATGATACTATTTCATCATTGCCAAATACACCTAAGGACCCTGTGCCGCCAAACCAACATACTCATACGGTTTGTGAGGGGTGCAATGCCCCCAGCGATGGCCGGATATATGCGTCCATTCCCCTTCCGCGTTTTTGGAAGCGAGACCCGATTTCGCGAAGCATTCGCCCGACTTTTCTTGGATGGTGTACGGCCGTCCCTCTGATTTGGTATTTTTGCGAGTCCTTGATGTGCGACTACTACTCCCATCCTACATATGCGACTGTCTGCGAAGGGAATTGCTTGCTCCCCGATGCGCCGCGCTTTCCCTTTGTGATTCCGACGATGCTATGGCGCTGGCTACATCTTTCAGCACTTTTGACCCCCATCTGGACCATCTCACTGGCATTCTTCCGGCTCTTTGCCCAGCTTCTTGGACTGTGGGATGGTTATGTGGACGAGGGGCCTCCCGTAGTCAACCTTTCCGGTACGGTTTGGATCCATGGCAGCCGAGTTGCAGGTCTTCCCACGGCTACGCCCTCGACCCCGAGTTTTATTCCATCACAGGAACCATCGCAACCTGAGCGGGAAGAAGATGAATACGTTCCTGTGGCAATGCCAAACCTTGATGTAGGGGCAAATAATTTCGGTAATGATTGGGAATCCATGGATAATGATGAAATAGTTTAGAGATTCGAGAGGGTCTTGTTCTACATCTCCCTGGTGCTTTTTTTCCCCCCTCCTCATGTCATAATAATCTATTTATTTCTTCTATTCTTCTTCGTCTTTTTTTTTCTTGGTTTATGAATGGCTCCTGGTCTGGCAAATACGGATTTACCACGGGACAAAGGCACGGTTTGAGAGGTATGGATGGCGTGGGATAGGAATGGATACTGAGGCGTTTTGTTCTTTTACTTCTCATGACTGGAAATTTTATTTAGCTAACTACATCTACTAGTAGTAGTTATTGCTTATTATCATTGTATTACTCCAATAACAAATTAACCCACTCTTCCCCACATTTCTCTCCGGAGACATTTTCCACCTCCAATCCCCCACCATCTGTACCTAGGTAGAAACTACCTACTTCTAGGAAAGCAGGAGGTAATAACAAATTATTGTTAAAGCTTATCAGATGGAGTTGATCTAATCTTATCTGATAATCCCAAATTCTCGACCAGATCTGATATACTCCAATTCTCTCTATCGCTCGTAAGTTTTATATTATATACATAATAAAAAAAAATTCAGTAACAGTGTAGGTAGAATCATAGGTATATTATGTATACTATGTATAGGTAAGTAAGTAAGTAAGTAAGTATGTATGTATGTACAGTACATTTGCAGGGAATAGGTAGATATGAACAGGATGAAATATAGGTATAAACGCACAAAAAAAAAAAAAAAAAAAAAGGAAAAAAGGTGGTTTAAGACAGGAAGATGTTCTAAAGTTTAGCCCTTTTGGCCGCCCAAGCTCTCTGCAACTCCTTCTCAGCCTCAATACGCCAAGCAGCGGCAGAGTGTAAACGTTCCCTGACTTCCTCATCGGATAAGGGACAAATTTTCTCGAGGGGAATTTTTCGATCCGAGGAGGGATTAAAGCCGATAAAGGAGGCGTTTCCGTCGGTTTTGATGGAGGAGGAGGAGGAGGAGGAAGACCTGGGTGATCCTTCTTCTCCTCCTATTGCAGCGTCACGACAGAAACGGGCCATGCTATCGTAGGAACGACGGGCGGCCGGAGTACCTATCATGAGGAGGCCGAAGCAATGAGGCATACCTTCGAACTGTTCGAGGATGACGGGGACGTTCGCACGATGTAGATTCCGGGCGAGGATGAGGCCTTCGTCGGAGAGGGTTTCTTCACCCATGGAGATGAAGACGGGGGGTGAGTTGGACCAGAGGGACGGGGATGCGGTCAGGGGGCTGACGAGAGGGTGGAGGATTGTGGTGGCGTTGACGAAGAAGTCGACTCGTGGGGGGTTGGCGGGCCACGCTTCGTCTTCGGGGATGGGTGGTGGGGTCCAGGAGGCGGAGGATGTGGTGGTTTGGATAGATGGTAAGGGGAGGTAGTCGTATTTGGCATTTGCAAAGATCGAGGGCATCGAGCGGGTGATGTCGCACCAGGGGGAACTGGTGGCTACACCGGCAGGGGTGTCAATGGGGATATCGCGGCCGTGGAAGTGGATGGTTGGGGAGATACGCTGCAGGGTGAGCAGGGTTTGGAGGAGGACTAGACAGAGGTTTCCTCCTGCAGAGTCGCCGGCGAAGACGATCTTTTTAGCGGGGATAGGGGCGTGGAGGGATCCTGGGGGTGGGGAGATGAGGGACAGGTAGGCGACCAGAGCGTCGACTAGGGCAGATGGGAATGGGTTTTGCGGGGCGAGACGATACCGCACGGATAATACGGGGGCTTTGGTGCGTTTGGATAATTGGGAAGTTGCTGCACGGTGCGTGCAGGGATCCATGAGACTGGTTAGATGATTGTTTCTCGTTAGTAGGTATACAGATGATATAGATGATGCAAGTTGGGGACGAACTAGTATGCTCCGCCGTGGAAGTATAGGATGACCATATCAGCCGTGGCCTCCTTTTTCAATTCCTCATATTTTTGCTCCTCTGAAATGTCAGGCTCAGGGGCATCCTTATCCACACCATTACGATAGCCTGTCCACTCAGCCTCGACAGGCAACACTGCGGGGATATCGTAGGTCTCGTCACCCTGTTTCAGGGCCTCAATGGCCTGTAGGACGGCGTCTCGAACAGCATCTTCGGGCTGGGGAAATCTCACTTTAGAGACCCAGAGACGACCTTTGACGCCCGGGTCCCGGGAGACCCCCTTTTGCTGTTTGGTTATGGGAACCATGGTGTTCATGAAGGACCGAATGATGGCCACTGTCAACTCAGTGCGGAGGTTTTGTTTGCCCGATACGGGAGACATGTGGATTGTATGCAGAATTGCTGTCTTGAGGATCATGGGGATCCTCATCAACAGCGCCTTTAGCAGGGCGACGGGGCTCCCAAGGGCACTCATGGCGAGGGAGATGGTTGTCGAGCGCAAGAGTTAGAATGGAGTGGGAAGCGTGTGAAAAATAAAGAAGAAGACTAAACAGAGTGGAGGTAAATTAAAAGCAACCTCGGCTCCAGCGGCACTCATTCTCAATATCAATCATACACATGTCAGTCTCTCTGGTGACATCGTCACAAGTACCGAGAGCTATGGCCATCGATGATACAAAGGAGTGAAATGAAAGAAAGCAGCTTGACCCATAATCAGATCTATCATTAGAGTGAAGTGATATATTATTGTAGATGGTCCTGGTTGAATGATGTCAAGGGATAAATATGGGAAATTGCCAAGGCCAAGAACTAATCTATATCAGGAGTAATTAAGAAACCATGCCCACTCTTAGCTTCCACTTCCTAAAGGGTAAAATTTGAAGAGTGAGAGAGGAGAACTTTCTCAACTACCCCTGCCCAATGGCCACCAGCTACATCAGTTTATATGTTCGGCCAAGCAGTCTACAGGAGAGCATAAAGATAAACAAACTTCTCTCAGTCACCGCTGTTGGGGTGGACTCTACCCTTGTAACTGATCCGTGTAGCTGGAGGGGGACGGAGCGAGGATCAACTACTTTTCTATTTCTTTTTTATTGCATCTTAATTTTCTGGTGATATGTTCTTTTTTGTATGTTCAGCCTCATGGAACTGAGTACCAGACTTCTCCGTGTATTGAATGTCTGGTGAGATAGATACCCCTGGAAGACGGTTGAGGCGCCAAGTATTGGAGAGTTAAAAGCACAAAGTAAAATATATGTACATCGTCAAACATTAATGTAACGGATTTCTTGATCGTTCTCTCTTGACGGCGGTCCTTGGCGCGACGGGGGTTATCCCCTACGATCAGAATCCCTAATCTAAGCTCGGCTCTGTCTTTGGTCGACTGTCTCGACTTTCAGCACCGTCCTCATCTATCATAGACGAGGAAATATTTTGAGGATTCAAAACCTCTTGATAAATGGGCTGTTCTTCCTCCTTCAACCCAAACCCAGATGGATCACGCCGCATAAGGAAGTGTTGCACCTTAGCCTCTGATGACCCCGTCTGGTTCGCTGTGTTTTTGCGTCGTTCTGTCAAGAATCGGGCTGACTCTTCATTGACTTCTCGGAGTCTATGTTCATATCCTGTGCTGAGCTTGCCGATCCAGGACGCTTGAAGGGTGCCTCCTAGCAGGACCAAGAGAATCACAAACGTTGCAAATGTCCGATGATCCACTATATGTTCCTGCTTCGGCTGATCACGGTTGTGCCACCGCTCCCAGTCCTCCCATGTTGCATTGCGATAGATTGGACCGTAATCACTTGACCCTGTGTGTGCCCAGGATGGAGTCGGTCCGTGAGTGTCCCCGTTTCCCGTAGGGTGAAACTTCCATCCGGTCCCAAACTGATCGTAAGCTCGTCGTCTGCCTGGGTCGGAGAGGATCTCATGAGCAGCTACCACGACATGGTACCGATGAAGTCTGACTTCGGGAGAGATTTCCCTACAAAGCGGGTGGTCCTGACAAGGACGATCGGGATGGTAGATCTTGACTAGTTCGTAGAAACGACTCTTCGAATACGGAGCATTTCGGTCCTGTTTAAAAACATCGTAGGGGGTAAAGGAGGTGCTCGACGGCCACGAGAGGTCGTTTCCAGCAAAGCCCCCATGGGTGGTGGCATAGAGTCGGAATGTATACCGCGATGAGGAGAAAGTGGGCGGAGGTGGCAATGAGGGGTACGATTGGGCTAATAGCTGTAATCGATGAGAGTTGATGATGCTTGGTTTCTTAAGCATTGCCGCATGATTTCAGGGAAGGAGAGACGAGCGACTCCTCCAAAAACAGAAGAAAGAAAATCAAGGTTGATTTTAGAAACATGGGGCAAAGTAATAATGGGTTGATGTGAGACTGAACTGTTGACGATGTGTTGCCTTCGGATCCACTCGGCGATTGCTATCACGTGTCGTGGTTGGAGCTTCAGCTTAAGCTTCTTCGCCATCTCAGTTTGAAGCTGCCTCTTTTTGAACCCTTCCCCGCAAAACGAGAAGGCCAGAGCTTTTTCTTTTTTTAAAGAAGGGGAAACTAGCCCATCCACATCAGAAATGTCTGATTCTAGGGCGGACGAAGTTTCCGCTCCTAGACGACACCGAATGTCGTCAGGTTCACCAGATCGCCGACAACGGGCTCGCGACGACAACAAAGACGAAACCGATTCCCGACGGCGCCAACACCGAAGTTCCCGAAAGGAGAGCCCCCGTAGACGATCATCTCGCAGTCCTTCTAGCCGAACAAACTCTAGAAGGGATACGCATGAACGTCGTCATCGCGAGCGACGAGAACGAACACGCAGCCCAGACCGTGACGATGATGACCGACGAAGACGCCGCCCCGAAGGACATTCACACCGAAGAAGACATCGTGAGCGCGATGGTGATGATTATGATAATCGAGATCGCAAAGAGAAATCATCGCGAAGGCGACGGAGCTATTCTCGATCGCGCTCGCCCCCGAGACGCTCTCGAAGCCCAGCATCCCGTGGTCCGGCGCGTTCAGCCCGGCCACTCCCTTCGCAGTCAGATATGTATAAAACAGAGGTTACAGGGGACTCCTCTGCACCTCCACCCGAAAAGGAGAAGCCCAATTTCGCCAACACAGGACGACTAGCGGCAGAAAGTAACACGGTAGATGTGAACGGGAGCACGGTGGTTCTCAAGTACCACGAACCACCCGAGGCGCGCAAGGCTCCTGCAAAGGATGCCTGGCGCCTCTACGTTTTCAAGGGACAGGATCTACTAGAAATGGTGGAATTGAATGAACGTAGCTGCTGGCTTGTTGGACGGGAGCAATTGGTGGTCGATTTCCCTCTAGACCACCCCAGCTGCTCTAAACAACACGCAGCTCTTCAATTTCGGTATATTGAGAAAAAGAACGAGTTTGGAGACCGCATTGGCCGAGTCAAGCCCTACTTGATTGACCTAGAAAGTGCCAATGGCTCGACTGTCAATGGCGATTCGATCCCTGCCGGACGATATGTCGAGGTGCGAGACAAGGACGTGCTCAAGTTTGGGTTGAGCTCGCGGGAATACGTCTTGATGTTGACGCAACCTGATTAACTACGATAGGAAGCTTCCTACATATACCTACTTTATGTACAGATACGATATGACACGAGATGTATACCACTTAAAAGGGCAATCCTTAAGAAAAAAAATAAAAAAGAATAAGAATAATATTTAAATAAACAACTATGACATTTCAAGTTTTTTAACTTCCCAAGAAAAAAACTCGAGTAATATAATATAATAAAATAATCACGACTTGAAATCCCCAGCTACATCCTTCGCCTTCCCCTTTACCTCACCCGCAGTCTCCTTCGCCTTCCCCTTAACCTCACCCACAGACTCCTTCACCTTTCCCTTCGCCTCTTCAACCTTCCCCTTCGTCTGCCCGGCCACCTCACCGGCTTCTCTCTTCAAATCACCGGATTTATCCTGTGCATCTTCACTCGTCTTCCCCACTGTCTCTTTAATCTTATGCGCGGCTGCCTCTGTTGTGTTTTATCAAAACCATTAGTCTTTATAAAAAAAAAATGATCCTTCCTAATAATGAGACTAAGACTAAGTCTTAGGGCAGAGTAGTTAGTACATACCACCCTTGTCAATTCCCTTCACGGCAGCGTCCGAAACTAATCGATCTGCCTTTTTCAATGTCCCCTTGGCGACATCAATTGGTCCAGTTTCTCTCTTGCTTGTTGAGGAGATGTACCGGGGTTGTAAGTATTGAATGCGTGGTGTTGTGGTTGTTTGGAGGACTCTGCAAATAGACATAGGGCGGGTGAGACGGGTGAGAGACGACGACATGGTGAAAATATAATATATATGTATACTGAGGTTTGCGTGTGTGTATATGTAGGTAAATAGGTAATAAAATATTCTTCAATGGATCTGTTTTAGGAGCATCTTTTTGATATCTTCTACGTTGCCTTCTAATTTATATACCTACCTGAGTTGCCATCAGCGACGTCATGGGTATCTATCTGGTTGTGTCAGAGTTACGTCGATCTCCACATTTTCTTCTCAAGGCCTTGTTTGCTCTTCATCTCCAAGTAAGGTTGCGGCAATCAGAATAGAACCCTTGTATTTAATCTTGGAAATCATATTATTTTCTAATATTTCTTTCTCTATATTAGTGGATGTCCATTCATATCCGTTCAATAGCAGATATGATGAAATGCAGTGGGGGTATATCATAGTCTATCAGTAAGCCAACCAAAACTCCAACCACCAAATGTATCAATAATGCTTGTATCCAAACCAAAATCGAAAAAAAAAAGAAAAAGAAAAAGAAAAAAAAAAACCCCAAATAGGTAGATATCTGTCCAGCTCATTAGAAAAAGAAAAAAAGAAAAAAACAGCTGCACAAAAAGAAAGAAACACTTGATACTGCAAAAGCAGCCATCAATAAGGACGCCTCTCTTGATGCTCCTAATTATGTATTAACCTTTGTCGAAATGCCCCAGGGCTCCAGTTAAAGAAGATGAGCAAACGAAATAGAAATCAAACAAAACAGAAAGCCCCAAAAATAGTCCATACTCATGCATGCGTCTATAGATGTCTCTCACATCTAATCTGCTCTGTATTGGTCCGTCCTGTTCTTTTTTTTTTTTTTTTTTGCTTTTATGCTTTTTGCAGAATTTTTTTTTTTTTTTCCCCAAAGCGTAGACCCCTAGTTAGTGAAATTAATTAAGAAAGAACTATGACGAGAATTATTAAAAATCAAATCGGGGATTGCTAGGGGAGCTCCCGCTTCGTGCTCGCACGGCCTGGGTTTCTTGGGCCGCCCTAGAAACTTCATGTGGGATCAAGGGTCCTGACCGGTTATCATGGTACATCGGATGCTGGGGAGCTCGGAGGTGATGCTCCCGGTTTTTGGTCAACCGTTGGTGGGCGTGACGAATGTCTACACGATGAGCGCCAAAGGGCTTTGTCGAATCTGGATTCGAATCCCAGACAGGATCCAAAACCGCCATATTATGATCCAATGTATGTATGTGTCGATTGTCTGTCACTGAAGTGTAGGTGGGATCCATCTGAATGGCGCTGCTGAGGCCTAGCTGTGGGTGCTGCTGCATATCAGGTACCCAACTTCCAGTTCCGGAAAGAACTTGCTGTGATGACGCTGGGTGATGGATTCCAATCACTGAACCCAAGTTAGGTGGTAATGGGGAAATCCTTGTTGGACGATGGATTGGCTCAGTGCTCCAAGAGTGATGAGAATTTCCAGAAGGACCTCTTGACATGGGCTCTGGTCCCGGCTCAGATCTATAGTCTGCATGCATATCCAACGTCTGAGCGGACGGCGGTGATGCCCCCGGCATGATAGCGGATGGATGCGAGACTAAACCCAGAGTAGCTGAAGAAACGTTAGGTACTGATGAGGCTATAGGCCAAGCGCGTTTTGACACGGAGATGTTCGAATCATATGGAAGACTAGCGAAAATTGAAGGCGTGCTTGCAGACATATCTACCCGCCCTGGGTTGGTTTTGCCATAGCGAACATATCGAGAATCGGGTTCACTGTATGTCGAGTGGGCGAGGGGCTCAGGCCCAAGCTCAATTGAGCGTGATGGAAAGGGTAAATTGCTTGATTCACTATAAAATGACTCCACAGATGACTTGCTTTGCAGTTCCGACATCAATTTAGGACGAGTTGGTCCTCCAGGAGACGAAGCAGATCGCTGTTTTGCTTGAATTGATAGATTTTGAGCAGATGTATAGATCGGAATGTTTTCCCTCACTGCGTTTGACAATGGCCTAATAGGTATAGGCTGTCTGATATCCTCACTATACAATGTTGGCCTTCCAGTATGTACGGCTGCGAGCGCCTGGGAGGCAGAAATGTGAGATTTACTCCCTCTTTCGCCCGTTTCATCACTTGATGCACGCTGGCCCTGAACGGAAGTTCTTTCAAGGAAAGGAGGTATGGGCTCCGGTACTTGAATCCTGGGGGGAAGTTTGGGCCGTTTTTTCTGTTTCCTGGTCATATCAGATTCGCCCTTTGACGACGGTTCAACAGTGCACCAGCCTGCTTTATCAATTTGGCACGGAGTAATTGAAGCTTGAGATGTCTTTGGCCGCTCAGCTCCTTGGCTCATTTGTTGCAGTGAGGGAGACAGTCGAACCACAGACGCCTGACCTTTACCGTCGTATTTAGAATGTCCAGGGTCCCCATATATATAAGGTATGAAAGGTCCTAAGTTTACACTAATAGGAGACATGTGCAAATCTTGAGGCGATTCTGACCTGCAGAACACCGAATTGCTGATATCAAACGTTATTTGACGCGGTTGAATATCAGACCCTGAAGACTCCGGCCAGGAAGAAGAGCTGCTGGATCGGTCGAAGACAGATCGGTGTTTGCGGATTGATTCCTGAGATAATTTTGGAGAGATTCGATCAATCTCATCATGAATATTATCTATTATGTGCTCAAGCGGCTCGCGAGCCCGAAGAACTATCTCTTGTGAAGTTTTCTTTGGAAAATGTTTGGCCAACTGCGACGCATGTGTCTCATACTCGCGGTAGTCCTTGACTAAGCCGCAATCATCCACACGATCCATGCGATCTTTTGCATTTTCATATGATGCGCAAAGAAGACCAGTAGCGACGAAGAGCCATGACTCATAGAAGCTGGAATACGAATTCTTATCTTTCATTGGGCCGCGACTTGTGACTTCTTCGTCTTGTTTTCTCAGTTCATCACGGCAAAACCCCTGAACGACGCTATGAATCTTGATGACATCCGTAGTTCCAGCGTTTGAATACAAAAATGAAAGTCCTTCCTGGCTACTTTCAGTCTGTGATTCGGATAATTCTGGGACAATGGACTGCATATCCAGAGCAGGGATATTCCCTTCCGATTGCGGGGGTGGGGTTTTTGGTAGTAGTGGATATTTATCAGATGTTCTCTCAATGAGTCCATAGCGGATTAGGACCCCTAGCGTAGTATCAAGATCGCCGTCTCTTGAAGAAGGAGAGCTAGTCAAAACATGAACGCTCCATTCGTTCAAGAAATGTAATCCGAGCGAGATAAGACCGACAGGGACATGGTGCCCCAGAAAGGATAAAATATTAATAAGATTGAGCGCAGGATAGAAATCTCTCCAATAAAGGTCTTGCATGATATTCAGGAACGGCTCAGCAAGCTTTTGATCGGCATAGTACTGAGAACTAATGTGATACGTCTCGATTGGCTTGTCAGTGGCCTTGAGTCGATGGCTTATGGCGTGTATTGCTAGGGGAAGACACTCGTAATGTTTCACCACCTCTGTTGCCTTGCGCATCTGTTCGTGAGTTGGCCTTTTAATTCCCAGGTCCTTAAAGAGGAATTTGCACGCATCCCCGACTTCGAGAGGCGATATAGTCAAACAAAAAGGTTCATAAAGCCGATGTTTTCTCCGTAAAGTCTTGTCCACGGAGGTGTAGATAATACCGCATCGCTCTTTGTAAGGTAGAAACTGTTTAAATTCATTTATTTCTTCGTCTCGGCCGAAGCTAATACCATCAAAGACCAAAAGCCATTCATCTCGGGATTGCAGCCAAAGGCGAACTGCTTCAACGTACTTACTAGACGATTTCGAATGGGGGTTTTGGAATTCACCTTCATCAGTCAGGGTAGCTGCCTGGGCAATATCCCAGAATCCATTATGTATGGACTGGCGTGACTTGGCGTCAATCCAAAAAATGCCACCAGGATAATTATCACGATATTTAAACACATATTCACGAGCTAAGTGTGATTTTCCAGAGCCGGGGACTCCACTGATGAGAACAGCCGTAAGTTTTTTCTCTCGTTTCTTCGCCATAAACAAACGGGCATGCAATGTGTCAAGCTCCTTTTGCATACCGAAAAAGGATGCATTGGGATGGAAACCGGGGGGAACTACCCAAATAGGCTCTTGGTTCCAGGAGCGGGATAATGAGAGGCCTGCACAGTTGTTCTGATTTGATGTGGCCAAGGTCGCCTCCTCGGGTGCAGGTAAATACGATTGTTGTACAAGGGGGTAAACTAAGAGGGAAAAGAAGAGTCAGCAAAGTCTGACTGATTAGAGTTATTGATATAATTTCATAATAGGGTACAGAATGACAACAAGGTTTGGGGGGCAAATAACGCTCAGGTTCTCAGGGTCTGGGAAAAGGCTAAAGAAACGAAGTTAAACTCAAGACAAGATATAAAAGGAGAAAGAACAGAAGAAAAGATCAGTGGATATCCGGGAAAGCTTCCTCCTCTTCGATTGCGTCTCAAAACTAAAACGGAAGGCTTATGGACGCCTTAGATTAAAGAAAAAAGAAGGCTCTGAGGACTTTTCAATCCTTTCGCCAGACATGGTAATAGAGCGTGATGCTGAAGGGATGGCTTCTGGGATAAAGGGTATCCTACCAGGTTGAGGAAAATCCTGCGAGAGGGTTCCTGAATACCCGGGCTCTGCTGCTGGTGTTAGTAAATAAATGAACAACAAATGATGTTTTCAGTTATTAAGATTCCACATACCTGCAAAGATCTCTTTCATCTTGGTCATCTTAGTCAATCTTCGAGACTTGTCTTCTTCCGCCCATCTCTCGACAATAAGAGCTGGGGCATCGCGAGAATAACGGAGAAGAGCTTCCGCAACTGCCTCATAGCCTGGTGAGTTATCATTGTCGAACTTGCACATGTGACTATGATCTGCCTCAATGCCCATCCTTTCCACACCATCAATGTACGGGGCTGCAGAGCTTTCATCTACAATCACTTCACGTGTCCCTTTGACATCGGTCGACAACGTTTCGTGAAAGAAAAATATATGAAACCGGGGGATCATGTCCGCAAAGAGACTGTTGATATTTTGTAGCGTTTCGTTATTTGTCTTTAGTGCTTTGATCAAATTGGGCGATGTATCGATTAGCTTTCTTGGGAGAACCGCCGTACAGATGTTTTGCAACAACATTCCCCATTTTGCTACATCTGACCCATTGTGTGGAGTCCCAAGAAAGAGGATCCCGTATGTTGAGACATAGATTGACCTCACATCTTCGATTTTCTCGTTCGTTACGCTTCGTGAATATATCAAGGCCCGTTTTACAACCAAGCCGCCGAGCGAGTGACAAACAAAAATGATTGGTCTATCGAGGCATCTCTTAAGCTGTATATAAATAGTCAGCAGTCATTCTGGGGGTTGTGGAAGCGTGTAGTTTTAAAGGGGTACAAGAGGGGGTGGTGGGAAGGGGGGGGGGGTTAGATTATGAATAGCTAGACATACCGATCGATTTGCTCTTAGTTGCGCAGTGAGTGTTTCTGCATGGTTAAGTATTCGATCTTTCGATACTCCATCTGTAAAAGAGGTCACGTTGGCGTTGTACCCATAAGTGAGAATTCGCACTCGATTATCTGTAAGAACCTCAGGAAGCAGGTCAACTGGCCAAAATGTCCCATTTTTCGAAGTCCAGGACCTTTGTGGGTGACCATTCAAGCCATGTACGAAAACAATGTCCACTAAAGGTTTTTCAGATGACTCGAAAACTTGTGATAGACCAAACTCTTTGATCTTGGCACTATGGTCCATGGCTGGCTACCTTTACCACTGAGGTCCCAGCAAGTAGCTATGCTACTGGTTGACCGGAAAATAACTCCAAAACCGAAGTGTGAACCTTACTTGTTAACCGTGAAAAACACCGTAATCTGACCACTGAGCTAAAAGAGATATCTAGACATCAACTTTCACTGTTGGTCGATATTTGGTCCTATTTTCAGGCTGATATTAATTGAAAGTTGGGAGAAGACGAGCAGGGCCCCACGAATATGCGTACAGCTTTGGGGAAATAAGAAGTGTGTGAAAGTCAAAATAATTAGAGGGATGATGTAGAGGAACGATGGAAACGAGTAAGTTAATAAGAGAGAGAGTAGTGGGTGACTGAGTAAGTAACCATGAAGAGCGAAGACCAGGTACGATGGTTATATACTTGTGATTGTATAGGTTGGCTTGGATGAGTAGACAAGAGGGAGCAGATGACAACTGGGCTAGAGAGTGCCTGGTACCTGTGTCCCATACAGGCAAAAGATGGATCGAACCGAAAGAACAGGGCCCGGTTAACCACACCCAGGATTTTATTTTACTCAGAGGGCAAAAAAAGGGCATAGGTGCGCAGTTATATTTGGGTCAGATATTAGCGCTTGATGATAGTAAAACATGCTCTTACAAAAATGGTAAAAAACAAAAAAAGGTGAAAAATTTATTTACTTTGTATCAAATAGCCGTAATAAATACCATTCAAATTGCCCCAGGGAGATTTTTAAGGGGATGGATGACTGGCTCTAAATCTTCAGAGGTGGTCACTTGGTCAGGCTTAGCAGAAGGCTGACCAACACCAGTATCTAGTCATGCTTGAATGCTTGCCTGAGTGATCACATTGCTCTGCCTCCCCAGAAAATAATAACCTTAGTGCCCGGTTTTACATTTGAATACTCACTATTAGAGATGCAACCACTAATCACATATTTTGTTCTCTTGCCACCGGATTTTTTTTTCTTTTATCCCTGTTTGGGCGATCATTTCCCTTAGAATGATCATGTGATTTTATGTTTTGATAGAGAACTCAAGGTGCTTCTTTAAGATTCAATAGAAAATAGGGAGATAAAACAATTCTACACACATAAATATGATTACTATTTCTATCTGGGACGATCTGAAAGTAGTTGGAGTCAGTGATGGGTGGTCAACGAGGAGAGAAGCAATATCAAATCGCGGGTGCTTGTAAGGAGGGCCTCTCTAAATGGTCTTAGCTACTAGCGAATTGTAAAAGCGATTATAGTTGGTAATAATGAATGCCAATGAAGCAACCAATATACGTGCTGATATGGTAGTCAAGAAAGATGCAAAGTACTTGATCCATTTACCTAAAGTGCTAACAATGGATGCTGTATGGTATGTATGGTTTTTCATCCCATAAGAGATTTTGTGTAGGATATGAAAATATTGCTGCGTTATCTTATTTGGTAAAACTTGTCGCCAGGGGAAAAACTTTGTAGGATATTACTTTGCAGTAAACTTCAGCCAAGGCAAATAAAACTTAGTATAGTAGGGACAATTGGACAGGGACTCTCCTAAGAAAGAAGGCAGCAACAATTTACTTACGTTGGAAGCTGAAGAGCGTGCTGATCAATGGAGTCATGCTTCGGTGCTCGCTTGACCACCTCTTATAAATCCGTAATACTACCTATAGTAAGGTGGGGCATTTATGGAAAGAAGGTTAGTAATACTAGCGCCCGGTTTTAGCTGCAGGGGCGTATATCATGGCGGAGAGAGTCTAGGATTGCCAACATTTAAAATACAAACGGGGCAACAATTGTTCTCAACATCTATGTACCACTTGGAAACTACCTAGGTACAGTACATACATAGGCAGCCAGAAAGTAGGTAGGCATTAGTCTATTAATTTTATTCGACGCCTGGGATACCTAAGAACCCCTAAATATAAATAATAATTAAATCGGGCTAGAAATAATTAAAAACAATAAAAGCACAGAGTCTCAATTTATGTTTTTCCTCGGACAACAACAATACTACTACTACCTATTGGTTTCCCGTGCCCTTGCAACTATGGCTGGGTGATAAGATCTGTGCATTCCGCACCATTGCCATAAGGCTTGCATATATTAGGTTCGGGGTTTCCTTCCATCTCAGTGGTCTTGCCTGGTATGGCTGTTCTTAGGTTATCTTAGTTCTCTAAATTATTTTTCTTAAACCACAAAACGTGAAGAGGGGGGAGGGGTTAGCACAAGCAGCACAGAACAGAAGGAATTGTGGTAGGAAACAGGATTGAAGAAAGGTTATACAATAAATGCCAGAGGAAATCCAACCGATCAGTGGGTGGTTAAACGCGGCTATAATGGTAGGCCTGCCAGCCTAGACTATATACATCCCGAAGCTTGAGCAGGATTGTGAGAAATAATCCTGCACTGTCTGTCTATGCCCCCCAAGATTGAGCTTACTTTTTGAAAGGCTTGATCCTATGGTCAAGAAATCGATAATTATCGAGTATATAGCTGGGAGCTGCTACAGAAAAACATTCGGACTTAGCCACCATCATGGCTTTATCGTGAACCCTGAGAAATATAAAGTGTTCCTTCACATTGATAAAATCCTTTTGCATACATCATACTAGTTTAAGTACATATTGCTGCTCGATCATTCGCTTTGATTTTGATATCATTCTAGAAACCTTTGCTAACCCTATTTAAGTGCGCTTGATCAAAGAGCATGATATGCTCCGCAGGATGCATAAAACGTTTAGTCGTAGACACCCATGGAATTTGAACGACGTCCGGTTTTATAAGCTTAACACTCCCTTCGGGTCCTGCATGGTTGCTCAGCGCCTAGATATTGAAGACAGGTCACTGGAGAGTCCTTATTTGCCATTAACTGAGCTAGTAAAGCCTCCGGGCTTTCAGTCGCTGGACCACCACTTTTGGATCAAGTTCGAGTTCGAAGTCGATGAGGAGACGAACACTGTAGCGACCTTTGTTAATGATGCTTTCTTTTTCGGGCATCTATGGACTTGTTGGTAGCGAGACATTATCCAACTTTACAAACTGGTAAAATAATAATAGATTCTTCATATTATTATTTTTTTTTATGTTAAAATTAACAGCTAATTACTCAAGTTCATTCTTCACCAGTCCTTGCGTTAGAAACTGTAGGGAAACGGAGGGTGGATAAACCTGAGGAGAGCGAAGATTATGTGTTCGTGTGATGCAATATACTGTTAGTTGGGCGCTACATAGTGTGATGATGGTGGGAATTTTTGATGTTATCCCGGTTGCTTTACGTTATTGTGCAGGACGTAGTGGCTTAGTACGAATCTAGGTAAGGTACCTGGGTAGGTACCTATGTAATCTACTGTACCCACCCCAGGTATGAGGGGGATTAAAGAGCCTGGAGTGCCACACAGCCACTGACAAAATGAGAAACTGAGGCTGTGATGCGTCTGTGCCAAACACTAAGGATCATGATCTCGATCTAACGGATCGGCCTCACAGGACGCGCCTCAAGAGATATTTAGTATTCCTTTTTTTTTTGGCCCCTCGATGCGCCCGAACTACCAACAACAATCGTCATCGATTGTCAAGAACCCTTTCTCGTATAATAATGATAATACCTATCTATACTTAGACATAGATAGGGATGAGCGGAGGCTGTGTTTTGCGTTTCGTGTATTTTATGTTTGTATTAGTGAGAACTGAGATGTGGTAGGTAGGTAGGTATGATAAATAATATTTTTCTGTATTTTAAGAAGAAAGAAAGCGGGCGAAGAAAATCGAACCGAATGGTTTGAGGCTCAAGGAGGAAATTCAAGCTTTTTTTTTTAAAAAAAAAAGAAAAAAGAAAAAAGTACCCTTTAGTTAAGTTTTTTGATTTAATTCAACTGAGTTCGAATTATTATGGATGAGGATGAGTGCCTTGTTGATTGGTACCTGCAGCTTTCGCCTCAGCCTTACATGTATGTATGTCACTGCATTTGCCTACCTAACCGACTGATCTACATACTGTTCTCGCTTACGCCTACTTAATCTGATAAGTACGGTCGGTACCTACTAGTACTATCTGCCTACCTATGTCGCAGCCTGATTAGTCAAGACTCATACATGTACGCGTTCTAAACTTGGAAGCCATTCAGCTGGACCCAGAATGTAAGGAAATAACGTTCTGGGATGTTCTCGCGCCCTGCTAGTAGGCATCACTTTTCTAGTTCCTGACTGTTTAACTGGTGAAACGTAATCGGCTATTTTGGCTATCCGGAATTTTATACTCTCACCAAGAGTCATTTCATCCAATGGAATCTACCTACTAGAGAACTGAGCTGACCTATGAGTCGAAGTTGCCCTTTACAAAGAATAATGCAACGTATCGGAAACGAACACCAAACTCAATACCCATTCTAGACTAGGTGTTTTGCTAATCAGGATATTCTAGTAATACAGATGAGTCACCACCATCTTCTTTGGGTTCCTATTTCTGCCCTTCCTGTTAGATGAATCATAGCAAAGCCCTCGGTGACGTTGCCACCAACTAGGAAGGTATATTCTCAGGACAAATGGCCTCTTCATCGCCCCCGAAAGGCAGGCTTTCTCTTCTCCGAGAACGCTCGCAGAGCCTCCATGCGGTCATCTGTTCTAACCACCCCATCATAGGCTTCATTTTCGCCCTCCTGGCCTCTGTGGAATGTGTTCACAGCCTTGAGGGCATGTTTTATGGCAATAGGTCCTCCCTCGCATA
Source organism: Aspergillus sparsus (assembly GCA_027569235.1). NCBI lineage: Eukaryota > Fungi > Ascomycota > Eurotiomycetes > Eurotiales > Aspergillaceae > Aspergillus > Aspergillus sparsus. The sequence continues at coordinate 279,862 of JAPDES010000048.1, forward strand.
TATCCAGGGCAAGCTTGATGCTCTCACGTAGAACCTTCTCTCGCGCAACGCCCTCCTTCTGCTCCTCTTCCGGAAGAACCTCGACGAGTCTGTCACAGAGCCCCATAAAGTATGACTCAGCGCCTGATACCCGACGACCTGTTAAGATGAGGTCCCGGGCACGGTTGACTCCAATAAGGTTGGGCAGACGATAAGTACCACCCGCACCAGGAATTATGGCCAGTCTGGTCTCAGGTAAAGCAACAATGCTAGATGAGCCAAAGACACGTAGGTGGGTGCAGAGGGCAAGCTCTAGCCCGCCTCCGAGCGCCATAGAAGAAACCGCAGAGATTGTGGGGATAGGGAGCCCTGCCAAGTTGGTAAATGTAGCCCTAAGCTTGGATAGGAATTCTTGGGTTCTATTCAAGTTTTCCAGCCCATTTAGTAGAGTTCCTCAAGTATCCTCAAAACAAGAAATGGGTTTGGGGGTTTAAAAAAACATGGGACTTTACGGGCAAAGAAGGGTGATAAAAAACAAATGAAAAAAAAAAAAAAGGCTAAGTATCAGTAGACTCACTCAGGTTCTGTCATTTTCAATCGCTCTTTCAAATCAGCACCTGCACAAAAGGCAGAATCCGCATTACTGCCTATGACTAGCGCCCTTGTTGGACCGTTGCCTCCTTCGGAAGCAATGGACTGCACTTGCTGCGCCAAAGCATTGAGGAGATTTTTCGAGAGGGCATTCCTAGCGTTTGGTCGATTCAGGAGCACAACTCTGATATTTCCAGACCCGGGAGCAGGAACCTGCTGTGTTTTGATTACAGCGTCGTCGCTTCCAGTGCTGAACCTGGCGACTCTGCTACGGAGGGAGGCTGTGGGAATTGAGGGTCGTATTAAGGGTGCGAGACGTAAGACACGAGGAGGCATTGTGAATTAGAGGAGTAATGGAATGAGATAACACAATTTATCTATATATGTATTTATGCCTGTTTATCTCTCTTCTTCGTTTTCCTTGAAAGAAGGGAAAAAAAAAAAAAAAATCGAGGGACACAACCAGAAAGTTGAATGAGGAGGATGAGTGACGTTAGACTTGGGAGAGGTTACCTTGTGGGGAAAGCCGAGCAATAGTGCGGGGAACCTCCAGTCCACCATCCCACACACCCCTTTCTCCAACTATTTATTTATTATTAACGAAAAAATAATTAATATTAAATGTTAACCGGGAATAAGCGACGCTCGGTCCAAGAACAATCTCGTAGGGTATCATTATTGCCGTGATCTATATTTTACAAAATTCTATCTATATATATATGTATGTACAGTACAGAACAAAAAAATGAATCAATCAATTCCACCAAGCGCCTACCATACGCCTATTGCATCCCTTGATTTACATATTCTGCAACCTCTTCATCACTTGGCCAAGGACCCCAGATGGGGGTCGCAGTGACAATGTCATATGCCTCTTGGATATCCGGGTTTGAGAATGTGAGTCCGTCACCGTCATTGTGTAACGTAACATAAGAAGCAAAATCAGGTTCATATGTTGTTTGCCCCAAGGATTGTCGCTTCCAGTACCCTTCAAGAAAGAGGCGGGCGGCGATAAGTGTGCGTCGCATCATTCTACCACCACTCAGGTATTCATCAGAAGCATCTTTAAGGGTCGATGCATGCTGGCTCATCCACCTTAACAAGCTTAACAGTCCATCGGAGTCCTCCGCCAACCCAAGCGATCGAACGAAAGCGTGAAGGACGGCTGGGGATGGGATATGAAATAAGGTAGGAAGAGTTACCTGTGAGTCGGTAGCTGTCTCAAGAGAACTTTTGATAGGCTCAAATAAAGAAGCTACCTTCGTGTCAAGTAGGACAAGGCGGTCGAACTGGCCTTTGAGCATGTTTAGCCCACTTCGAACCATATCCTCAAACTCTGGGGAGCCGAAATCGAAATGAACTCTCCCCTCCCGGACAGCTCCGTTGACAAGTTGTAGCCCCTCTTCCATAGCATCTGGATTCTTTATACCTGCAGTCACCGCTTTCGAAAAACTAGTACAAAGGATATGAAACCCATCAAAACCCAGTTCAATATCTCTCTCCTGTGTCCACTCTATGACTTCCAAAATCTCATACCAGGAGAGGACCCTTTGAGTATCTCTGCTTAATGTATTCGATGAAGAACCAATTATGCGCTCCGCACAAAGCGCTGCCATCAATTGAAGCCAGGCTTGGGGGGTTTTGGAATTTCGCATCCGTAGTAGCTGGATTGCGTGTGATAAATTCCTCGGGTGTTGGAACTTCCTGGCAACTTGTAGATCATTAACGTAAGAAAACAGTGTCGTGCTTTCTAGTGTTGTTTTTAGCCAGTTTCCCGTGACGATGGGGAAAGCATCATCGGTGCTAATATTGCTTCGTGTCAAGAATGATGTTGTGATAACCGAAAATCTGCATAAAAATCGCATGAAGGCCGAGAATAAGTAATCAGGCAAACTATCCAAAGCCTCTATACATCGTGCATCGGAGCCAGAAAATTCTCCTCTAATTGTGCAAAGTGACTTTACTTGCTGATTTGTGAGATTGCTGCAGCTGAGATACTCTAGACCAGCACTGAAAGTCGGCGCATTTCTTAAAAGTAACGCTAGGAACCTTCCCTTGGGTCGGATCCCCTGGGAAAGCATCCTCTTAACGAGTTCATTTAATGTGGGGGGGTCTGTTGACGTATAAATCCAATCTCTTACCGAAGATGGCTCAGGGAAAACCTCCAGGCTGTCCCCAGGTAGAGCAAGACTGTGTTGATCAAACTGGCTTTTCATTGCCTTGTGCCGAAAGATTATTTTTTCGGCCATAGCAGCATAGATGGCACCATAGGGTGATAGGCCCTGCGCTTCATATGCCAAAAAGCATGCCCATGCTTCGCGGACTGTCCTTGTAGCGCGAATACGAGCCTCCCAGATAGCACGATGATTTGCACGCCCAGAAGGTCCGCGTAAACTCTCTGGACGACGCACTAGGGCTCTAGTCTGAATAGTGGGACTGTTGTCCGTATCCCAGCCTGCCAATATCCTTGACACCTCCTCCCAGCGGGAATGGGCATATCCCGCTTCTTTCATTTGCGACATTACTCGTATAGCGCGGCTTTTCATGCCCTCCACCCCTCTCTGAGAGTCAATACCCAATTTGTCTTCTTTCCAAGGGGGCCATGATGCAGCCTTTAAGTCTGCTGATTGTCTTTCGGCGAATGTTTTCTTATGAGCTAGTTGGACTGCGATCAAGCCTTGATAGCCTCGTCGGGTAACAGGCAAAACTGGTTTATAATTTGCCATAGCCTTCAGAAGCTCGAATTGTGCCTGCTGTTGTATGGAAACTGACGCAAACGGATTGGTTTTGCAAGGCAAGGAAAGAAGTCTTAGACATGTATTGAACTTTTTAACCATAAGCTGAACGATTTTATGGGATGCGTTGGTCTCATCTCTACCATCGTATTTAAGGGAATTCAAGTAGAAAGCAAACGCTCGAGCAACAGTAAGTTGTGACTCTGGCCACAGTTCCCGGGCATGGTGAAGCAAGCGAACAACATATGTCGCGCACATATTTGGGTCAATTAAAGGCTTTTTGGTAGTTGAGTCAAGGATTTGGTTGAATAATTCTGTGTCATCCAATAGTGCATATGGTGAGGAATTTAAGGGCGGGATTGGCCGTCCACTGATAAGGTGCAATGAGTATATCAATAGCAAACGGAAGGTTTTAGTATCAAGCCTTTGTCTTAGGAGCATAAGAGGGATGAAAGAGGGGACTCTCGGAGATGTGCCCTTTCTCTGAGCTGCCTGGTCTGCTTCCAACAATATCATCCGAAGGGCAGTCTCGTGCGGAGTGTTGCTTTTGAGGACCCAAGCCCACGCCATCACATCGGTAATGTCACATTGTCGCGCATTTAAGTATTGAGCATAGTCTTCACGAAGCATGCTCCGTAAAGCATATTCGAACTCAGAAGCCGCACGATTATTTTCAAATATCGCTTCGTGGCCCCATTTTTGCAGAACAGGGTCCACAAATTGTATATAATCGGCTACAATCACTTGTAGTGATACCCGATGCGACCGCTTAAATTTGAATCGCTGTCTCAGTGACAAAGGTGTTATGAGAAGGCCATGGGAGCCTCTACCAGAAACAGTCCAGTTTTTTTTTTCACAATTGTCATCACAAGCGAGTACAATGTTTTGAAGTGTATCGATTAAAAACTCGGAAGGGCTCGGTTCGAAATACTGTGTTCGACTAGGGGTTGTTTCTCGCAGAAGGTTTGAGTGAAGGCTTTGCGACTTCTCTAACGCACTATATGATATTTGAGAGGAATCGGACGGGGTTTTGTCTTTTGTATTTTCGCCTTCGTTGCGATTCGCTCTTTGCCCAGAGGAATGAGCCCAAGGAGAAAAGGATTGGTTCAACTGGGTCTGAAGTCGTGAAGTGCACCAAAATTCGCAGGATGCAATATCCTCATTTTGAGCTAGTCCCTGTAATCCGCCACGCTTGAATCCTCGATGCGTCAAACCGGAGATCTCTGTAGCCTTAACAGGCCAGGTTGTCGCGGGGGTGCTGAGAAAGGCATTGGAAAGTGAATCCACCAACTTTGGGTATGTCGGACGGAAGGTAGTACTATAACAGCATCCCTACGGGTCAGGAATTCCTTAATTAGCAAATGCACCGAAAAATACTATTCTCGTTCTCTGCTGGTACCTTTTGCAATGGCCGGCTGCTTAGGTGCGCCGCTCTGAGAGAGGAGACCATTGAGCAGCTTGGACCATGATTCCAGGCCAATGACATCCATTAATAGAATCAGAGTCAGGCCGATGCGGTGCCGGGGATGAGATCGCTGGGGCTCGGGAAGAGACTAAAGATGCAATGCACCAGCATATGTATTGGGATGGCAGACTTGCTTGATATGAGGCTGCTCTCTTGGCCCAATGGAAAAAAAGTAGTCACGTGATTGATCGTCACGAGTTGCGCTTTTGGGATGGCGCGGGTGAGGAAGTGAAAGAGGATCTTTCTCTTTGTCTGTCTTCCCACCTGGCCACCAGTTTGGCTTGTCGACATTTTTCCCTTCTATTGTGACTTAATTAATTCCTGGGGTGGTGCCTCTCTCGTCCATGGTCAATTTACTCCTGTTGTGGTGTTGGATCTCTACTTTGTGAATTTACCCTCCCTGGTTGCGCACCAGTTCTCGCTGCTGGGCCTTGTAACTATTGGCGCATCCGCTTCGGAGTTCAAGGAACACTCGATCTCAAATTCTACCTCCAGGGACGCAGATTCTTCTAATCGTCTCTTTTCTTTTGGTTTTTGTTAGTTTATTAAAGAAATACGGTCACTCCGTCGCGTCCCTTTAATTTCTGACCCACCTTGCTTTACCTGCCTTGGAGGTAAAAAAAAAGGCTCTTTGTTTTCGCGTCAACGACAAAACTGCACCAGCGGCGCGACTCCGAGGCCATGAGCGCAGACGAAGGTGGGGGGACAGCTGCCATGCCGACCACAAACGGCGAGCGCTATACCACTACCCCTGATCCATCTGCATTGGCAACACCAGGCAAGCGAAAGCGTGTATCAAGCCACGACGACAAGGGAGCCCAGGACTCCAGCACCCCGGCCTCGCAGCCGGAGGAAAGGATAAAGTTGCAGGAAACTCTACGCAATCTTGTCGAGATATTGAGCAAGTAAGGACTCACTCTTTTTCATCCCGCGCTCAAGTTAGACACTGAATGGCTAAACCTAAACTTATCGGTAGAAGCGATACCGATCTTCAACTCCTATCCTGCCCGTTACCAACGTCGCCTGTGAAACCCCGCTCCAAACGTGCGAAAGTATCTGGAGATAAGGATGAAGCTGCTAGTATACAGGCAAGGGTTGCTTCAGATCGATATAATTCGCTATCGGAGTTCCTAAGCGATATCGAGAAGGCATCCACTGCAGTGATTGAGAGGAACAAGAGCCAGGCTAGCGGACTCCAACCTGATGCAGCGCCTGTGACGGAAACAGTCAATCGCATAGCAGCATTCAAGAAGTTACTAAATAGTCTTGTTCGTCAGGCTTATGTGAGCCAATCCAGCGTGAAGACAGAAACCTCCGAAGATGACACTGAAGCCTCAGAAAAGCCGACGGGCTCCACCGTCGAAGTTCGAAATGATAGTCTGGTCCTAACACTGTTTGGCAACCCTTCAAACCCCAGGCAGCTTTACTCAAGTTTACAGAAATCTGTTAAAGTTCCGCTACCTTCAGATGATCCAGACGCCAAAAATTATGTGGAGGTACAAACCCCACTACGTGAAGTGGGTTTGCCCAATGGGATATCTACCACCAAAGTCCTCCCATATAAAATGGAGGAGAAATCTAAAGAACCGAAAAAGACCTTCGGAGAAGTTTTTGCTCCTCGGTCAGCACTACCCCAACTTGAACCGCCACGCAGAACCAGGTCTTCTTCTCGTGCCGCTGTAAACAACTGGATCGATCCGTTTGAAGCTATCACAAATTTCAAGGCTTTTCCTGGAGAGAGAAACAACTACTGTCTTGCTCCTCTTCCATCTGGCCAATGGTTGCAGTACGGGGGTGTCTCTTCCTCTCCTTCTTACTGGAACCGTCGACAAAAGCAGCAACCCTCACAGCAACACGGCGATGAAAAATTTCACGAAGATCCTGCCCTATGGATAGACGAAGATTCGGCTGTTCTACAAGGAGTCTACTCGACGTTTGCTCCTTCTTTCGACAGCTCAGGGGCTGTGCTACAAGCTGATGCAAAAGATCTCGTGTGGTGGAGCAAGCGTGGAGCAAGGCGCCTAGACACCTTGCTCTCGATTGCTAGCCTGGAAGAAACTGATATGGCACCAAATGCACAACCAGGAAGTATCGGCGATCTTGATGAAAGCACATTAGATGAGATGGTAAAGGCTTTTAAGCCTGACGATCTCGCAGACGTTGTGTCGTCTGATACTCCAAAGGAAGAAAACACTAACGAGAAAATATCACAAGAAGCGGATGAGTTATTATGTGACATTTCAGACTTACTAGAAACACTCAGCTCTTATCAGAAGATCCGCAACCTCGAGCTCTCATCCCCCGGAAACAAGAATGCGGAGCCCAAAGGCACAGTACCGGATCCCGGCACACCAGATGCTCCAACTGAGGCTGAAAGAGCCGTTTATGAAACTCTCAAAGCCAATCTTTCTCTCATTATTTCGCAGCTACCACCATTTGCCGTTGCTAAATTGAATGGCGACCAATTAGCCGACCTTAACATTAGTCAGAGAATTATCGTTGAGAATCCCGACTACCATGGCAGCATGGAAAAAGACGACTACACAGCCCAGCAAGACCGAGCTGCTGCTGCAGCTGCCGCGGCTGCAGCTCCTATGCCTAGCAGTGGTAATAGGACATCAACACCTTCGCGCTCCGGGGGTTATCAACAGCAGTATAATCAACGCGCGTTTAATGCCAATACGCGGGTGCAACCTCAGGGAAATTTCCAAGCGCCGCAACCGTACTATGGAGCGAGGCAATCAGGTCCAGCGCCGTACACACCAAGTAACACGCAGCAACCCTTTCCCGGTGCTCGTCCTCCGTCCACACCCTCCCAACGGCCTGGATTTTACCCCGGGTATTCTCAACCAACCCCACAATATAACCAAGGAAATACTGTTCCACAGTACCAACAACGACCAGGACAAAATGGCTTCAACCCTTACGCAGCCCAGCCAGGTCCGCCACCTGCTCAAGCCTCCCCACAGCCATTTACCCCTCGGCCCGGTCAACCAGCACCATACAATGCGCCCTTTGCAGCAGGACGCAGTGCTTCACCACAAAAACAGCCTACATACGTAAATTCCCGTCCGGCTACATATATGACGCCCGGATCTAACCCTCAGCAACGCTTCATACAACACCCACAACATCAACAGGCACCCCATTATAGCAACTACCCTTCTAACCAAGCCACCCCGTCGTCTAACACATACTCCAACTCAGCCGCAGCGACGATTTACGCCAGAAGTGCGGCTGAACAAGCTGCTTTGATGGATAGAAACAGGCGAGAACTTGCAGCACAAACCTCTTCAACACCACAGCCTCCAAGCGAACACCAAAGTTCTCAAGATCGAAGCGTCACGCCAGGAAGTAAGCAGAATGGTACACCAGTACCTACATGAGAACTGATCTCAATTGATTGAACGCTAAGCATATGAAGATTCATTACACCCTCTTCTGATTTTTGTCTTTTGCCTTTTTTTATTGCGCTTTTCTAGGTTGTTTACCCCCCTTGATCTCTTTCATAAAAAGAAAGAAAGGTCTAGGTTACGCTTTTAGTGATTTATGGGAGATTCAGTCCCGCTTTTCTTGAATTCTTGCCTTTTTAAAGAAAACTCAACCACGCCCCCAGATTTATTAGAGAAGAAAGCCACTCAATGGTTCTACTGGACTCATTAATGTTTTCCAATATCCATTTATCTTATTTTCCTTTATCCGTTTTTTCAACAACTTATCACCCCCGTATTACTACTATTCCATTACTATTATTGGTCAGCATATAATTTGCTGAAATTCGCTTACTTTTCACAATTCTTCTACTTCTTCTTCTTTCTCTTCTTCTTCTTTACTTATTATTCTAATGTTTCTTTTTCTTTTATTTTCCTATTTGCTATTGTTGTCTTTCTGCTCATCTGCTTTGATTCAGCAATTGGCGCGCGGATTTTAGGTTGCTTGATAGGTATGAAAGACTGGCTCTGGTTCTAAGTTCTGGTCTTACTGGCTCGCTCTTTGCTTTATTCGCCTTTTTTTATTTTTTTATTATTTTTTAACCTGGTCTGATCTGGTCAAAGGGAGGCTGGAGTGTATGTGCTTGTTAGTGTGTATGTGCCTTTTTTTTACTTTCCTGATTGTTACATGCCAATCAATTTTTGATACGCAAAACCTGATGTTCCATACTTTTTTCTCAACCACTTCCTCAATTAACTTAGAAATGCTATGTATTGTCTTAACTAGCCTACATTAACTCTTTAACTTAATTTATCTTTTTTTTTTCTCTCCCTATTCAATATCAATATTCACATCAATTTGCTATTTAGCACCTTTAAGTTAAAATTACCAGAAATAGGTTTTCAAGAGGATCACTGGCCAGAGGATCCCCCAACTTTCCATCTTAAGTATTCTCAAAGGGAAAAAAAATAATCAAGGTAGAAAATGCCGAAATAACTAAAACTCCTATTCAACCAATCACATCATCCAAAGAGTGAGAGGTATACATACTAGGTACCTAGGTAGTAATTGCAAAATACACTGAGAACGGGAATGAACCATTGGTAGAAAAATGGAGAGAAAGCCAGAACGAAAAAGAAAAGGAAAGGGAAAGAAGCAAAACTAAAACTAGGATCTGCAAATCAAAAATTCAAAATTGACCTTTCCTATCGCTAACTGTTGAATTAATTAAAGCTCATCAAGCTCTCAAGTCCCATCAGCCTGTCCCTTTCTTACAAATAGTCAAGTATGCCTACCTAAATAAACAGAGATAAATGAACGCCACAGCCTTTCCCTTCTTTTCTTCCATCTAGGTGCATTCCCTTGGGTGCCGAAAGTTAAATTAAGACAAAAAAAGAATATTCATAAAATATCATGTTGGCCAAACAAAATTCGTCAAGTCATTATAAATCGTTTGAAGGGGGTATATTTCATTTCAAAGTCGCAAGAAATCAAGCAATACACATTGCAGCAACTGTCATAAAGACAAAGTATCTGTTTGGGTTAGTCTATGCGCTCTTTGGAATAATTTGAAGAGAGAAAGGTAGCGAAGGACATACAGTGTGGCACATCGCCATCCGTCGGCCGATTTGACTAGGTGGTCTGCGCCTGTGGAGTAGTGCGATGCGACGGCAGCAGCGGCGCCGCCGACTACAGCCACGACAAGAATGCGACCAGAGAATTCAGCGATCATGCTGAAAGCGAGGAGAGGGAGAATTATTGCGGCAGAGGCGATTATGATCGCGGAATAGACCGGGGGAGTAATTTTAGATGTAGATATAGGATGCGGCGTTAGAGAGATTAGGTCCTTAGGATTATCAAGAAAGCGCGATTCCGCTGTGGCAATGGGGGTGTTGTCCTTCATCCAGGCCCGATAGGTTTCGGTTTCGCCTTCGGAAGCCTTCGGAAGAGTTTGAAGGACCTTGCTATATGCACTTAGGGCATTATCTGAGTTTCACTTTAGCATTTATTTTTACTTTTTTAGCGAGTGAATGGATTTTTCAAGCACTTACTATATTGCTCTGTTTTTTGAATTAGTGCACCCATCACCTCTTCACGCCTATAGTGCAGAGATGAGTACACCTGTGCCTGGACATCCATACGCCGAGAGGCGGGCATCAGCTTGGTGCCTTCTTGTTCAGCAGTTCCAATCCTTTGTATCTCCTCGTAGTCATCTAGGGCCCGTAACTCTTCCTCTAGTTGCGAAATTTCGTCCTGGAGATAGAGAAGGACACGATGGTTCAAATCCTCAAAGCGCCGATATAGAGGAGGAAGGCGCGGCTGCATCTTGCTCTCCGATGAAGAGCTCAAGCGCCAGGCCACCAGTCCATATCCAGAAGGAGGACGGGATGACTTGGTGTTCCGTCTTAGCTTTCGGTTAGACCGGTGAAGGTCTTCTTCAGGGCTTTGGGGGGGAGATGGTGGAAGAGGATTGCGATGTAAAGTAGTCGTATTTCGGGAGTAGAAGTCCTCTGGCACTAGTTCTAGGTTCCGGTGCTCGGGAGGAAGTGAGCCCTCATTTACAGAGCCAGCGACGCTATATGATGCGTCGGTTGATGGTCTGCGATTTGTAGAATTCTGTCTAGCCAGCTGCAGAGGGATTGTTGCAGGAGATCCATCAAATGCGCCGGGCGGCTGCACGAGACCAGTTGAATCTTTGGATCGCATAGATGATGTTCGACTGCGACCGATAGCCGCCTGTGCAACTGAAGGAAGCTGACGACCAGAGATAGGGTAGGCCGTCTTGAATTTTGCCTTGTTTGCAATTGGACGGTGATCAAACCCGTCGTCCTCCTCCGAGGAAACATCTGAGTCAGAATCGGAGTTGGAGTCAAGGTATTCAAACACATTAGGCGGGTTTACTTCCGAAGTTTTCGACTTTGCCGCAGTTGGAGCTGCTTGAGCTTTTGCAGGATAGCCAGAGCTTGATACACTACCTCGGTGTGTTGGTGCTATTGGCTGAGCATGTGTCGTGTCTTTTTTGGGCTTCTCCATAGACGGTTTAGATGTTTTCGATATTGCGGAGACGGTGGAGGCTGTAGACGCTTTGTTCGACCCGTCCTTCTTTGACTTCTTGGAGCGGCCCGTTGTAGAATAGAGCGGCATTGTGATTAGGATCAATGAGATAACGGAATATGAACAGATAAAGATATGGCTACTATCGTTGTTATTGGAATTCGGTGCTTGCGATTCTCATGTGAAGAAGTCTGAAGACGCTGAAGAGAAGAAAACATGGAGAAATAGGACAGATCAAGAACGCAGGGCGATGTGCTGAGAAGGAGGACGAAGGAGCAATCGAAGCATGTCAAAGGGAGGAACAGAGGACGGGATGTATTGAATTCTTTGGCGCCGACGAATGAGAAGAATGTAGGACAGAATGGATGATCTCTCTCTTTTCTGTATGGGATAAATTTTCCTTTCTGTTCCTCTTCAAAATCCAACCTTCGGTTTCCTTCCTTTTCTTGTCTTTTTCTTTTTTCTTTTTAATTTGTTTATAGTTGCCTTTTTTAACCTTCAATAGTTCGGAATAATTAGTAAATTTCCCTAGAAGTGGGGAAAGATAAGTATGAACCTAAGCTCAAACAGGGATGGAATACAATCAAGACAATACCAACAATGAACAAGCTGAATGAAGGAGGAGAGACAAAAGAGGGATCAGAGCATCATGATATAAGAAGATATCGATCGATAACGCAAGACTAGCTAGCCCCAGACTCTTGGGGCCAACCTGGAACGGACCCCAAGCATCGCCTCGAGAAAGTTTCAATAATAAAAATGATGGACGAGCTGTAGGGATCCTTTTTTGGGATGCGACGATCGCATGGAGGGGTCCAATTCGTCACAGCCGAATGACAGAAGCGCCAAGGGTTACAGATCACGCCCGATCGCAAAGAGTCAGCGTCCTGATTCGGTCTCTCGGATGGTCAACTTGGAAGTGTTAGACTCGTTTCTTCTTCGTTTCGCTTTCTCTCTTGTGATAGGTCGGATCCCTCTAGAGGAGGTCAATAATGTAGGGTTAGTCTTGAGTATTGAGATAAGAGACAGAAGATGAAGGAAAAGTGGAAAGGGAAAAAGTGGATAATAAATATGGAACTAGAGGGGAGGCTAAGGCTCGGGGTTGGAGATCTTTTTTTGTTTGATGCCATACCATAGCTACCTTGTCAACACCTGGGTTTTTTAGTACTTGAAGACTGCAAGTGAGATGTGTTGGCTGATGCTGACTCGCTACTGATTAGGCCTTGCATCGTGGGGTGGTTTTCTGCCCTCTTCTGACGTCTTTTTGTTTCTTTTTATTCCTCTTGTTGGGCGCTCATCCATCGATGTGCACCAATGGCATCCTTGAAAAATATGTATACTCGCAGGAGAGGCAGAAGGCGTCAGGTATGTCATGAAGGTGGCTCGCGCAGGAAAATGTTGTTGAGAATTTAAGGTTGCTCGATGATACATGAGATGATGAAGTTGGGCCTAATATTAATTATACATACATCCATACCTATCTAAAATCTAGGCATTTATATCATATGAAATCATAATCAGACTAATATTAACAAAAGTGTTGAAGAAAAGCTTATCCCTCCCTCTCCCAGTTGTGTAACTTTTGTTTGGCACCAATAATGGTGCGCATAATTCCGCACTTTCAAACGCATAAAATTTTTTATGCGCTCAATCCAAGATATGCTAGAATTAGTATCTCCTCCTCTCAAAGTATCACCCCCAGAATCATTATTATTATTTCGCTGTGAACTCTTCTCATTTCCCAATCTATTTTCTTCTTCTATTCATTTTTGTTATAATCGCTAGCTCCTACCCACATGCTCCGACCATGGCTTCGCCATTGCCCCCGCGCAACTCTCCGTTCGCCCATCTCTTCACAATGCCGACGATGTGACGGCCTCAATCTCCTTCACCAGAGCTCTCTCCGATCTCCACCCTCACACCCTGTTCGCTCTCTACACACCTCCCCTACAGACTCGCAAGATCGCATCCCTCTCCGGAAACAGTTAAAACAGGACGCAAAGGCCTTACGGGCCCATAAACGAGAACGTCGAGAGCACGAGGAGGCGTCCCGGCAAAACTGGGAACTGACTGTCGGCGTTGAGATCCACGCGCAACTGAACACCGAAACTAAATTATTCTCAAGTGCGTACAATAAAGAAATTTCTGGACCTTGCGTGAATGCCAGATGTTCTAATTATCACGTTTAAAATCACAACAGGAGCGCCAACCTCGTCTTCCGACCGACCCAATTCGAACGTAGCGTTGTTTGATCTCGCTTTCCCGGGCAGTCAACCGGTTGGTTTGTCTTGAATACGAACTCAAAATAGTCGACGATGGCTGATGGTCGTGACGTATCGAACAGGAATTTCAGATTGCGACGCTTCTACCTGCCTTGCGCGCCGCCATTGCCTTGAATTGCGAAATCCAGCCGCTCAGTCGCTTCGATCGGAAACATTATTTTTACCAGGATCAGCCTGCAGGTTATCAAATTACCCAATACTATGGTAATTCAAGCTTGAGAACCCCGCCGTGGAAACTAAGCGTCTAACACCAACTAGAACCCTTCGCAAGAAACGGCTATGTGGATCTATTCAGCTACGATGGCATTGCCCCAGAAGATGGAGACCATGTTCGTATTGGTATCAAACAGGTCCAGCTCGAACAAGACACGGCCAAGTCCCAGGAATACCCCCCTTCGATCCAACTTCTAGATTTCAACCGTGTTTCCCACCCTCTCGTTGAGATTATTACCATGCCCCAGATCCACAACCCCGCCACCGCTGCTGCGTTTGTTCGCAAGGTCCAGGCGATCCTACAATCCTGCAATGCAGTGACAACCGGTATGGAATTGGGGGGCCTCCGGGCCGACATCAATGTTTCAATCCGTCAACGAGGTGACGATTCGGGAGTCCATCAATATGGTGGAATCAGTGGCCTCGGTCAACGCACAGAGATCAAGAACCTAAGCAGCTTTAAGGCGGTGGAGGATGCTATCATTGCCGAAAAGAACCGTCAGATTACCGTCCTCGAGAGCGGAGGGATCATCGAAGGAGAAACCCGAGGTTGGACGATTGGCAGCACCGAAACACGAAAGCTTCGAGGCAAAGAGGGTGAGGTGGATTATAGGTACATGCCAGATCCGGATATTCCACCGCTATTAATTGGGGAGGATCTCTTGTCAGAACTCGCCGATACGCTACCAACCCGGCCAGACACGCTCATAGCTCTACTGCTCGGCCCTGAGTATGGCCTTCCGATTGAAGATGCAAAGCCTCTCGTGGAGTTGGATGGTGGGGCGCGTCTAGAGTACTACCAGGATGTGGTCGACCTTTTATGCGAGCTGCAGCAAGATCTGGATCCCAAGGCCCGGAGCAACCTGGGCCGCGTGGCAGGTAACTGGGTCCTCCATGAACTTGGGGGGTTATTAACCAAGGCAGACTTGGCATGGGATGCAGAACGGGTCACAGCACAGTCCCTGGCTACGATAATTGACCAGCTCCAACGGAAACGTATCACGGGGGCTACGGCCAAGCAAGTGTTGGCCATGATTTTTGACGGCGACCGACGATCTGTCGCACGACTGCTTGAAGAGGAAAACCTACTGCTCCGGCCACTCTCACGGGACGAGTATATTGCCCTTGCCGAGACGGCCATCAACCTGAACCCAAAGATGGTTGAGCAAATCCAAAAGAAAAATCATCTTGGCAAGCTGGGGTGGTTTGTAGGCCAGATGATGCGCATGGGGGAGAAAGGTCGCGTGGAGGCTCCAAAAGCAGACGCGATTTTGCGGGAGCTTATTCTAGGGAAATAACCCTTAATTGTTGGAGGGGTAGAGGTGGGGGAAGAGACGGGGGCGCAATGAGGGGAAGTCATCCCGTCCTACCTTATACTAGATGCCTTCCAATAAGGTATACTATATGTACCTATCACCAATTACTACCTAGGTACATACGATCATGTACAATAACCACCTCTCAAGGACTGTGCGCATGTTACTTGTATGACGTCATCCCCGTGGGATCCCAGGCTCACCAGACTCTCCTTCAACCCTTTCCCCCTATAATAAAGTAAATTAAACATCGGTTAGATACGCTCCTTATCCCGTAAGCTATTGCTAATGGAAACGACAATGGGGGAGTAGAAGTTGGTGGTAGCGGTGGAGTGGGATGGAGGGACGTCTCTTCAACCTGTACTTAGGGGAAAAGTGCATTCCCTAAAAGCAGGTCTTAGCGATCTTCTCGTTCGGCGCCCCACGCCGTAACAACATAAAATCTCGACATTCTTCGCCCTTGATCGATCTTTTTTTTTTTTTCTCTTTTCTTCTTGACTTCAATCTGTTTATCGTCGATTGTATCAGATTCAGTCATCTCTTATCTATTCTAACCTTTTTTTTTTTTTCCCTTTCTCCCTTCTTGTCATATTATTTAATAGTAAACTAGTTCCAACTTGGTACATTCAGATCTCACATCGTCTCCACTCAGTCCAGATCCGAATCGACCCAAGGATTCTACTTTCTGGGTAACGAATCGTTGGTTGGATCAATCATCATTTTCTCATCTCTCTCTCTCTCTCTCTTTATCTCTCCCTCTTACTACTTTTCAACCCATATCGTTCCCGATCATCTCCCAAGTCGCATTACCCCGCAACCCCTCCAATCATGACTCAACCTTCCACTATTCATCAGAGGTTTCTCTCCAAGCCCAACCAGCTGGGCGTTGTTGCGGTCGGCTTTAATGGTGGCCAGGTACGTAACTGCCAATTATTGTACTCGACAACTAGTTTGGTGGATCCGTCGATCATTTTCAGCCCTCTTAATCAATTTCACAATTCACTTCCTCCATTCTCACCATACAGGCCGCCAAAAAAAAAATTATGAAAGAAAGAAAGAAAGAAAGAAAGAAAGAAAGAAAGAAAGAAAGAAAGAAAGAAAGAAAGAAAGAAAGAAAGAAAGAAAGAAAGCTAATTTGTCTCCGTTCCTTTTCCTTGATGCATTGTTTTAGTGCAAAGTTGGAGTCGAAGCTGCTCCCCTCGCATTGATCCAAGCAGGCCTGCTCGACCAGCTCCGTGACGATCTAGACTATCAAATCCACTATGACGATACTGTCCATTACTACGAGAAGGAGACCCCTGCCGTGGATCCCGACCATCGAGGCATGAAGAAGCCCCGAGCCGTGAGCGCTGTGACAGAGAAACTGAGCTCCCAAACCTACGAGCACGCTAGGGATGGCAAATTTGTCCTCACACTAGGTGGCGACCATTCAATTGCTATCGGATCCATATCAGGTATTGCGAAAGCAACCCGGGAGCGACTCGGCCGGGAGATCGCTGTGATCTGGGTTGATGCGCATGCTGATATCAATATCCCTGAGATGAGCCCTAGCGGGAATGTGCACGGGATGCCCATGGCGTTCTTAACCGGGCTAGCACGCGAAGAGAAACGCGATATCTTCGGATGGCTAGAGGAAGAGCACCTGGTTAACCTGCGCAAACTTGTGTATATCGGTTTAAGGGATGTAGATCGTGGCGAGAAAAAACTGCTTCGGGAGCATGGGATCAAGGCTTTTAGCATGCATGATATTGACCGGTATGTTGGCCGCGGTTTACCTTTCTTTGTTCAATCTCTTCAAGCCTACCTCTTACCCATCCATGGGTGTGCGTATATGTGTATCCTTGACTGATGACTGACGGTTGCTCATTCTAGATATGGTATTGGTCGTGTCGTTGAGATGGCCCTTGCGCACATTGGAAGCGATACTCCGATCCATTTATCATTTGACGTCGATGCTCTAGACCCGCAGTATGCGCCCAGCACCGGCACCCCTGTGCGCGGTGGGTTGACTCTGCGCGAGGGAGATTTCATCTGCGAATGCGTCCATGAAACAGGCTATTTAATCTCGATGGATCTAGTGGAGGTGAACCCGAGTCTCGAGTCGGTGGGGGCGTCTGAGACAATTCGAACTGGGTGTTCGTTGGTGCGGAGCGCGCTGGGCGATACCCTTCTGTAAGATTTCGATGATGGCAGTTTCCTTTATTTTATTTTATTTTTGTTTTTCTGTCTATACCAATAGTATTAGAAACGTTAGTTTTTAGAGTGCAAATTAGAGTAGAAATTGAATCATTTTAATTTCCATGGAGTCCATAGAGCGGAGTTCCCTGCCACCGAATTTATAGTTATCAGATCAAAACCTCCCCGCCACCCCATTTTTCACCTTCCCCTCGTTATGTTTGTCTCTGATAGAATTCCATTCTTCTTTACTTCAGTCATTCAATTCAAAATTCGATCCTTTGAATTCCGCTCTTATCGATCTCGAATCTCGCCTCTCTCTTTTTTCTTTTCTCTTTTTTTTCAACTCCTCATTTTTTTACAACCCAGCCCAATCTACTAGTTACATACTACCTTGCCTTCCAACCCAACTCCGCTTATGTAACAGACCAGCGCATCGACTCAATCAACAGGGAACCAAAAACAAAAGGTGTCCAAGCAGCCTAGAGAGAGACAAGAAGGAGGAGGGAAAACAGGATAGAACCTGCTGCGCTAATGCGCTGGCCCCTAACGCTACCCTATATCACTTATCACACATCCACTCTCATTTGGGCCTCAACTTGGGGTTGACGGCGACAGCCCTACTTCTCGACCTCTCGACGTAACCACCTCGCGCGATATAGAATCTACTGTTATTCGGGGTTATATCTGATATTGTCTGCTCTACTCTACCTAACTCAACTCAGGTCTTTTTCGCAACCATCGATCGGATATTTATTTATATGCATGGATCTTAATACAACATTGCGTCGTGCTTGATCCAACCGAGCCATCCTGGATTGATTGATTGATTGATTGATCGATATCAAACAGCATTGTTTATTTCAAGCGAAACGACCTACCTACTTATCTACCCTTCTACGCTACACACAAGAGGAATATAAAAAAGATATCCTCCTCCTCCTACGATAACAATAAGTGATAACTCGGAAAGGGAGAAAGAAGGAAACAAAAACAAAAACAAAATGGCACGAGAATACCGTCCTAAACGCTACCAATGGCCCGAAATCCAACTCAACATTTGGATCCTCGTCGTCCTCGCTGCATCCTCCATCTGTCTCGGTATCTTTGCTTGGTTCATTACTGTGCAGAATGAATTGAAATTAGGTATTCCATGGTGCGTATTATATTATTATTATCATTTTTTTTTTTAAAAAAAAAAAAAAAAGGAAGAGAGAGAGAGAGAGAGAGAGAAAGAGAACCACAATAATTAACAATATATACTTACACAGGCTATTCCCATACATGGTCACCTCGGGCACACTCGGAATCTGCTTCATAATCTGCGTTCTCATACTCGCTTATCAAGGATTCCTCCTCCCCGGCATCATCCTCATGGGCAGCTTCATCCTCTTCACCCTCTGGTTAACGGGCCTCATCGAGACAAGTCTACAAATGTACGGCGTCACCGCGAATATCGAGGATAATTGTCGGCTGTGGGTATATGGGAACCATTACGGTGGGGATAATTTGAATACCATGGCTTGGTTGACACAGTATAACCTTTGTGAGTTTTTTTTTTTTTTTTCTTGTTTCCTTTTTAAAAAATCTTTTTTTCTATGCATACCCCGTATGTGTGTAGACTCTATGGGAAATAGTAATAATAAATACTGACCCGGGCGTTTTTATCTATCTATCTAGGTAATTGCTGGAGAACGGCATTTGCGTTCGAATTGGTAAATACAATTTTCTTTTTGTGGATGATGGTTCTCTCGTTCAAGGTGTACCGAGAGGTGAATTATTAGGGAGTTTTTTTTTTCTTCTCTGGTTATATTAATTATGTTATTAGTTCCTTTTATTTTGCATGAATGAGTGCATTGATGTGTTATGATGTAATATGAGATGAGATGAGATGCGATGATATACTACTATACTATGCTATTTTTATGTTATGATACGATGATACCTGATATTTTGTTTATTTTCAACATACATTAATTGAATTGGATTCTTAGCCGAAGAAATATAATATGCGTGTAGGGACCTAAGGTAATATACGTCTCTACTATAGAACCAATAGGTATAAGAAACTCCCTAATTGAACCTGTTTTTTTTGGTTTTTTTCTTTTCCTTGTCTAATAGCTTATTAAAACGTTCATTTTCTTTCAAAATACACCAGAGATGGATCATAGATAGATAGTATAGTTAGTTAACAACACAGTCTGACCTAATATTTAGGGAATAAACCCAACGCCAACGCTATGCCATCATCGCGAAATTGCCAGAACTGCACCGGTGACAAAAATGTACATACATACAAGCATGTTCAAGAGAACGAGGGAGAGAGGCGAAGAAAAGGAAACCAGAGACGCAAAAAATACAAGGATCTAAGTATGAAATCCTCAAAATACTTTTTTTTTGTTTCCGTTTCTGGTTTGGTTTCATCACCCGTTGTCAGTTCCCGTCTCTTCTTCTTCGTCTTTACCGTCATAGTCGTCATCCTCAAATGCAGCCATCATCTCCCGTTCAAGGTCGTCCTCATCCTCAATATTTTCATCCTGACTGCCGTCTTGACTTGGAAGTGCAAGGCCCTCGGATTCCGGAACATTCTCATCAGTTCCAGGTCGAAGGGCCAAATCTTCCAAGGTTGCTGTGGTATTTGTCCCACCACTAGCGCTGGCAACTTCTTTTAGCCCTGTGCTTCGCTCGTAGGATCGCTTAATCCTCTGCGAAAGTCGTGAGCCTGGCACGTTCCCGTCTTCGCCTTGACCATCGGCATCGTCCTCCTCGTTGTTGTCACCGCCATCATCCCCTTCCCCTCGCTTCCGCTTCTTACCAAGGGCGGGAGATGCCTCGTCTGTCCAGAACGATGCATCGCTGTCACTTTCACTCTCGTCGTCACTTCCCAAGAATTCCTTGAGCTCCTCGTGGATCGCGGCTTGCTGGGCTTCATCGTACCCGATTGGGGACATCTCATCGAGCCCGGAGGACTTGAGGATATCTTCTGTCGCTTCTGATGCCTCCTCATTATCTGTCCAGGACTCCCCGGTTGCTTCGTCGGATGACGAGAGCCAAGAACTCTCGGCCATTTCCTTGGAGCTTGGTGAGATTGGCTCTCCGCGATCATCCGGGTGAACGGGTAGCAGGTATGGCTCCTCATCTAAACGTCTCCAGCTTGTGAGGCAGTCCAACAGCCACTGGGTTGTAACGATCTTGAGATTTGGATAACGGGTCGCTTCTCGAACCTTGGCGGTGCGGTTACGGCCAGCAACGAGATGGGTGGTTTTCATATTAATTTTGTGGGCAATGACGACCCCGAAGCTCTTCGCCCATAAGGAGATGTCGGCATTTTGCGTATCCGTCCCTAACGGGAGTACACCTGAGAACACCAAAACTACGCCACCAAGAATTCGCCTTTTGATATGCGGCATAATGTCTTTGACGTCCGGCACAAGCTTCAGATCTACGTCTTTTTCCTTCGATGGTGTCTTCTCTCCTCTTAAAACAGCCACTCTCCCTCCCAGTGCTCGCACCCGTTTTCTATCATACTCCTCAAAGAACTGCCGATGAACCTGCTCTAGTCGCTCCTCTAGCTGGAATAGCTCCCGATCATTGTCCTCCAGCAAATGGTGTCGGTGCCTGCCGATATCTTGTGACTCATCCATGCTTGAATCGCTAGACTCTGCCAACTCGTCCTCGGCATCCAATTCTTTCTGTTTTTGTAACAGTGGTCGGTCCTCTACCTGGTGCATTATCGTTTCTTCTTGTGCGTCACTTTGTTCTTGTAGCAATCTAGGGTTATCTCCGCCTCCCATCGTCACTAACTGCTCCAACGTTG
This sequence comes from Aspergillus sparsus, assembly GCA_027569235.1. Lineage (NCBI taxonomy): Eukaryota > Fungi > Ascomycota > Eurotiomycetes > Eurotiales > Aspergillaceae > Aspergillus > Aspergillus sparsus. Next base: position 300,921 of record JAPDES010000048.1, read on the forward strand.
ATATTTCAGCCACATCGACAGCCTTCTCAGTTGACCCGTTCACATGATGTTCAAGGAGCGGTGATGCGTTCGGCTCAACAGCTACACCGGGCTTATCACTAGTCTTGGGAGGCCCGAGTTCCTGCTTTTTTGGCAAGAAACTCGAGTTGATGTCGCCTATACCAACAAAGAAATCGTAGGGGGAAACCTTAATGAGGTTGGGGCTCCAGCGCCAGACGTCACCGCGGTCATCGATGATAACTACCATCTTCGTGTCCACAGGGAACAAACGATGGAGATTCTTAGCCGTTAAACTTCCGCTCTCATCGCGGCTAAGGATGCGATCACCAAAAAGTTTTCGGTCTGGATCTATGATACTGGCAATGTGCTGTGCGTAGGCTCTAGTACCCATTGTGTAAATATGCAACTCAAACAGTTCAGAGATGTTTTGCAAAAATGATTCTAGACCCGGCCGGAGTTTGACGTAGTACCAACAGCCACGCATCCCTGGACCGTCATCGACCAGTTGGAATGCTCGCACATCGCTCAACGCTTGATGATTCGGGTTGTCCTTATCTTCCATCCACTCTCCAACAGTAGGGTCAACGGTAGCATGAATAATCGTCTGGTCTAAGTCCACCACAAGGGAAAGTTTCCGGCTCGCGAGGAGGCGGCGTTTCGCATCTTCTTCTACTCGAGTAGCCTCCTTCTCACTAACCGTCAGTGCTGTATTATCATGGACCATCTGAATTGGGGCGCGCATCGAGTCTGTAACCTCTGTGTTGTAGGTTGATCTATTATTGTAAGAGCGGCCAGGGTTAGACTATATCCTCTGAGATGGATTCTTGAGAATGTAACATTCTCTCAGTAATATTTTTAGGGAACCTACTCAGTCATGTCCTTCCCACACTCAGCACAAAGGCCGCCAAACTGGACCTCGTGAGCACATGGTTCATCGATTTCGACAATGTCAACACTAATTTATACAATGTCAGCTATAAGCGCGGAAGATCTGGACGGCGCCTTGAATCTACTTACGGCTCGTCGATGATATCTCCCTTGGAGATTCTCCACCGGACAACACTTCCATCTACAGTCGACTCAAACTTGGTCGGGAACTTGCGGAGGACATCGATCCTGTTCCCCAGGCCATCACCCTCGGTGACGGTGGTCTGGTAAACGTACCAGAACAGTGCCTCATTCCGTTCCACCGCATCACCTGGCTTTTTAAGCAATGATGTTACGGTGATGGGGTAGTGGAGGCTAGAAGGTAGACGAAGTAGCATGCTCCTATAATAAAGAAAACAAAAAACTCTTGCGTCTATGCCGTCTTTCTTCTTGTTTTTTTGTTTTTTATTTTCTTTTATTCGTTATCCTCCCAAACGTCCTCTAGGTATCCTTCAAGTACCTCTATTTAATGAAGAAGTTAAGCTTTGCCGAAGAGGCGGATCGATCGCGCAAGAAAGAGCTCGAGTCCAGCACTTATGAAGCCATGCCCGATGAGCACTTTGAATACAAGCTCCGAGCGATCACCCTCCCCAAGGTTTCCAAATAAAATCAGGCACGTGAACGTCCAGGGTAGTAGTAGTAGGAGATAACGACTAGTTTAATTGAGATTGTAAGAGAAAGGTAAGGTACATAAGGTTGTCACGAGCGCACGCGACGAAGATAAGCTGAACGGGAACGAGAGAGCTTTGACCGAAATTGTAGCCCGTCGCGCTCTTCGACTCATGAATTTGGTTGTCAGGTTTATCGTGGGATAACAGAGTATCGGGCGGAAAGAAGGGTGTGAAGACGGTGATGGGATGATGAGAAGAGAGGAACCGCCGCTGGGAGCCGTGCAAGAAGGTTCCCTGGCCGCCAAGGCAGCAAAGGCAGCAAGCAAGCAACACAGCGTGTGTGGTTCGGCAGGCGGTCGGGACATCCGTGCGGGGCGACATTAAAGCAGACAGAAAAACAGACTCGGCCCAGGCTCAGTCACTCACTCACTCATTGTCGCTCTCAGCAACTCAGGAGACTAATTAATTTAAATTACTCTATAAATTCTTGTTCCTATCTTTCCAGTACCGATCAAGTAATTTGCAATCTCCTCAGTGCCATTGCTCGTCAGACTACAACGAGAGTTGCTGTTGGTAAGGTAGCTTTCTCCACACACAATGTGAATGCCCAACCAGGATCGGTTAATGGAAAGGGGCTATTCCAGTTTGGGTTTGGAAGGAGCTCTATAGTACTTTCTACCTTAGGTACATACCTATCTATTATTATCGTCATCTTTTCGTTTCCTCAAGTTTAAAATATATCCATCATATTTATCCGCCTACGTTGTGTTTGAAATTATTGTTTGTTATTTCAGCGGGTAGCTCCAAGAACTTGCAGCTTAGACGACCATGTATGACGACTTAAGCGAGAATGCTTCCCCAGACGTCATATGCTCCAACGACGGCTGGGGGTCTCGACTACTATTTGTATGTAGCATTCATATTTTATTATTTCTCTTTATTCCCATCTAAGTTCTTGCTTTCAGTACTATTATTTTTTTTTTTTTCAATCTTGTCTAAAGTAGCTATTGAACAACTCCAACCCGGGCCCAAATCCTGTGATGGAAGCTGCTAGGTAGTCTCTTTGTCAAATCGGGCCCTTTGGTATAGAGTCTACCCTCCAGGTATGCCCCATGTTGATTTTCGGTGCTCATTTACACTAAGTTCTCCAGGTTACCTGAATTCCTAAAAAAAAAAAATCTGCCGGAATAGCTTTCTACAATCCTTGTCGGTACCAGGTTTCGCACGGGTTGGTGATGGGATCAAAAATACGTTACTTGAAGATGTTAGCCTTCATTTACACGCCATTATTCCAACTTCCAATCCTATAGTTGAGGCTTTCCTTGTCTCCATCCGAACCAAGCAACATCATGCTGCATTGAAACTTGTTTACCTATCGGTCTTACAGCAAATGGGATGGTATTGAGAATCTTTGTCTTCCTAGATGAAATCGCCTCTCTTGCGTAGATAGTCATCCGTGTCCTCAATCAAGCCAAGGACGCCGGAATGCACATAATCCGGGACGCTGTAGCCATCCTTTCACTGACCTGTTTCAGTTCACGCACTCGGTAATGGAGTACAACCCCCCAGTGTAGGCTAAGTAGACACTCGCCAGCTCCTCAGCATCCACATTGCTCATAGTGCCTCCCTTAAGGAGATTGTTTCTGTTCTGATCCTGGTGCAGTAGGAAACAAATGGGAGGGTAAAAAAGAGACAGAGGAGGGTACTTTTTCTTTCTCCTTCTTGCGAGGGAATATGATATGTGATGGAAATATGACATCCTAATTACAAGATTTAGATATTCCGTTATATGGTTCTGCGGTTGAGTCTGACTCACTCGGCTAACCAAAATCATGCAATCATTAGTATATAAAGTAGATTATCCCCAAGCATTCTCTTTCCCCAGATCCCACGCTTATCATCTACCCTTATTCCAGCTAAAAGCAAACAGCAACAGTGACAAAACACAACAATTACCATCAGAGTATTCTCAACATTATGTGTTTCAATCCGTTCAGGGTAGTGTCGAATCTGTTCGGGATAATCTCAACTATATTCAGATTACCTGATCGTTTAGAATCCTCTCGCTTCTATTCGCAGTCTAATTGTTTGGAATCCCTTCGCTTATATTCGCGGCATAAGTGGATTATGTTCAAAATCTGGCTTATGCGTAAGCGTGATAAAGAAGATACCAAAGAATGGATCGATAGGTATACTCGAGACGAGTACTGGGGTAATGCGATACTCCAGCGTATCCAACAGTTGACCCAAGGCAGTGATGTTTACGAATATAACTACTGCCCCGATCCAGGGTCCTTCTATCCTGAAACAGAGGAGAGTGAGACGCAGATTGATATAGAACTTACGAACTACGATGAGTCGGACCGTGAACGAGAAATTAAAGAACTACGGTGGGAATATCTCCATCATCAGTACCGCTCAACCAAAGATTGGGCGGGACGACCTCAAAATGCTCTAATGGAGCTTTATGAATTTTCTGGGGGTTTTGAAGGCAATACTGGTTATCTCAATATCTGGGCCTTCCAAAGTGAGTATTGCTCCCGGATGGGTGGATGTTGCGCGCGTACTTGTGGCTGTTGTGAGAGACCTGTTCGTGAATATTTCCGGCGTTCGAAAAAGACTGGAAGGAAGGAACTAGTGAAGTTGTATGGCCACTGTACTAGTGAGTGTGGTTGCTGTGTCATAACCCATGGTGTCTATACCCCAGATCCACGCCTTCCAGAACCAGGATTTGTTGTTGAGAGGCAGGAGTAACCCTATACCTACCTACCTTAGTAGCTAATCTTGCTCTTGTTATATTAATCAACTTGGGTCTACTTTTCCTCTTCTTTTTTTCCCTTTTTTCCTCATATTTTACAAAATATATTATAAAAATATATTTCATAAAATATTTTACCACCACGCTCGCTTCCTTTTTCAATATGCTTACCAACGATAGCTATATTGCGCTCCTTTTGTCTGTTGGCGGGGATCGCCTCTGGGCCTTGGTCCAGTTGGCGCTGTTCTTCCGCGTCTGCTGGGGCCTCATCGGCCATTTCCATCGCTTGGTGGGGATCGGTGTCGACGTCCTCGAGTGGTGGATATGGCACGTGCTTGACAAGTAAGTAATGTCCTTCAAGGGCTCTTCACACATGTATTTCTGGCTTTTCAAATCATGCTCATTGGCCATCTAGTCTAGGTACCCAGCAGGCGCGGAAGCCCGACGACATTGGGGGGTGCCCTCGCGCCATTCACGTCGACAATTCCCCTAGGGAACCGCCCTCCTCGGCTGGGGTTTCCACTGGGGAGCCTGCGGTGTCGGTGCCTCCTTGCCCGGGGCTTAGCCGAGGAAGATCCTCTACTTCCTCAACCAGTGGGGGATCTCCGGAGCGGTCCCAGGGGGGGGGCAATTGTCACCAACGGCATCCCAATGGAGGCTCCGGCCCAGGAGAGCGGTCTCCGAAGAGAATTGTCGACAGGAATGGCGGGCCCCTCCCAATGTCGGTCAAAAACCAGCGCCCCGAGACCATGGCCTAGGGGCGATCCCCATTAGGTAGTCGTGAGTTTTCCCCCGATTGATAAGAGATATATCTGCTAACGTTTCCTCTTAGTATTTAGATAGTTTATATAGTTAGAAACAAAAAAAAAAAAAAAAGAGAAGAAGAAGAAAAAAAAGAGAAGAAAAAAAAGAGAAGAAGAAAAAAAAGAGAAGAAGGAAAAAAAGAAGAGGGAAAAAAAGAAGAAGGAAAAAAAGAAGAAGAAAAAAAAGAAGAAGAAGAAAAAGAAGAAGAAAAAAAAGAAAAAGCGAAACACAGCTGAGGTTACCCAGCAAACGCCATCCCAAGCCCTATAAACCAAGAAATCGTTCTTCGGATCTGCGAGGCAATCAGTGCCAGGCCTTCCCTTTTATCATCTCACCACCTTTTGATCAATCCTGTTATGACTCTCGCCTTCTTTCTTTTCTGTTTTTCTTGACTTAATTTTATTTTACTCTGTTTTCTTGATGGCGTTACAAGACATCTTTTTTTTTTTGCCCGGCATGCTCTTCCCTTTACCTTACCTGTTACTTCTTTTAAACACAATATCCCTTATACAAAAACATGTATCCACCTAAGTTTGTGAGAAAATATTTGGTACTTTGACTGACTGTTACCTATAAACACTACCAGCTCTTGGGTCTCTGGCTTTCTATGCTTTCTCTCTTGTTTTTGTATTTATTATATTCTTTGTTTGTTTTTGTGTTCTTTGCGTTCTCTTCCTATATTTCCATGCTTTTTATACCCCCTATGTTCTCTATACCCTCTGTGTTTTATGTTCTTTGTATTCTCTGTGCTTCCTAGATTTCCATGCTTTTTATACCCTACGTTCTCTATACCCTCTGTGTTTTCTGGGTTCGCTGTATTCTATGTATTCTCTATGCTGTCTATGCTGCCTATGCTGTCTATGCTGTCTATGCTGTCTATGCTGTCTATGCTGTCTATGCTGTCTATGCTGTCTATGCTGTCTATGCTGTCTATGCTGTCTATGCTGTCTATGCTGTCTATGCTGTCTATGCTGTCCACGCCGTTTATGCCGTTTATGCTGTCTGTACTGTCTGTACTGTCTGTATTATCTATTTTCTCTGTATTCTCTATGTTCTTTATGTTCTTCATATTCTTCATATTCTTCATGTTTTATATGTTCTTCATGTTTTTTATGTTCTTCATGTTCTTTATGTTCTTTATGTTCTTTATATTCCTTGTGTTTCTTATGTTTCTTATGTTTCTTATGTTTCTTATGTTTCTTATGTTTCTTATGTTTCTTATGTTTCTTATGTTTCTTATGTTTCTTATGTTTCTTATGTTTCTTATGTTTCTTATGTTTCTTATGTTTCTTAT